>JACTAT010000315.1:713051-836355 GCA_014526335.1 Chrysaora quinquecirrha
ACGTGTAAAAACTTAGCATATGCTGAGTTGTACTTTTTCGAATTGCATATTTGACTGTTCTTTGTGTAGATTAAAACAAATTGTGCTAAATATTTTGCTTCTTCCTGGTGTTACTTGCAAAGTAAAGCACTATAAAGTGATGCCAGCATAATTCTTATTTCTTCAAAAACATGTGTACGAAATTTTATGGTCAAAATTTTGACTTTAGTACGGCAGGTTTCTTTACCGGGTTTTCTTTTTTCCAGAACACCCTGTTTAACATTACCATGATGTTGCTGCCATCATCAGAATTAACACGTTAGTCTTTAGGGGGGCGCAAACCGTACCAACATTGTTGGCCAAAATGTTGGCTGAAAATAGGCCAAATTACGGTTTGCCAAACCATCACAGCATGTTAGCGAGACATAGCAAATCTTAGCAACACATCAATTTTGTTCAAATCGACGAAAATGTTGGCCAACATTTTAAAATATGTTTGAACATGTTTGCCAAAATTTTTCCTCGACAACATGTTCTTTATTAGGCCAACATCTATAGCGAACTGTGCCAACATGTTGGCCAACAATTGTTGGCGGCCATGTTGGCTAGCATGCTGGCACGGTTTACACCCGACTTTCAAAAAACGTGCTATAGTACCATGAAAGTAACCACAATAAACCGATAACAAAACAGTAAGGAATAAAGCTTTACGGGCCTGATAATATGAGGCAAGCTGACCCAAGTTGGGCCAAAATGCCGAGTTGGATTGTTCCATTTGACCTGTGTTTATATAGAAAAAAAACAAATCGGGAAAGCCTTTCTATAACGCGGCATGAGTTGCCGCAAACAATACATTTCTACGCAACAACCCGTTGTCAACCTGTCTCGTTTGCAATTAAACGAAAAAAGTTGACCCGGGTCAACTCAGTTAGCCGAGCCAACCCATTTTGCTAGCGCGGGTCAACTTGGTTTGAAGAGCCAAGTCACCTCATGTAACCCAAAGCTAATTCTAACAGTTTTTCTATTGTAAAATTGTTCAGAATTAACTGGGCAAACTGGTCCAGTCCCAGTTAAGCTCGCCTCAAAGAGTCAGGCCCTTCCAGTCATAAAATAGCTTGATATTGAGATGACTTGATGCATCCTAAAATTATAGCCAATAGGTTGTTAAATGAAGTTAGTACATACCATTCCAATTATTTGCTCATCTTGACTGGTATCGACTGCTCCATTTCTATGAAAAAATAACAATGCCTCTAAATACGAAAAAGCGTTACACGTTATTTTGAAAGAAAACAGTCATATAATATAACGATGAAGAGACAGAGGATAAAACATTTCGAGTTGATGTTATCCATAATATATCTGAATTGACGCAAAATTACAATTTGAAGCCACATCAGCATGACTTGACTAAAGAAAAATTAATAGTGAATGTCAAAATTTTTTCTCTCTTTTTCCGCTTGCATTCCCACCTCATTTGTCCTCCGCTTTTGCCGAAAATTAGTATAAATTTTGTAAATTTTTATTATACTTTTAATAATTAAAGGTACCCATTAGCCATGTTTGAAGAATGAGATCTGCCAAGATCAGCCTGAGTTTAGTGTAGTGTCTTGCATAATTATGTAGTGTTTTGCATAGAAAACATAATAATTAGCCTATTAGCTTGCAGCTTGCAACGAATAGTGTAGAAGAATCCCCACTGTGTTCTTACTTGTTCCCTGTGATCCTAGCTGTTTCAGGCTTTGTTCTTGGTTTTCCCCGCGATCGTCGTTGAACCCATTTTGTTTCAACTTATTCTCATGTGTTTGCAGTAATTTCCCTTTTCTCAGTTGTTCTTTTATCTTTTTCTGTGACTCCCTGTTTGTTCTCCCTCGTCACCTCTGATTCCCACTTATTCCCACCCATTCTTACTTCTTTCCCATTTGTTCCCTCCGATTCTAAGTTATTCCGACTTTTTTTCAGCGTGTTCCATTGGTTCTCCTCAGTTCCGTATATTCCCACTCATTCCACGAGTTCCCAGCTTTATTGTTTGTTCCAGATTTTAGCGCATTCTGGATAATGGCTTCCTAATGAGTTTGTTGTTTAAGCTCATGCCAAATTTTAAAGATTCAGAGCAACCTCTTCGATTGTTTTGATTGTATGCATTTGAATTGCAATTAAAATAAATGACTCAACTAATTGATTGCTTAGATTGTGTGCATAGAGAATAGAAATTCCGATCTTATTGTTACAACATTCCTGATTCCTATCTATCTATCTATCTAGGTAGGTATATTTCTTCCGGTTTGCCGAAAACCCCTAAATCATGTTTTCATTCTTCAAACATAATTAAAGGTACCCATTAGCCATGTTTGAAGAATGAGATCAGCTCAGATCAGCCCGAGATAAGCCTATTAGCTGGCAGCTTGCAGTGTTGAACAATCTCCACAATTGTTCCCTGTGATTCTAACTGTTTCAGGCTTTGTTCTTGCTTTCCCCCGCAATCATCATTGATCCCTATTTAGTTTCAATTTGCTCTCGCTTGTTTGAGGTTTATTCCCACTCATTCCACGAGTTCCCAGCTTTTGTTTGTTCCAGATTTTAGCGCATGCTGGCTAATGGCTTCCTAATGAGTTTGTTGTTCAAACTCATGCCAAATTCGAAGACTCAGAACAACCTCTTCGATTGTTTTGATTGTATGCATTTGAATTGCAATTAAAATAATTAATTAACTCAATGATTGTTTAAATTGTTTGCACAGAGAATAGAAATTCCGATCTTATTGTTACAACATTCCTGATTCCTATCTATCTATCTAGGTAGGTATATTTCATCCGGTTTGCCGAAAACCCCTAAATCATGTTTTCATTCTTCAAACATAAAAAGGAAATTATTTATTTGTTGCTTGTGGTGGAAAATAGTAGAAAACTAACAAGCAGCGACTTCCAAATTTTGCAATAATCGCCAAGCGTTGCAATACTTTTGTGAGATAGTAATGTTGGTTATAAATCATAGATAACCTTGATTTGGGTCTCTCTGCTTCTTTGCTTATAGATGTTTTGACGATTGAACGTACGATCCTGAAGTAATAAAAGAAAATGCTATCTTAAAGAACAAGGTAGCCTACATAAATCACATACGAAAGTCACAGAGATACTGACGAATGGAGATTTTAAATGTTTTTAGTGCGTGCTAGCATTTTGCAGAGTCTTACGTCTTGGTACCATAAAGTTTTCTTTTTTGCAAAAAAACCAAACGATAATATTGTCGAATTTATCTCGATAATCATGTGAAAACCAAGCAATTTGTTCTAAAATCGTAGTCAATAGTAAAGAGAGTCTTCTCTCAAAGTATTTAGACTGCTTTGATCAATGGTACTCCTTCATTTGGCATTTCAGTCCACAAAAATGTGATCATAATTAGAAGAATGGAGAAAAGTAGAAGAATGGAGAAAAGTAGCATAAAAGAAAAGGCCGGTTCTGCGCAGACAGAAAGAGTTCGTTTTCACATGTGAATTATCGTTTTCTCATTTGACCCATGTTTATAAAGAAAAACAAATCGGGTCAACCTCTCTGTTACCCAGGTTGGGTTGGCGCAAACAACACATTTCTACGCCAAAACCCGTTGTCAACCCGTCTCATTTCCAACAGACGATGCTGCAAAAGATGGCGTCGGGAGTTATTTGACCATAATGCACTGTGTTCTATAACAGAATTTACGATGGAATTTACAGTGAGTTGATAGGAATTCGATATTTAAAAGCAATGCATCATGGTCAACTGTTCCCGATGCCCCTTTTGTGGAATCGTCTACTACATGGGGAAAGTATTCAATATTATATATTTCTACGCCACAACAGTTTTCTCACGTGAATTGATTTCTATTGGTCATCACTGTATCCCTTTGGCTGGTTGGTGTTCAAAACACAATACAATTCTAGCTTCACTTTACTGATAAATGCATTTCGATCCGCATCTGGGTATGAATCACGGGGGGTTCTTGGCTAAATTTTTAGGTAGGGGTCTGTCAGACGATAAAACGGTTTTAAATATTGCAGACAATGCTTCCGCTGTTTATCGCAATTTTAAAACAAGGTAGGTAAACAATGAGAGCTTCTTGAGATTGGAATATGCATGACATGTGCCTCTTCGGTTTCAAATAATATGACATAGGAAACACAGCAAATTGACACTATTATCGGAGTCGAAAACTTGCACGTTGTTTACAAAGTACGAAACACTGCATCAGAAGCTATCTTAAAAACATAGGAGCCCTATGGGCATGTTCGAAGAACGACTCTGGTTGAATAAAGCTATTTCGGTCAAATGATGAAAGATGTTTGTCACTATGCACAACGATGACGATAGCGATTATGACGATAATGGTGGTGGTTATGATGATGATGATGATGCCCACGATGATCATGACGCTGGTTGTGGTGGAGGTGGTAGGGGTGGTTCTGGTGGTTGTTTTGATAGTGGTAGGCCTGGTTGTTGTGCTGGTGGTAGGGTGGTTGTGGTGCTGGTGGTAGGGTGGCTGTCGTCATAGTGGTAGGGTGGTTGTGGTGCGGGCGGTAGGGGTGGTGGTCCTGATGATCCCATTTCTTCCGAATCTCGTCCGCTAAAACCAACAGGATTCTTATATATTTCATGTGTAAAATATTGACTTTTTAGCTAAGGAACATACCATCGGTGAAATAAAATCAAAACCATAGTTGATCTTTTATCCATTGATTCTGGTTGAAAATCGTCATAAATTTTGGACTACGAAATAAAGAGATCTGCATGCTAAAAATAATATAAATAACCGTTTCATATTAATCTTTTTGAGTAGTTCAATAGAAGAGAGAAAATTTACAATGCGTTAGGTAATGAAAGTGGGCAGATTAAACAATGGTGAACAATTCTACTGAAACTAAGGCAAGTAATTCTGTGCAGGGCTTTTAGCAAAGCCTCAAAAAAACTATCAAGAGGCAAAGCAGTGCAGCCGCAAGTTGTGCACACAATTTCTGCCAAATATTGGTTATATATCAAATAATTATCTCCGCTGTCTGTATAACATAACTAACTGTATTAATAATTTTATAGTAATAGTACTATCTAATATAATTGTATCTAATATTAATTTTGTTTAGAAGTAGACTTCTTCATTCCTTTTTGTTGTTTTAACAGTTGGTTTGTATTAGCAACTTAAAAATTTAGCTATTTTGTCACCAACTTAAAAGAAATGAGACTAAATGAAGTTTATGAGAGATGCGATGGAATGAGCAACTTACCTCACTGATGCCATAATTTTTTAAAAGTTCTGTCATTAGCATATGCTGCAGATACAATGGGATGCTGGAAAGATAAGAAATTACAAAGAAAACATGGCTCGATTTCAAAAAATTATAAGAAGACTACATATCAATCCACATAAGCAAGATTTTATTACAACTTTTCATTGGTACGTTTTCTTTGCTCGTGCAAAATAAGGAAAAGCGAGGAAATGTGACAATTTTTATATGCTCTATTTTTTACAAGAATACTAAAGAATACCATAAATTTTTTCCAGGGTCAATATTCTTAAG
Organism: Chrysaora quinquecirrha; assembly: GCA_014526335.1. Classification (NCBI taxonomy): domain Eukaryota; kingdom Metazoa; phylum Cnidaria; class Scyphozoa; order Semaeostomeae; family Pelagiidae; genus Chrysaora; species Chrysaora quinquecirrha. Next base: position 718,579 of record JACTAT010000315.1, read on the forward strand.
AAATTTTCGTTTAATCCTGAATACATTCTGACAGTATTCTTTTTCAAGCGTGATATTGTATCAGGGCAACATTTCATGTCATTTTTAGGCTATTATAACAATAAGAATAATATTCTCTGCTTAGCACCTCGCACAACAGGCAACTGCTGAAAAATTACACACAAATATGCCAGCTGAAGATGAGCAATATCAGTGCATTACAAGAAGGGTGGGTCAACTTGGCGTCTCCCACTTCTATTGTGACATCATAATGAAACCATAATGAAAATATGCTATTGGTGTTTGTCCAAACTTGACATTCCTTGATGTTACTAAAAATCTGGAAATATCTGTACATTTCGTTACAAGTAACCATTTTCCATTACATTGCAAAGAATTAGACAGTTATGATAAGAACATATGGTAGAAATTGCCAATAATTTCTGCATCATTGGAAATTAAATAAAAACAAAATGCCTTACCATTCCTGTATTTCATCCAAATTCCATTGGCTATATGATGCAACCACTAAGGCAAGGTACCTCAATTGTTTTGTTCTTCCATTGCCAGATGAGTTTTCTTTTCCAGGCTGAAATAATCAAAATATATGCTCTATTACACAGACATTAATAGTGGTGCTGCTCAAAAAACGAGCTCCTCAGAGACCTGAGGCCCTTTGTTTTATACACCAACCTAAAATCGCCAAAAATCCTGGGGATGGTAACTCTTGCATTTCAACATAAGAAATAATCATTGGCTTAAGGCCCTGGCCAAACAATCAATCAATTTTGGTCAAACTTCTTAAATTTGCTTGACGAGCAATGTTAGACCTTTTGGCCATGTCCAAAAACATTGCTCGTCAAACATTTTGGAACGACAAAGTTACTGCTAATACGCAAGTCCGAACGCCTTGCTGCTAAGAAATGTTGCAAGGTGCTGGCATGTTGCAAGTTGTGGAAGTTTGACAATAGTAAAAGAATTGTTTGACAGGCAACGTTCAGAAGGCGGCCAAACGATCAAACATCGCTTGATAGGCAACAATGAACAAAATCTGTGGCGTGATAAACATCTGCTGCTGGAAGCCAGCATAGAATGTTGGACGAGTAAGGCAGAACGGTCGAACATTTTGTTTCGCAAGGGAATTTCAAATTTTTGACCAGCAATGCTTGATCCTTTGTCCAGGGTCGAAATAGACATTCACTTTGCTTTCATTTTCTGCTGCTTATTATTTCTGAAGCTTGCTCGTTTTAGCCCGCAAGCGCGTGAATTTTCCCGAGGAATGACGCTCCACTCGTAGTATCCATTAGCAACATGTACTCTTTTTTTCTGGACCTTGTACAGGTTTAGAGCCCGAGGGACTATGTAAAATGTAGGTACTGGGGACGTACCACCCGGAACGGTATCAATTTTCGTTATTTGGGTACAAGGAACGGTCTCCTTTTTCACGATTTTAGTGCTTTGGTGTAAGGAACGGTGTAGATTTTCACGATTTTTGTACAGGAACGGTCTCCAAATTTACGATATCTATGTTTGAAGAATGGAAAATTGGCATAAGGTTGGGTATAAATTTTCGAAAAATTGGTATAAGGTCGCGTATGTTTGTATTTGATGCTTGGGCGGCACGTCCATTACAAATTTGGTCCAGAACCCCCCTTGGGGTTCAGAACTGTTTGAAATAAACTTTCTGGTACACGCCTTTTTTCCATGGCTCATTCGCCCCCCGGGCCCGGGGGATCGAGACTACAATGCTAGTCGTCCAGGAGTATAAAGCTAATGCAACATATTTGTCATGAATGGTGAACACTAGGATAGATTTTTCCACAAGTGGCATACCACAATAGATGGGAATCGAACCTGGACTGCATGATCAGAGAGTCAACGACGTTTCCACTGGCCAAACGGAGGAGAGACTTGGGCTGTATAAATCAGAGAGTTACTCGGCGATTTCATTGAGCTCTATAGCTCAGTGGAAGTCGTTGGTTCTCTGGTCATGCAGTCCAGGTTCGATTCCCATCTATTGCGGTAAGCTAATGCAACATTCCATCTTACCGGATGGGCCAAAGGCTGAGATTGTGTGACACTTTTATGAAGAAATTGCTTGCATAAATCCAAAGCAGATGGATCTAGGAGAATGAATTGATAAATTAATACACTAATAAATGCTGTTGAGACCGTTCATAACTAATAATAACTGGTTTAAAGGCAAAATATGGCATGAGGAAATTTCATAACTTTGACATAAGCACAGTTCAATACAGTTGACATCCGCTATCTCGAACTCTCAAGGGAAACTGGAAATTGTCCGAGATAGCGAATGTTCGAAATAACGGATGCCCCATATAAATATAAAAATGTATAGTTTTTATGTCAGAAAAGGAACCCCTATTTACATGCAGGGTTACTGATCCCAAATTTCATCAAACAAGTCTGGTATTTTTTTACATAGGAGTTGAAGCTAATCTGCTTTCATCCCTACTATTCGTGAAATTGAGATAATGGCGATGCAGCATATCTCGAAAGAGAACAGCTTCATCTATTGTATACATGGGCAGCATATCACTTAGCTGCTGCCATTCCCGCTCCGCTAGGCGAACTTATACATATTTTCAGCTGTCTCTTTATCCAGTTCAGCAGAAAATTTGGCAAAGTTCGAGATAAAGAGCAGGTTTTCCTCCATGGGAAATCGAAAATGGTTCGAGACAGCGAATGTTCGAGATAACGCGGTTCGAGATAGCGGATGATTTTTCTATACAAACCCTTATACCCAAACGAAGGGAACTGGAAAATCGTTCGACATAGCAAATGTTCGAGATAGCGAGCAGTCGAGATAGCGGATGTCAATTGTACTGTAGTGTTTAATAGTTAGGCCTATAATATCCTATCCGACACAATTTTCTGCACATTGTTATTTATCAGATTTTCTTTTGTTTTATTCAGTTTAATGGGAACGAACTACTTCATGAATACAGGCAATTTGTTTCAATATCGTCTTGCCACAAAAATTATTGGAACAAATTAGATGGAACATATGATTAAATTGTCGCCGCGACCGGACAAACTAAAAGTTGCATGTGTAGTCAGGGATTGATTTATCGAACAAAATATTCTGTGGCCTGAGGAAACAGGGTTGCAGAACATTGATTTGGTTGCACTTTTCGCCACATGTTACGTCGACGGGTTGTTGCAGATAATGTTGCAGCTTGTAGCCGGTTTTTTCAAACTAGCGACGCAACACATTGCTTCGCGCGTTTTTCTGAAAACTTTCTAGGATCCATTCTTCTTTTCCCGCAAGCTGATTGCTACACCACTTTGTCACAGCAATTTTGTCGCAGCGTGTAGCCACCTTAGGATTTTTCATAACAGAACATTTTCAGGAGTCTCGCGTGACCAGAACGGGTAAAAAATAGCACGCGCGGGCGCAGCTTAATATACTAGCAACAGCGTTAAATGAATCTATAAGGAAACGGAAAATAATTTTATCTATGTCGCTAAATGACAAAGGTTAAAAAATCGGAAGAAAATTTGCTTAAAATAGCAACTGCTAGGATTATCCAGAATAGGAAATAGGAAATAGGAAAAGCAAAATTATGGGAGGGAATGACCAGGCATGATACATATATAGGCAGGCAATAAAAATCTCCCAGAAAATTCTGTCATAAGTCTATTGCAGTTGTGTCTTCGTTCGGATGTCAAAGAAATATCGAGATGTGGCCGCTGGCAATGTTTTGTTTCACTCTTCAAATCTTCGTTCTGCAATTCGCAAATTGCGCTGTAATCAAGTCACTTCCAAAGACCAGTTGTTTGGACTACCTGAAGGACGGTATCGAAGCAAATGGACATTATCCAGTTGCCGGTCAAAATGGTGAAACTCTGACAGTCTACTGCGATTTCACTTCCGAACCTGGCTCAGCTTGGACGCTCGTTACTTCCTGGACTCTAGCAAACACTCATCTACCAGCATTCAGGAGTGAACCGTTAACTGAAAACATCCCAGTTAACGAGAAGACGCCAAACTGGGTCGCCTACAGGATGTCGAAACAGCAAATGGCTTTTGCAAAGTCTCAATCTTCTCATTGGAGAGCAACTTGCAGTTTCAGTCAGTTCAAGTTTGACTACAGGGATTATGTTCGTGGCAATTTCAAGGACTTTGATATCACCACCTATCTAGGAACGTATCAGTGCAAGAAGGTCGAGTTTATCAATATACGTGGCAATGTTGGCTATCAAACGACAGTTCCTTTTTGGCAAGTGAAAGGTACTTATATACTAGTTACTGACAGCACAGCTGGGAAATGCCCGTTTAGGAGTAGTACTGGTGCAGTACCCAGTGAGGACAATTTTGGCTATTATGGTATAATAAATCCGAAGTTTAGATGCTCATCCGGTCCGACAGCAACCACCCAGTACTGGTTTGGTGGATATTTATAGAGGGGGACACCCATAAAAGGACTAAAAAAGAGCTTGTTGTATTCAGTAGCCTTACCTACCCCTCTGTCGAAATAATTCGTGAAATTTTTAGTTTATAGCTGCCTTGTGAAACTCTTTTTGTGTTATTTTTGCTGCTGCAAAAACTTTGTTGTAAAGATTGCATCCCATTGGCTGCATATTCGGGCCCAGTCCTCGGGTTTCCCAACACGTGGTTTTGTTACAACGCACGCCTCTGAATTAAAGGTCTTGGTTTTGTAATCGAAATAGACAGTCATGAAATATATACGGGATACGCCAAATGTGAATTCAAGTGAAACGTAGCTTTGTATATAGTTTAGTTATTATTCTTTTGTGTTCATAAATATAAATAAAATTGGAATGTCTCTCTTCTTCGGACCCTAAACAATTTACAACAAACTTTAAGGATTTGTGTTCGATGATTATAAAACGTTTTTCGGACAGAAAAAATACTACACTGCAACTCCCTACGTTATACAACGCCATGCTGCGCCACCTAGCCTCTCTACTTGTCTACAAAGGCAATTAATTACCGCCTATCCCTGCCCCGTCCAATTTCAACAGACCTGTAACGATTGCAACTTCTAGCTCTCCTCAATTATTGTATTGCATGTAAATGCATAGTACTGCATGCAATAAATAACTGCAAATTTCTTCCGGCACAGCAATTGATCGGATTGATGTGATGCTTCGTTGTCTCTTTGGTCAGCTCTCTGAATTCCTATGAATACCTCGGTCTTTAAATATTGGCTCAAAATCATAGTGCGAGTTGCTTCTCTATTGTAGCCTTTGATGACTCTCCATTACTAACAACAGAATAATACTTGATCTAACAGAGCAACCATATCGTTTAGAGTGTCCGGTCTATGCCTGCGCTTGGACTAAATATCCATGTCAGCAGCAATCCCCTTGTCTGATGCCTAGTAGGTGTTATGTAGTGCAGCGTAGTGTAGCGTAATGTAGTATAGCGCGATGTAGTGTTTTGTAGTGTATTCCAGTGCACTGTGGTGCAGTGTGGTGCACTGTAGTGTACTGCAGCGGACTGCAGTGTAGTGTACTGTATTTTATTGAAGCCTAGTGTTGTTTAGAATAGTGTAGCGAAGCGTAGTGTGGTTTCTTGAAGTCTGGTGTAGTGAAGTCTAGTGCAGTTTTGTGTAGTGTAGTGTAGTGTAGTGAAGTTTAGTGTAGTGTAGTGCAGTGTAGTGTAGTGAAGTGTAGTGTCAAGTAGCGTTATTGTAGTGTAGTGTAGACTAGCGAAGGGTTGTGTAGTATAGTATAGTAGTGTAGTGTAGTGCAGTGTAGAGTAGTGTAGTGTAGTATAGTATAGTGTAGTGTAGTGTAGTGTACTGTAGTGTACTGTAGTGTAGTCTTGTATTGTGTAATCAGTGTAATGCCGTACTAAGTTGTTTTGCTTTGTGAATTTTTGACTGTTCACTGTAACAGCCATTCATAGTGAGGACTACATGAACATTTGTGTTTTCCCGCTATGACTAACCCAAATCATTGTATTGCAGTTATTCTAACATTATATTCACTGTATATAAAATGAATAAATAATAAAACGACGGATGCCATATTTGGCCAAATACAGACACGTGCCCCAAAAAACAATGTTGGCTGCAAGTGAGACAACGTTTGTTTTACACAACAATTCTATAGGGAGAGGGAGAGGGGGATCCATAAAAAATCCCAAACTGGCAGTTCCAATATGTTTTGTCCAATATGAAAACATTGGTGAGCCAATTGGTTGGTAAAAGACAATTCAAATAGTGGATAAATGCATTCAAGCGATTTTTCTGTTATGGAGCTTCACTCTGTTTACTCTTAACCGCTTCCTTGTTTCATAGCTTTTGTTGCTCGACCACAAAGTAGGGAAAATCGGAATAATCTCTTCACTATCCCTGTTCTGCGGATTAAACGGGGACTTAGAAATCCACTCACACACAAAAAAATATCAAAACATTTTTATCTGTGCATGATTAAACACATTGAAAAACCAATAATTTTGCTGCAGTTGTGTCTCTTTCCGTGCAAAGTGCGTGTGTCTAACCAAGATGTGGCCGCTAGCAATTTTTTCTTTCATTTTCCAAATCTCCGTTCTGCAATTTGCAAATTGCGCTTCAATCAAGTCACTTCCAAAGACCAGTTGTTTGGACTACTTGAAGGACGGCATCGAAGCAAATGGACATTATCCAGTTGCCAGTCAAAATGGAGAAACGATGACAGTCTTTTGCGATTTCACCTCCGAGCCTGGCTCAGCTTGGACTCTCGTCATGTCTTGGTCTCTTGCAAACAAGAACTTGCCGGCATTTAGGAGTGAGCCGATAACTGAAAATGTTCCAGTTAACGAGAAAACGCCAAACTGGGTTGCCTACAGGATGTCGAAACAGCAAATGGCTTTTGCAAAGTCTCAATCGTCTCATTGGAGAGCAACTTGCAGTTTCAGTCAGTTCAAGTTCGACTACAGGGATTATCTCCGCGGAAATTTCAAGGACTTTGACATCACCACCTATCTAGGAGCGTATCAGTGCAAAAAGATTGAGTTCATCAATGTACGTGGACATGTTGGCTACCAAAGAACAGTTGCTTTTTGGCAAGTGAAAGGTTCTAATATAATCCATACTGACAGCTATCATGATAAGTGCCCATTTGGCAGTAAGGTTGGCGCAGTACCCTGGGAGGATAATTTTGGCTACTATGTTGTCATAAATCCAAAGTTTAGATGCACATCTGGTCCCTCTGCAACCACCCAGTACTGGTTTGGTGGATATTTATAGAAGAGGACACCAACAAAAGGACTCAAAAAGAGCCTGTTGTATTCAGTAGCCTTACCTACACCTGTGAGAAATAATTTGTCAAATTTTTAGTTTAGATCTGCCTTGTGATACTTTCTTTGTCTTTTTTTCTGCTGCTTGAAATTTGAGGATTTGTTTTCGATGATTATAAATTTTTCCTGAGGGAACAATACTATATTGCAACTCACTCCATTACACTAAACCATGCTGCACCATATTGAACTTCAACAAGCCCCACTAAATACACTACACTTCTCTAAGTGAAGGTGAAATGGTGTTTTAGCGCCAGTCACTAGGATCTCAGTAGTAGGTTAACTAATCGAGACCTCAACCCCTGGTTGTGACGCTACGGTGGCTTGGCTTGAAACCTGACCACACTGAGCTCCTGACACCACAAGTCAGCTGGATTACACCATGATGCCACACCACACTTACATTACATTTACTGCAAACTTATATTAACTGAACTACTCTACACTACTCTAAACTAAGCCAGATTAAGCACTACAAAACACTTCATTATACTGCAACAAATGCAATTGAAGGTGAAGGTGATATGGTGTTTTAGCGCCAGTCGCTAGGATCTTAGCGGTAGGTTAACTAATCCAGACCTCGACCCTGGCTGTGACGCTACCGTGGCTGGGCTCGAACCCTGACCACACTGAGCTTCTGACACCACAAGTCAGCTGGATTACACCACGACCCCATAGCACTTAGACTTCTCTACTCAAAACTACACCTCACTTCAACACACCCCACTACATTCAGTAGTAAAACAGAGACACTCAAGGCCCTTAGGAATTTAGTAAGTTAGGGCCCTTGGTATGAACAACTTTTGATTTCCAACGGCTACCTATGGGGAACTTTTTTCATGTTCACCTCCCCCCTTTTTTGACACAGATTTTAAAAATCTTATTTCAAATGTAATGCCTGCTAGAGCCACTTTGTGTCTTACATAGAAATTTTTTGAAATCACAAGATATCAAGTTTTCAAGTGTGAAAATATTATCTCAGCCCTTGCATTATTATATTGATTTTACGAGCGTTCAAAGTCTGTGATTTTATAAAGGGCTCACACCATTTTGGGTAAAAAATTTTACCAACTTCTTCATTTCTTGCATTCAAAGCCTTTATAGAATCAGGATTTTTAAATGCTCATAAAATTAAGTAACTAGATACAAGCGCTGGGGCAGTGAAACTTAGTAGTAGACTAAGTTTTGGATGCTGTACTCAATTTTTGCATCGAAACTCTGTATCTTGTGTGATTTAGAAAAATTTTAATGCTGTCGTCCGTTTACCACAGTAAATGATCTATATTTATATATCCATACATCCCACAGTCCAGTCCTTAACTGTAACTATGTAGGATACAGAGAGTCTCTTCATTTTCAATAGATCATTTCGGTGTGACGTCAGACAGCATTAAAATTTTTCGAAATCACATGGCCAAGTTTCTGATATGAAAATCTTATAAAGCAGCCAAAACTTAGTTTAGGTACAACGTTTCACTGTCCTAGCGCTTGTGTTCTTAATTTTAAGAGAATTCAAAGTTCCCGATTTCATAAAGGCTTTGACCTGTTGACCGCAAAAATGAACTTAGTGAAACTTATAAAATCTTGAACTTTGAACGCTCGTAAAATCATATCATATCATATCATATCATATCATATTTTCAGCAAATATTACAAGCAAATGTTTTAAATCAAAAGAAGATGTTATTTACAAAACTTCAACAAACTCTAAAGGATCATTAAAAACTAATTAAACATCTAAATACAAAGATTGCTGACGGACACATGAATAGAACTCTGAAGAGCTTTCGAGCCATGTGCCCTCAGTGACGTATTTGTTAACAGAACATTTGAACTTCTAGGTATTAAAAATATTTTTAAAAGTTTATAAATTAATCCTTTTTGATTTGGTTCATTATAAAGCAGATGAAAAGAAAAAGGAAAAGGAAGATAAAAAGAAAAACAGAATCGATTATACAAGCGCTGAGATAGTAAAACTTTGCACCCAGACCAATTTTTGGGTGCTTTATATGATTTTCGCATCGAAAAATTGATATCTTGCAATTTTGAAAAAAATTTTTCTACCAAAATGATCCCTATTTTATAGACTGTCTACATTCAATAAAGTAAGGCCTAGACTACCTACTAGCTAGCTTTTTTACCTGCATTCTTATTCCTTATATGATCTTTTAGTAAATTTCCAGATTTATCAAGCAGAAACTCGAACCACGATAGCTGCGGTGCTCTCGGTGGGATACGGCACCATACTTTTTCATCCATTGCAATCTTTAGAAGCAAGACCAGAAGAACATCGAGATAGATCTGAAATTTAGGCCGTATTCTTTCTCGGTTTCTGGTTGTTGTTGTTCAGTTGTTGTGTTGTTTCCAGCCAAGTTACTGAAACAGTCGCTACTTTTGAACAAGTTTCGAGTGTTATTGTTTACTCTTTACTCTCAGCTAATGTAATTGCAGTATACTGTTTTCAATAGCTTATTCATTTGGTTACAAATAATATTTTGGATAGTACAGTACATATAACTTCTTATTATTTTTTTTAATCAACTTCTAATTATAAATTAACTTCTTTTTAAAAGTTTCTTATTATTTTTATCAATATCAATTGCTGAATGACATGACACATGGAACAGTGGCGTCACCACGGGGTGGACTGGGGTGGACATGTCCACCCCAGTTCTCTCAGACATCGATTTTCCAATTCGTCGAAAACCGTTGTAAAATTCATGGGGGCGCGCTCAAACTAAATGCACTAGCCATATTTTTTTCTTTTACTGGATAGTGAACTGGGCGTATTTTATGTCGTAAGTAACGCAAACCTCCCTTATGCAAAAACTGTTTATTGATATCTGTCAATAGGATATCTAAGACATCTGTATCTATAATTTTCTTTTTCAACGTAAACATTGTCGGCTATTAGACGCCCTTTTCGGCGATAAATAGAAAAATTAATTGCTTAATCTGTTTGCTATTTTCATAATTTCCTTCATAACATATTCTCAACTTAAAATTTTCTTCTGAGACTTGATCAACTGGGAAATAATCGACTGCTGAATTTCATTTCAATCTCTTTCAAATATGGATTCGCGTGATCCATCAGTAGAAGTTGTCAATGAATCAACGAGGAAGTATGTTATCAACGCTGGTCCTATCAAACCAATCATTGATTTTCCGAGATCTTCCATTGGTCAACGTGAATTCAGGTTTCAATCACGTTGGTATGACGAATATCCTTGGCTTGAGTACTCTGTTAAAAAAGATGCTGCTTTCTGTTTCTACTGCAGATGCTTCGGTAGTCTCGGTAAGGATTTTTCAAATTTAATTCTTTTTTTTTAGAACTTTTGACCCCTTCAGGGCTTTTAACAAAAGCCTTTCTTACCAGAAATAAAAAAGACACATTCATTTTTAAGAAAAATTCTTTACAGGTTATAGTAGCTTGAGTAATGTGAATTTACTAAATTTGTAAACCGCCTTTCAATCTCACTTTTTTGTGTGTTAGATCTAACATATTGCAACAATTTTCAGTTGGCAGCTCCGAATCCACATTTACTGAAGACGGGTTTAGGCAGTGGAAAAATGCAACTGGAGCCAAGGGAAAACTAGCTAAGCATTCAACTTCAACAATGCATGATCTGGCAATGGAACGCATGCAGAGGTTTAAGAGCAGCAGTACCCCAATCGACGTGCAATTGGTGGGAGCATCGCAAGCCTCGATTGCAAGAAAAGAAAAAGAACGAGAGGAGAATCGTGGAATTGTTGGTGTCATATTTGATGTTATCAGACATTTAGCAAGGCAAAACAGTTCTTTCAGAGGTCATGATGAGTCAGGAGATTCTAGTAATCGTGGTAACTTCCTGGAAGAGATATATTTTCTGGCGAAGTACCACCAGCCACTAAAGCGATGGATAGAGAATCATCCCGAGAACCTGTCTTACTTTTCGCCAAAAACTCAAAATGAAATGATCAGTATCACGAGTCAGTTAATAACAGATACAATTAAACGAGAAGTTTTAAGCGCCAAATATTTTTCAATTGAGTGCGATGAAGTTACATCACACAAGCGAGCATTTATGTCTGTTGTTCTACGATATGTGTATAGTTTTCAAATTTGGGAACGATGTATCAAATTAGAGCGCGTAGACAGCTTGACAGGAAGAAATTTGGCAGAAATTGTCATTGCAATTCTGGAGGAGATGAATTTACCTATTGCCAATCTAGTAGGAAAAGGATTTGATGGAGCAAGCAATATGTCCGGAAAAGATGAGGGTGTGCAACAACACTTGACCAATGCTGGAGCAACAAAGTCTACATATTTCCACTGTTTTGCGCACAGGCTCAATTTAGTATTGGAGAAAAGTGTAGCAACCATCACAACTGTTAATGATGTTTTTGACATAATTGGTTCAGTTTATCGTTTTATGGCAGGCTCTCCAAAAAGGCATGCTGTCTACGAAAAAAAATTGGCGGAATTCGGAATCGCTAAAGGAAAAACAGCCATGCATTCTTTTTCAGATACTCGATGGACTGCCAAATCGGATAACCTGGAGACCATCATTAATACGTTGCCAGCCATTTTAGCAATGTTAAATGAAATGTCAGCTTAGGGTGAATCAGCAGCTGATGGTTTGCTGTTGAGGATGCAGAAATTTAAGTTTATCGTTGCGTGCTTTGTTTTAAAGAAGTGTTTTGCATTATGCAGGTCTGTTTCTGAATATCTTCAGTTTAAAGATATTGGCCTCGTCTCTGCTGTTTCTGGAATACAGTGTTTGCAGAAAACATTGCAGTCGCTAAGAAGTGATGAAAAGATGAAATAATTTCAGCAAGAAGTAGAGAACTATTGCCAAAAATCAAAACTAGACTTTACGAGATTTGAAAATGAGATCACTTCCAAACGCAAACGGACAATCCCTGCTCATTTTCGCGATTGTTCCGGAATCCTTTATGGAGAGAGTAGTGCGCTATAAGAGGAAACGTCAGATCCATCTTATTCAGGAAAGGATAGATTCAGACAAGCATTTTATTTCCCTTTCTTGGATTGACTCATCAATGAGCTGGACAAGAGATTTTCTTCACGGGCTTGTGAAATTTTGTTGCTTGCCAGCATTTTTCATCCATCCATGCTATCAACAGAAAATGTTGAAAAGGTGAAAAAGATTGCTGCATTTTTTGGAATTGATGTTGAGAACAGTGGCAACCAGTTCATACTATTCTCAATGTCAACCGAGGTTCAAGGATGGAAAGCAGAATACGAAAAGTATTTGAAGGACAAGGAATTGGCAGAAAATGACAAGACAGTGCAACCGCCAGTAACATGGCTATGCCTTCCTTCGTTGCTAAAGATTTTCAGCAGAAACGGAATGAGCACCCTTTTCCCCCAATTGTATGAATTGGTGAAAATCATCGCAACGTCGCCAGTAACAGTAACATCATGTGAAAGAGCACACAGCAAAGTAAAGCTAATAAATACCTACTTGCGAGCGTCAATGTCAGATGATAGATTGGAAAATCTTATTAAAATAAGTATTGAAAGGGACATTGCTGAGAAAATTGAGCTTGACGATCTCGTAGATGCATTTAAAACTAAGACTAACAGGAAACTTCCCTTGTAAAATGATTTTTTTGTAACCAAGACACTAGACAGAAATATTATCGTTGATTTGCATATACAGTAGTAAATTTGAAAAACTTTTTGTTTTTGTTACAGATTTTATACATCAGTGTGATAATTCTTGAAATAAGTCTGGTAAATGGCTGATTTTTGCTTATTTCTATATTGCATTAGAATGATTTAGAATGGGCGTTTCCCCCCTTTTCCGAGCGTTTGAAGGGCGTGGCCCCGAAAAAATTTCCTGGGGGCTACGCCCCCAAACCCCCACATTTTTTGTCCACCCCAGTCATTTTCCTCTGGGAACGCCACTGACATGGAAGTACTTTTACAGTATTTTTTACAGTGAATTTGACAATCTATCATACTCAATTTCTCAAGTAAGAAAAAATGTGTTTTCAAGCAAGCGAATGAAAAGAGTAAAATAATAAATTAGTAAGTTTTTGAAATTTTTTGCTTGTAATGGTTATGTTGTTCTTAGGTGAAATAAATTAATTTGCAGTCTGATTCAAGTATAGCATCGCCTGTTGTTCTAGCCACGTCTTCTTCGGCGGCTGCAGCGTCTTCGACTCCATCTTCGTCTTCTGCTGGATCCTCGTCGTCGTCTACTCAATCTTCGACGTCGTCTACTCATTCTTCGACGTCTTCTGCTCGATCTTCGTCGTCGTCTACTCGATCTTCGACGTCTTATGCTCGATCTTCGACGTCTTCTGCTCGATCTTCTTCGTCGTCTGAACCAGCTTCGTCTTCGTCTTCCTCTTGCAGCTGCCCTCACGATGGCCCTGGTTATTCTCCCTAGGGCTCTAACGAAAGGTTTGGGATCTGAAACCTTCTGGTTACCATCTGCAAAAGGAAATGCAAGTAATTCAAACTCGACAACTCGACATAGCAACGTAGCTAAAAGCACGTTCAGGCCTTCGAGATTGGATACAAAGGGGCTTAATGTTGGAATTAAACTAGCTACCATATCTGCAAAAAAAGGGAGCGTAATATCTTCCCCTTCTTCTGTCAACAATGTTGGTTGGGATCGGATGTAGGCAACGTTTGGGTACAAGAAACACAGGAATCGCAAATAGCATTGTTCTCCCGGGAGATGGGGGCATGGCCACCTAATATTGCTTAGAATTGCTAAGAATTGCTACTATTCTCTTCTCTTTAAAAATACTGAAAACTTCTGTGGGGCGTTTAGACTCACAACTTAAACCCCACTACCTCGCTCGGTGTTGTTGTCGTTGTTTTTACAATCGCTCAGTGTGACGTTTGGAAACCAGGGGAGCATAAACCAGAGGCTCGTGTTGTGAGTCCATGGGGCGTTCCCCGGTCAATTAGGCAGGCATTGTATTTTAAATCAACCTTCAAAAGAAGAATTTACCTTCAAGATCTTCGGCTGTGATATCATCAGTTTCCTGTAAAGATTTTGCCGAGGGATCATCTAAGGCATCTGACGCTAAGACATCGTCATTGTCGGCCATGTTTGGTTCAGCGAAAGACTGAATCTCGTCCTTTCCAACTTCAGCATTTTCTAAAACGACAAAAAATTATTTTTAAAAAATTGGGAAATTCAGGGGTAAGAAATAGAAGGATTTAGAGCAATGGAAAGAATCGGGCGCCATCTGACAGGCTAGCGCCATCGGCCATTCTGCACTGAGTTTTTCGCTTCCTTAATGTCCTTAATAATGCATGGAAATCTTAAATGCGTGCACTCTTTAATTTTTATATAAGTCAACAGTTAAATGCTATAGGGAATCGTGAATATGGATACTGCTCAAAATTTTGAGGGAAACGCCTGAAGTTGTGTCCACGTGAAATGAAGTTTTATTGTGCGTGATTGCATGAATCGTCGAAAAATTGCGCGTGATCGCGTGATTTTTTCCATTCTTCCCACTCGCCTGCGTTTATAACACTTGCTTTCTGTTACATTCCGATACGCTTACGTTTATTTATTAATGATAGTTTAGTTTCTGTTCTACTTCAATAATATTGTTGTGGTGTAATACCAATAGTTATGTTGACGAGTTCGCCCCCTTTAACAACAAGGAAACTGTATTTCTATATATGTAAAGGAACGAGCCATTAGTATTATCTAAGTAGTTTCCTTACGTGTAGAGAGGGGTAATTAATTGTGCAGCGATTCAATTTTCAAATACTAATTTGACTGTGCTACTGTGTGTTCGCCCCCTCTTCTCTCTCGATCCTTGTTGATTGAGAAGAAAATTCCCAGTTGGTTTCGGGGTTTGCGTGACTCCAAGGGTTCCTACTTCGCTTTGGTTGCAGTAATTTTTTATCTTAGTCGAATTCGACGCTATATCATTGTATCCCGACGGGTGTACTTGGTAGCAATAATAACCTCATGCTTTTCCAAGGGTGTCCAAAGTGGACCCCTTTTCTCTGACATTCACTGATATTTTGCAGAAAAACTCACCCCCCTATTTTGCCTTTTTTCTAACTGATGTCACAGAAGGCAAATACTGTAAGAGAACACAGCACTGTTGATTCATAATTCATTAAATTCATAATCCAATCAGTGGTGTGGTTCAGTATCACTTAGAAAACTGGTTGAGTACTACTGTAAAAGCACAATCTATTTAGAGTTGGAGAAGATGTAATGTGCTATGTTGAAGAGGATCTAAGTATTGAGGAAGATTTAACAATTAACAACTTGTCAAAAAAGACCCCACTTTTTAATGCAACTGAGACCCCATTAGGGTGTTAGGATACGGGACAAGAAAGAGTCAAAGGTATACGGGGTTTTTGTGTGTGCAAAATTCTAGGATAAAAGGAAGAAAACATATTGGATATTGTGAACCCCCCCTTATGGGGCCTCGCAATTCTTTCATGCTGAAACGACCTCCTTTTTGGTATGCACGCGGACAGGGAATTCAAGTTTGGCCTCGCAACCAAAGCGAAATTCGGGAAAGGTCTATTGAGCATCAAGCATAAAGAACTACGATTTTTCGTTTTTAGATGATTATTTTCATTCTTTTTTATAGACCACCGATAAATATTAATTTCAGCAAGCAAATCGTTGTTACAAGTTAGTTAATCGAAATTCGTTGATTAGTTGATCTTGCGGCGTCTTCGGCCCCATCGTCTTCGGCTCCATCGTCTTCCGCTCCATCTTCGTCTCCAGAAAGTTCTTCGCCTTCTTCTCATTACAAAGGCGTCGCCTTCTCTAGGTTCGCGACGTCGCCTTTTCTAGATTCTTCTGCGCCTGCGTCTGACCAATGCCCTTATT
Source organism: Chrysaora quinquecirrha (assembly GCA_014526335.1). Classification (NCBI taxonomy): domain Eukaryota; kingdom Metazoa; phylum Cnidaria; class Scyphozoa; order Semaeostomeae; family Pelagiidae; genus Chrysaora; species Chrysaora quinquecirrha. The sequence goes on from JACTAT010000315.1 coordinate 734,665, forward strand.
ATCAAACCGATGATTGGATCTGAAGGTTTGCTAATCTTAGTAAAATAAAATCAATTTATCTGAAACTACTTTGACAAATTTCAAAATAAAACTTGAGATTTTACTGATAATATAACTTAAGGTAGTACCGAAGAAGCCCACAAGGATGGAAATGCACTCCTTTGGAATATCGTACACCCTTGCCTTAAATTCTATTGCTTTCAAGAAATATCCCTTGGAAATTCTTTGCCTCATTAAGAATCCAGCCCCCTCTCGAAGAATGAAATACCCTTGGGGTGCAATCGCGAATCTACCCTGGGTACCAGAGCCTCAAGATTGCAACCGCAGAACAAATAAAAAAAATAATAAGTTGAGCAAAATACGAGGCTCTGGTTCCATCCAAACAAAGTCTCGTTCTGATTTCCTCGTATTTTGCTCAACTTATTATTTTTTTTTATTTTGTTCTGCGGTTCCAATCTTGAGGCTCTGGTACCCAGGGTATCGCGAATCCCGAGAAAAATTCTGTTCGTTTTACACCAACAAATACCCTTTCCGCGCTCTTGAAGACTTGATACTTCGACAACTTAAACTGCTGCGAATTGCTTCAGAAGAATGTAAAATACATTTCGTTTCTCTCAAGCGCAAATTTTCCTGGCTTCGAACTTTGAAAGCTAGCTATTACACGCTAGCGAATCTATAATCGCTACTGTGGTGGATAATCACTACTGTGGTGGTACTATTTGCGTACTGTGGTGGTAGTTTCTGCGTACTGTGGTGGATAATCACTACTTGTGATGGGTTACTATGCTTGCGGTGGTGGCAGTTTTGGCGTACTGTGGTGGATAATCACTACTTGTGGTGGCTTGCTATGCTTGCTGTGGTGGCAGTTTTGGCGTACTGTGGTGGATTTTGTGGTTCTTTCTTGCTTGATCTATAGAGTTTTGCTATGATTTCGTATTCATCACATAAAGCATTATAACCCACCACAAGTAGTGATTATCCACCACAGTACGCAAAAACTACCACCACAGTACGCAAATAGTACCACCACAGTAGTGATTATCCACCACAGTACTCCAAAACTGCCACCACCGCAAGCATAGTAACCAACCACAAGTAGTGATTATCCACCACAGTACGCAGAAACTACCACCACAGTACGCAAATAGTACCACCACAGTAGTGATTATCCACCACAGTAGTGATTATAGATTCGCTAGCGTGTATTAGGAAAGGAGAAAACTCTCAAATTTCTACAAAGAGTCTTAAGTAGCAAGGGGTAATTCACACCTTTGGGCTGAAACAAAAACGCAATTACCCGATTTGCCATAAAACTGATTGAATACAAAAAATTTATCAGGCTTTTAAAAGCAATGCACGTCTAAAACTTTTTATACCAATGTTTTCATACCCCAGTTATACCCATTATATACCCATTTTACTACCCATGTTTAGAAATTCTTTAGGAAGACCAACCATATGTAGGGAAATTGTCGCTAAAACGGTTTGGGCGGCACGTTTAGTATAATGAGCAATGGAAGTACAACCCCCCTGGGCTGCGAACTCTACCCCAAACGCTAACTTTTACAGAATTGACATGCTTTTGGCGATAGGAATCGAAACAACTCGAAAAGGTGAAAGGAAGAGAGAAATTCTTGAAGAAATACTGCACAGGTAGAAGTGGGGATCAAGTCATCTTACGACTTAAATATGAAAAACGAACATCGGCACGTGTGAAATCATCTTTCGAACGTAATAATGCAAGTCTATTAGCTAAAATGTACTTAACAACGACATAACATAGCGGGTCAAGCATTGGGCCAAGTAGAACTAATTTACTTGCTATCGACAACAAAGTTCTATCAACATGTCCTGTAGTTACGCGAATACCCCTTGCAATTACAACTGGCAGCCACGTAATTAGCATATTGCATAAAATTAAACCGATTAATTTGATACAAGCATTATGTTTTCTGTATCTGTTACGCCGTTCAGTTAAGACAGAGTTCCTCCGAAACGGCCTTCTCAGTTTCCAAATCACAGCCACGTAGCAAAGAACAGTCAACACAAAGGCAATAAGGATAAGCACATCGACACGCAGTGGGCCATTGTCACTTAATGCCTTTAGAACTCCAATGAAAATGCTTTCCAACCATATACATGTGACTACAAGAAATGCCTTCTTTGCTGTTCTTGCACTGCCAGTTTGCATGCTATTCAGAGATCGGCTATGCAGAATATTCAGTGCTTTAAATCTGTCTACAGCTATAGCCAATGCTGATAGAATTGAAATATTGACATTGGTGGAAAGAAGGGACTTCATTAGCTGCTTTGTGAAGCAAGAAATTGATCCACCGTACAGTACATATACAACAAAAGGGTCAATTATGAGTCCAGATAGAACATTTGATGATAACAGGGATACAAGGTATATACTATGACTTGTTTTTCTCCTCTTCGATTTGATAAGTGTTACGATGCTAAAAACGTTGCCAATTATGGTCGCTACAGTCACCAAAATCCACAAAATGATCTCTGTTATTCCGAAGTGAAAATCGAAAATATTCATCGCCACGCATTTCTTCATGTTGACAAACTTGATTCAAACAAAGCAAAAGCAAATCCGATTTGAAATTGTTAAAAGAACCAAAATGATGATTTGATCCCAAATTTCATCAAACAAGTCTGGTATTTTTTACATAGGATTCAAAGCTCATCTGCTTTCATCCCAACTACTGGTGAAATTGAGATAATGGCGATCCAACACATCTCCAAAGAGAACAGCTTCATCTATTGTATACATGGGCAGCATATCACTTAGCTGCTGCCATTCCCGCTCCGCTAGGCGAACTTATACATATTTTCAGCCTGTCTCTTAATCCAGCTCAGCAGAAAATTTGGCAAAGTTCGAGATAAAGAGCAGGTTTTCCTCCATGGGAAATCGAAAATGGTTCGAGACAGCGAATGTTCGAGATAACGGGGTTCGAGATACCGGATGATTTTTCTATACAAACCCTTATACCAAAACGAGAGGAAATGGAAAATCGTTTGAAATAGCGAATGTTTGAGATAGCGGGCAGTCGAGATAGCGGCAAACAGTTGTATCTACAGTAAATAACATACAGTACTATATAACATAAAAAAAACTTCCATTGAACTAGAAGACACTGGGACATTAAAATGAACAATCTCGTGTCCCATGACCAGCTTAACGGATTGTTCCTATTGCACAATCACGAGTTGCTAACAAAAACATTGTATATAGCTATAATTCAAGCAAAAATGGCTTGTGATATATCAGAATTGTGTTACGAACTGCGAAGAACCATTGTCGATAACAACTGCAAAAGTTAGACAAGCAAAACACGTTGATGTTTGAGTAGCCAAATTGAAGCACGTTTACCTTTGACTTTAAATAGTCGCACACAGTTTACTTGGGTAAGTTCACATGAAGGCGAATTGTTTATTTAAAAGTATTTTAGAGTCAAGCATTCCTAAGGTGATCTTATTGCAGTCTATAATCAAGAGTGGGTCTCTTCAGGCACTTGAAAGGAATTCACAAAGCACCAATAAAGAAGAAATGTTCAATTTATGACTATTCATTCATCTCAGGCAAATTGTTTAGCAATTGTTTGCAATATCGGCAATTTTTGGGGTGATTGTTTAAATTTTGCATTGTTTATAAAAAAAGGGCGAACTAGGCTAAGTAACGTCAAAATTTTGACTCGCATCGCGCAATTAGAAACGTTCTGCATACTGTAGGCCTACTTCTTATGAAAGGTTAGTAGCTACTAGACTCGATGTACCTAAACCAAACGCAAACGCAAGTGTAAAGCGGAAATGTCTGAAAAACGTCGACAACACACATGGCAAAACCGTCATAGCACCGATGATGACATGTAGAATTAACCGCTTTTTTGTGCGACGGAGATCTTTTACCCGTTTCATTAGAAAATAAGAATTCTGGGAATTTAAAAACATCGATCCTCTTAATATAGTACAGTAGACCGGCCAGTTAACCAAAAACAATCAATTGTTTTTCATTAATCTCAAAACCTCATGAGCAGCAACTTGAACAGCTTTCATTTCTGTTGAAGTAGAATCAGCTGCAACGAACTCTGTCAAGTATCTTAGTAAATCATCGCCATTTTCTTGCAAAATCCTCAGAAGTGTGTCATTAGATGTAACGAATCGCTTGATAATTCGTAACAATAATTTTTTACGTTTATCATTTGATAACTGAATGGCGTCAATCAAGCATTCAAGATTATCTTCTGAAAATGATGCTTCATACTCTCCACCAAACAATTCAGCTGATATATACAAACAATGTGTGGACCATTCTTGCACATCTTCATCGTCAAAACATAGTAATGTAATCAACACACCATTCAACTCTGATAAAATTTTACATCTCTGCAACAATTGTTCAACATTATAAACATCTTGGTTTCGATCATTTCGTACTTTGCTAACATCTTCTTTAGAACGAACAACTCTTTTAACTTGTGACTCCAGACTCCTTAATATATGTCTTAATGTGTCTAACAAAGGCAAGAACAGCAACGATGCATTTTCACCGGTTTCATCTTCTTCAAGAACGGCTGATGCAGCAATAAATGCTGAGACAAGGTAATCGATCAACTCTTGCTGACAAATCAAAGCAACGTCTTTACTGCATGCTGATATTACACTTGCAATGAAATTGATTATAGCAAGAAGGGTAGAGCTTCTGGTGTTATCTTGATGTCTTTCAAATAGTTCTAATACTTTTATCACAATGTCTTTTTCGATGAAATACTTTGCTGAGTCTTTATTATGATCCACATACGATTGCAACAGCTTTAGGCTGTACGCAGGTATTGGGTCTTGGTCTTGAAGAAATGCATCAATGTTCTGAACAATTGTATCATTGATTATCTAAAAGAAAAAGAAGAAAAATGCAAGACTTTATTGTGATTTTTCTACGACCGAAACAATATGACAAAACTGATCTTAACGATATGCAATGAAAAAGCTGGATAAAAAATGCAGGGATTAAAAAAAAAAAATTTTACTACAAGGGAAAAGTAAATTTGCATACATAAAAACAGACGTAACAGCGGATCGTACAGATGGAAAATTTCATCACAACCAAAATGTGAAGCTTTCGAAAATATTCAATACTCTTTGGCAATATCAATATCTTTATCCATGTTTTGAAATGAACGTCTTGGGAAATTCAGAAAACGGCGGACGTGACAGAGATGGATTAATATTTCCACCCTTTCAGAAAAATACTAGTTTTAATTCGGGGGCGGGGAGGGGTAACTCCTAGAGAGGGGTGGGTATATATGTGCCTCTGAGAAGTCCGAGGGTAGACCTATAACAAGGGCAAGATTTTGAAAAGATAGCCCCAAAACCAGTGAAATTGCTGCACTAAGAGATAACATTTTCCAATAACATTGGCACAATTTTATTAAACAGGCCCATAATTAGGGCAACAATTTCACAAACTGTTAAGCTGATATATAACCCGGCCTGGTCACACAGGACCCATAAATTGGGCAAAATATCGCAAATTTACCCATAACCCGAGCAGGCAAATGTATACCAACCCTCCTATAGGAGTATTCCCCTCGTTTCAGTCTGCAAGTGTAACGAAATCGTAACTGGTCATGGGTTAGATACACCCTTAAGGATAGCATGAAAAATCTGATACCAAGAGAGAAAATTTCAAGCATCATATCGCCGCAAATAGTGGTATTCCTACAAATTGTTCGATTACGGCCGGATGTTTGCAAAATCTTTAGCAGACACGCTTTTCAAACATGCATCCACTAGCGGACGTGTACGTAATATGCTTTAAAAAGTAACAAAAATATGATCATAATAAGTAACAAAATAAGAATTTATTTAGAAATCCAACATAAGGATCATAAGAAGAGCTTATGCAACTCAAACGTCTCTCGTAAGAGCATTTCGATGTTGTTTCCGATCAAACTTTCACTTCCGAAAAGCAATCTACGGGTATCGGGAAATGCAGATGAAGAGGAAGTGCATTTGCAATGCAATAAAGTTGCAACCTACAATTTCTTCAACAAGATCTCATCGTTTTGAAAGATCAAAAATCGTACCTCAAGTAGTTTCCCGTCATCTACTGTTCTTCCTCTAGAAGATTTATCACAGTCATCATTTTCAAAGTATAAAGTAGCAACGTCAGCAAACATCTTGGTTGCCCACATTCGATTATCACCAGAAGAACTGCAACAAAACGAACTGAGATGCGGAAGGATATTACTGATGAAAACCTCACGATATTGAAGAAGAAGCAGCGGATGTTGAGCTATTGCTTCAACAATTGAAAATACAGTTCGCATTATATCCTCGGAAGTATGGCCACCAAGACTTGAAGCTAAATTAGTTTGCCCAGTATCCACTGTTTGAATAAAGTTAAGCAAAGAACCAAGAGCTTCGATGAATGTGTCGTTGATGATACGAGGGCGAAATACTTGGCTTGTTACAATGTGAAGCAAAATGGATAAATATGGAAGATTTGCACGTAGCTGTTTGATTTGTGCTGTTGATGGGTGATGGCGTCCAACAACTGCATCCATTGCTTTTAGAAGGCCTAAGACCAATAAAATAAACAATGAATGAAAGATATAAAAAAGAAGCAAAAAAGCAAATAATAGAGCTTCCGAAATTAGCAACACAACTGATAACTGCTAACACAAATTCTTGCTATTTCGAACATTTTCTTTCTCGTTTCTCTTCTAGAAAGAATTCCCGTCACCAAAAGTGTCTTTAAGTAGTTAAAAGTAAAAGAATGAAATAGTAAAATAGTAGTTAATGGTTTAAATTTAATGATTCGAAAACAAAAGTTGTCTATTAGTTATATCGCTCTTTTCTGTGAACTGATTTGTGTTCAAAACAGAATATAAATTCAGCTCTACATTTCAGATTGGCTATTACAAAGCCAGGCTTATATGAACCTAGAATCTAATATCATAGTCAACTAATTGTAACTACTAACTTATATCCCATCAACATGTGAACAGCTAGTCAGGATAAGATTGATCATGATTTCAACGGGGCTCAGGTCAACTGCGACTGACGAGAAGCAGTTGTCAGATTACCGCATAAGTAGAACATTGCCGTCAAAACCTAACTAGTTGCCAACTAGTAGCAACAGCGCTCATGTCGACAGGTCGTTTGCAATAAATTAGTTCTAAAACATCACCGATAAGCATTCGGAAACTTGTTCTGACTGTGTGCAAAGTCGACCTGATCACATCTAGGCATATTAATAATGGTTAAATGTAAGAAAACCACTGACACCTCAAACAGTCAGCTACAGGTGGGTTTCGCCCAATTTCAGGGCTCATCAGTGCAGCTGGACTGAGTGAGGACCTTAGCCCAACGTTACACTCTAGGGATCAGGCTGTCATTGGTATTACACGTTGGAGGTGGAATTTAGAAGCCAAGAAGAACGCATGCGCCTTTGAGATGCGACAGTCTATCTACAACCCAAGAGCGGCACCGCCAAACAAGTGCTATCAGACGCCCTCAGGGGACTGATGCCATCCCACAATGCAGTGGTACTTCAAGGTTAAGTGTAAGAAAACTACATATTAACACCTCTAGGCATACATTTCTTTGTGGTCATTTCTTTTCGACCATTTCTGGTCTTCGTTACTCTGATTACAGTCAGAAAAAAGCTCGAAGAACCTTAAGAAATTCTACAAACTTAAAACTTCAACTTAAAGTACCTGACATTATAATGGGAACTTGTTTCAATATGTTACCAACAGCCAGCTCAAGACATTTCTTGGCATATGCAAAAGCATGTATATCGGTTCTCGCATGCGCAGATGATGACTTCTTGCTGTCTCTTTCAATAAAGAACACGATTTTTGCTTTTAGACACTCAATCAGGGCATCGTATGATTTGGTAGATATTTCGGCGATGAATAAATAAACTTTTCCTCGTAGAGTTAAAGAAGAGCTTTCCAAAATGCGAATGGTTTTGTGGATTGCATTGGTATCTTGTGAGATTCTCTTGAAATAGGTCGGATTTGATAACAAAGTGATGATTACGGTTAGTAGTGATTGCTGTATGTTGTTTGTTCCGGTGAACATTGCTTTGCATAAGGAATCAACACCAATTTTTTCCATCACTTGCAATATTAGCGCATTGGAATGCATTGATAAACGACATATTGCAGAACTTGATGTTACTTTCTCAGCATCGGTCACAGAATGGCTGAAAAGGTTCCACAAACTCTACAGAAAAACATAGGTTTGTAAAAACATAAAGCTTTAGAGCTTTGTAACAAAAAGCTTTAAGAAAAACTAGTGCTCGTGGGTATTATCCGCACAAAAACACCCCTAGGAAAGGCACTTCCACATTAACTAATTATATAGTAAAAAATTTAGAATTCCAGGCTGTAGACGCAGGCAAAAGAATGTTGGACGAGCAATGTTTTTGGGCGTGCCCAAAAGATCAAACATTTTGTTGGACAAGAAATTTTCATTTTTTGACCAACAATACTTGATCGTTTGGCCATGGTCTTAATTTCCATTTGATGCCACAGCCCCTTTAAAACGAAAAGTCCCTTTAGTTAAATAACATTCATATGGTGATGGTATCAACTTACTAATGCAATATCTTTCGTGAGAAATTTCTTGCAATATCGACCAGCTGTAGTTACAATGTTTTCTACGATTTTAGCAGCCAAATGCTGAACGAGAACATCTTCGCCAGGCTGTAAGCATCTTGATACAATCGTAAACATAGCTCCTATACAATAATGAAACATTTTAAAACGATGAATCAATTCTGACAAACCAATGTGGATAATAAAGAAATCTTGTTTTTTGGAGCATTTACCATCATCACGTAACAAAATCAATATCACAAAAAAATTCTTAGTAGACATAATTCGAAATTTGACTATATATTGGGAAAGGGGTATTTTCGTGATATGTGACGAGAGGTTTTCTAAAAATCTGAAACGAAAAAGTAACCAAAAAAATTTCGTGAAAGATAAACGCGTATAAAGCGTGAAACAAGAAGTGCTAAATTACATAGCTAAACTACACGTTTTTCGTTAAAATTGATTTCAGTTCTCCGTGAGGTATGCCTACAACACCCCTTTACCCACCTCTATATGAATAAAGAGCCAAGGACGTAAATCATAGCCTATCAGAAAGAATTTTTGTTTGTTTTCTTAACCATAGTCAATAGAAGTGAGGACTGGTCTGGAAGCCTATTGTCTTAACTCTTTGTCTCGATTTTAACGAGCCACGTGACCAAACTGAGGGGACGGGAATTGTTTGTCTGTTTGCGTTATGTACTGTACTATCCTTGATTTCTCTGCGAAACTTGGCGTTTTTGATTTAAATATTATGCCCATTCAACTTTACTTCAGCTAATTCAATGTACATAAACTTAATACATGATGGTTTGGATTGTTGGCTTTCGGGAAAGCGCCCGGTGACTAGTATTGAGCAATTTCATTTCTCTCGAATATACTGAAAATGTTAACATTTCAAAATTGTCTTTCTAAATTCACTGTTATTTTTCGTACAGAGAAATGCGGAAATGAGTCTTGGTTTGGAAAAAAATAGACCTAGGTAATTTATTCCTGATCGGGAGAATTTCGCTTATATTTCCAGAAGGTTCTCGCATCGGCGGACGTCACTCTCTCGTTAAAGGATTTCTAGGGGTTTCTATCGATTGAATATTTTCAGCCGGAAAACTTTTTCTTTCCTGCGTGCAGCCGAAAGAGTACAGAAGTGGGAAGATTCTGTGAGAAGAATCTGAGGCGTTTGAGTTGAGCCTCAAACTTTGAGCTCCAGCCAGGGGCCGTTCACTCCCTTAAATCGCGTACAACTTTTTTGAAGAGTAAAATTTCCCTCGCTTGAGACTGCAAGCAGGTAAAGTTTTTCTCGATGTGGGATAAACTAACATGCGGAATTTCAGCTATTAGTTTCTCCTTTTCTCTGTCAATTGAGAGCAATTCTTTCTCCTCCTTCTTCTCCCTAGCTGTGTTTTCTTCCGATCAAGAGTCTTCGAATTCTATTATTTTTCGCAAGGAGGAAGCTCTGAAGATTTTTTTGCTGAGTTTTTGAAGGGTGAGGTGATCGATTCGGGTAGAGGGCTTTCGAAAAGAGAAAAGCGGGCGAAAAATAGGAACGAGTAAACGATATGTGAACATTCAGAACCGAATGGTTTTTCCTCTATAAAGTCTTATTTTAGTTTTTGGATGGCTTTGCTGCTTTTTTTTATTCAAGTTATTGATTGTAGCTAAAATAGAGCTTGTAAGACTGACTATTTTCCTGCTTGAAAAGAAATAGCGGAACTCTCCTGGCGGAAATTTTGCCCTGATTCTTATTTCTTGGTATCGGAGAGACGTCTTTAGTACAGAAGAACGATCCCATTCAGGAGAAATTAGCTTATATCCGCAGCCGAGTTGAACTGCTTATCATACGTGATGTTGCACTTATCTTCATCCAAGAATTTGAATGATAAACTGAACATTTCTCGTCGTTCCTGATCTTTCCTAGTGTTTTCTGCAGTCAATTCTCGAATGTTGTGACTACCCTCAGTTTGATCACATGACCAAAATAATTTGTGCGTTCAAGTTGTGCGGCCGAATTCAATAGAACAAAAGAAATTATGACAATAGGTTTACTTGTAATCAGACCAGTCCTCACTTCTATTGACTATGGCCTATAAGTTTTAGTTAGCTAACCATGTTCTTAGCAGAATAATTTCAAAAGGCAAGGCATGGTTATCTACGTTATCTATGTTCTTCATAATAAGGTCCAAATAAGGTTGTCATGTAATCCAGCTGACTCATGCTGTCAGGAGCTCAGTGTGGTCAGGGTTCTAGCTAAGCCACGGTAGCGTCACAACCATATGCGAGGCCTCGATTAGTTAACCTACTCTGAAATGTTGTATCCTCAAAGTTTTGGTTGCAAATAATACTTTGGAACTTAGTGTTACTTTTTATGTCTGTCAAGTGCTGTATGATTGAGCCTTGTTGGAGCCTTGTCTGCTGCTTCCTGCAGCACATATTACTTTTTATCTTAAGCTCCTTCTTGGAGCACTTCCTTTACTTTGGCATATCTGCTTCTTTATAGCTGAAATATTTGCACATAAATCCAGTGAATACTGTATTTTGTTAACATTATATAACGCTGCAGTTTTTTCTCAAAGATTAATATACTTACCAACTCTGATTTTCAAATCTTGTGATCCAGGGCCCTTCAGCTCGTTAACTAAAAGTCTTATGAAATCTTTTTCAATTAGTGAGTTTGCAATTTTATCAAATTTCGACAAGCTGCAAAGGTAGTTGAGTGAGTGTGTTTTGGCTCTAAGCGCAACACCTCCAGAACCTTTACTGCCATTTACTAAGTGCTCAAAAAACTCAGAGATGGTTAAGATGTGACTCTCTATCTCTTCATGTGACAGCTGATCAATGCTCTCAGCCTTCAATGTTGGGAATGGTATGTGATGAACATCCCATTTCAAAGCAGTTTGCTTCTGTATTTTGGGATTGTCTATAATAGGGCTCACTTCAAGATCTGAGGGATGATAAAGTAAATCAACCAAGTTTAGATTAAGACCAAAATCACCAACTTCTTCCAGAACAAAATTTGATTTTATAAGCTGTGGTTGACTTTGTTTGATAGAAGCATCCAAGTCGGCCATCTTTTTTGATTTTCTTAAACTAGAGTATTTACTTTTTTCTGTAGTTAAGAAAGTTGCTGTTGAGCAGTGTGTCTGTCTGTCTTGTTTCAGATTTCCCTTATCTGAAGAATCTTTATGCCCTTCTAAATGATCTAAACCCTGGAGCAGCAATGTTCCTTTCCCTGCTCTTTCATCACCATTTTCACTCTCAAATTGTTTATTCTGATTGGAAGAAACATTTGCCTTTGAAAAGTCTGATTTACTCGTGTTCGGTTCATTTGAACTTGTATTTAAATCATCATAACTGGAGCTCATTTTCTTTATTTCCTCAATAATATGAAGTAAAGATCCTTCCCAAAAATCATGGCTACAGAGATCGTACCAGCTTATCCTTTGAAGAGGATCTTTTGCAAGTAGACCCTCAACAAGAGAATGAAAGCAGTCAGTTGACTGAGTAATGCTTCCATCTTTCTCCTGGACAGGACTCTGTATATCATCTGACTGCATTTTGTGTAGCAGCTCATCAAATTGTGTCACAACATATGGTGGTCTTCCAGTGAAGCATTCATACAAAAGACACCCAAGTGACCAGAAATCACTTAACTTCGTATGGAAACCTCCAGTTAATACCTCTGGTGCAATATAGAATGGTGAGCTATTTACAATTCTTTTTGATAGACTTTCCCTCTCCAATATGCTGTTGTCTAGATCAATATCAGCTTGCTCCTCATCAAGATGGTCAGATTCACCTTCAAACTTTGCAAGAGTAAAATTACTCAGCTTAAGGATGCCTGTGCCATCTAATACAACTTTAGAAGGCACCAGATCACAGTAAATTATATCTCTACAATGAAGGTAGAATAAAGCTTCGATAATATCTCTACCAAAACCTTTAATAGTTTTCTCTGGTAGAAAGCCATCTTGCATTAGTATCGTTTCTAAATTGAGACCAGTACAAAGCTCAACAACCAACCATAGGTGATTTGAAGTTTCATACCATTCATGAAATTGAACAATATTTTTATGAAGCAAGTCATGACATATCCTTACACTGTTTTGTAACTCTTCCCGTTTAGATTTTTCAACGCAGTGGATAGCAAGATATTCTATTGTTCCTTTCTTTCTTCCCTTGTAAACAATTCTTTGCTCTCCGCGGCCTAGCTCGTCGTATAATACAAAGTTCTCCATTTAAATTACAAAATATACCAGTTGCTCTGCTATCTAGCTATCGCTTTCTTTGTTACCTATAAGATCTGCTGGGCGTTGCTAAGGGTTTGGCCAAGTTTTCTTCAGGTCCATAATAGATAGGGCAAAATTCAGGAAGCTTCTCTTCTCCTATCCTCTTTATCTAAAGTTAGTACTTATCTATCAAGCAGGGATGCTGCTTTGAGCTTAATCTTCTTGGTTTCTGGAGTGGTACCTTGCTGCTTCTCCTGCCTGCCTCTGCTGCTCCAAGTCCAGCAACTTCTTGCTCGCTTGCTCTGTCTGGCTTTGCTTGTTTGGCGGGCGGACACTGGAATTCAGAGGATTGTTGTTGTTGTTGTCATGGCAGATCGGCAGGAGCCAATAGGAGCATAGGCCTGGTCAGGCCTGGTCTACTGTATCTCAAACTGACGGACAAATCAGTGTCTACTGGTCTACTGTATCTCAAACTGATGGACACAAGGAGAAGAGGCTTCAGAAGAAAGAAGAAGACGGACAAATCATACTGAGACGGACAGACGGAGACGAGTGGAGTGGGCCTCATAAAAGTCGAGCAGTTCTTAGATCTTAGACCACAAACACAACACAGAAACTGCAACATATCTTGGCATATAGCAAGAATCTTCATGTGGTGAATAGAAAAGTAATCGTAGGTCATTTGCAATAATGAATTGTAGTCTAGTAGGAAGAACAATTTTCTTGTTGAATCAATGTGCAAACCAACGGTCAGTAGGCCTATGCACTTCATCTATACTTTTGAAAAGAGATAAGTTTTCTTTGAAGAATATTGGCAAAGGATCATCATCAGCTGGGACAGGGTAAGCTGAAGCCTAAGCAAAACTGAATCCTTCTTAAACAGGTACTGTATATAGATAGATAGATAGATAGATAGAACAGTGGTTTCTTTGAGCAATAGGTGGGTCTTTCGACAACCTCCTTTACATGCGGAATATCTCCCTGGCCATAGTGATGATATAAGCTTCTGAACAGGAATACTAACATTAATGGAGCTGATTGCTGGAGTGGAGCAGTGCGCCTGCTGGCTTGGACTGGAAGCCATTTGTAAAATACTAGTCATCAAAAGATGAATATGAACCCTGATTGGCTGTCTCCATAATTGGTGGTGTCTCTAAATTAAAACCAATCTATTATCGAAAATTTCTGTATAGACAGATTACTTTATTTTCTGTTTTTGTATGGATGTGTTACCGGGCTGTGGAATGTGGCACATGCGCACACAAAATAAGCAGTAGAACAACAGAAAAGAACAACAGAAATGTGTTTCCGCATGCAAAAGATCTTACCAAGAGCTGCCTACTCAGAACACTGGATGTGTTAGATGACAATACCTGAGTTCCACTATAAGCCCACATCACTGGGCTGTTAGGAACCTTTCTCTCAACCATTAGATTATGCCTTAAAATCCTTTTACTAGATTGTAGTTGCAATTAGAAGCAGAGCTACCATTACCAAGTTGCGCAAGCACTTGTCTTGTTTATCATGATGGATACTGTTTCAAATTAATTTGGTCTTTTGAGATCAGACACAGCAACTGGTTCACATCAGATGTAATGATCAGATATAACACAGAGTCTGCTTTATAGCCACCCCAATCCCTGACCTATGAAATGTGCAATAAAGGTTGATTCAAAGAGTGACACAATGCAATAAATGTGGATTGCTTGCATTGCTACTTGCATTGTTGCTTGCCTATCAGTATATCTGTTTGCCTTTCAGTGAAGTTCAATTATAAATTATAAAGTAGCTGTAAACTGCATCAAAGAAGACAGGCATTCCACAATAACTATGACCTGGTCTAGTGATACATCATACTGAAATTTCCAGTAGTGTCACGTAGCTTCACAGCTCAACATTCTCTACAGTTTAACACCTGTTAAGACTACAATATCAAGCAGGAAATGTATTCTCTAAATCATTGTAACGTCAATGCTGTGAGAAAATAACTCACATGACAAATAAAGACATCCAATGATCCCAGAATTGCCAGAAATAATCTATGTACAGCTGAATTACAGAAAAGGACACTGTTCACAAACTGCCCCATAAGCCCCATAGCATCCTCAAAATTGCAAGAAACAGTAAACATGGCAAACAGACCTCGCATTCTAAGCTACTGACACAAGATGTGGTACAATACTACAGCACAATGAGAAATTTTTAGATTGAGAAAAATCCAAAGTAGATACCTGCTACCATTTTTACAAAGGTGTGTCCAGTTCTGATACCTTGAAATAAATAATTCTTCTGCTGTGGAACTTGTGCATGCAAAGATGAAATGGTGCTGTCACCAAGATACTAGATGTAAAAAAGTTAATGGGCCTTTGCTGTAGTGCTGTACTTGAAACCTGACCACACTGAGCTCCTGCCATTAGAAGCTAGCTGCACTAGATCAAACCCCACAGTACCTTCAACTTCAAACTCCTTTATGCACTTGAAAATACAGGACTCAAAGAAAATCACAAGAAATAACTGAAACTTGACTTTTCTTAAATATTGACACAAAAAAGGGAAAACTAATTTACTTTCTTGCCAGTGCTTCAGGACTGCATAATGTGCTACCAGCAATCAATGCTGATGATGGTGCCTTGAGAACAAAAAATAGCTTCCAATGTGATGAGACATGATCGTCATCATTGAAGAGTTGCCCAAAAGATCAACAGTGTGTTGCCATTTTCCGGCACTTCAAGAGGAGATCATTTTTTGGCATAAACCAACGACAACATTTGAAAGCTTGTCAGTGCCGTTCAAGCTGCTTCGCAACACCCTTCAAGTTAAAGAGAATGACTCCACTAGCAATATTCTGTGATGGAAAACGAAACTGAAGCGAGAATTATAAAGATTTATATGCCTGAACACGGCAATTTTTCAAGTAGACACGGCAATTTTTCAAGTGGACAATCTAATGGAAGAAAACTTTCTTAGGTGCAGAGACACATCAGAGAGTAAGAGAACAAGTTTTGGGCTCAGGTTTTCAAGATGTAGTTGCATCGCAGAATGACAAATAATACTGTGTCTGGTGGATATTCAAGAAATATCAAGTCAGAGAAGATCTGATCTACTACACTGTTGTCCGTGCCGTATTCTACAAAGCACTTAAAATATACTAAAACAGGTTATGTGAAAGATGGCTGCATCAAAGCAAGAGCAAACATGGTTGTCAGCGGTAGTGCAGCAGATCGTTCCTGAAGGAGCGTTGCAATGCCACAAATATCTACTTGAAAAAGATCTGAAATGGTAAATTTGGTTTGAAAGGTCCAAAAACAATTCTTCAATAGTAGAACGAAGTTTTCGTATGTTGCTGGGCCACAACATTTGCAATCATGGCTAATAGGGAGAATGCTCAAGAACAACTTTGCACTTGTGGTTGCCCTATTGTACAAGTAAGATAAAATGCCAGTGTAAATGTTGCAAAATGCTACTCAAGTGAACTCAGTTAGGCTGCTGTAGCATAGGTTCTAAAAACTCCCAGAGCAAAATTCCTGAATAATGATGTTTTCCAGAAGTAGTTGCACCACAGCATGAGCAAACATGATGGACAGTGGAAATTTCCCTAATATGTACCCAAAGAAGATTTGATATGCTCGAACATAGACAGTTCCATATTCATTTCAAGAATAATGAACACGTTTTCCACATGCAGTTGCCCCTCCATTGCATGGAAACACGGTAGACAGTTGAAGTACCGAAATTCTACTCAATGAAGATCTGCTGGCACTTTGTTCCTGACAATTTGCAGAAGACTTCTAAGATAGTGAAACAAACGCTCCTCAAGTATTTGCCCTGCAAATTGCAAAAACATGGTTCAATGGCACAATTATCTGCCCAAGCAATCAAAAGTTTTCGGCAAGTTGTTGCACTACGGCAAAAAACTACATGATGAGCAGTGGAAATGTTACGAAATTTTTTTCGTGATATGCTGCAATGTTTGCCCTAGCTATTTCAAGAATACACTTTCAGGATACATTTTTCAACAGGTAACAAATGGCACTGCTACATCAAGTGAGATCTTGGGAACACCAGTTTGCAACTTTTGCTGCCATATATCTTAGCAAGCATCATTAGCAGACGGGATGATGAAAAATCCTATAAATGGAAGATCTGAGATGCAGCAACAGCACTGCTCTACACAAGTTCTAAAATACACTTCCAGAACAACACGAGGAAACACAGTTAGTAGCTGAGACGCCACAACTTCTTCCCAACGGCCTCTTATACCCTGCAACATTGACAGTTCAAGCATACATTTTCAGAAGTGGTACACTTTTCCGACCTGTAATTGCATCACGCCACGAGGAACCAATATGGAAATGCTCCATTTGTCAACTCAGCAGGTTTCTGAATACAGTTTGAGAATAAATAACCGGTTTCCGTAGCCCGTTGTAACTGAACGTGATGAAACATGGTCCGCAGTCGTAACACCACAATGATCTGCTCTAAAATGTTGAAGTGCTTATCATGGCTTACTATTGTCTACAAAAGCAACCATATCTAAGTAACGCTTGTAGCCAAGAAAAGCAGTTGCAACAAATGCACCACTTTGCGACTAAACTGCATGGGAGATAAATTGAGATGAAGAATCGAGGGTATGACACAAAAGATGACACGAAACGTGGACAACTGCTTATTCTTTCAAGCATCAGTTAGGAAGTGCAACAGTAACGTTTATGCAGGTTTCTGACCACCGCAGTGCCTGTGAAGAGCTCGACGACTGCATTTTGTCAAGACATTACTGAACCCAATTACAGTCATGTGCTTAAGTTTAAGACCGCCTGCCATTTTCTCTATTTCATTTTATGAACCTCAAAACTACGCAATATGTCTAAAAGAAACAAATTCATATCATTGTACTGAAATTCCATGTTACTTTGAACTTCTATTAAGCAGAGAAATATAATGCAGCTATAGAATTACATGAATTGGCATGTTAACAGGGCCTTTTGTTTTAATCGAGTTGTTGTAAAAGGGCCTTGGTGACTAGTGTTTATCTTGGTCAAATCTTTTTTCTATAAACCCAGGGCTTTTCTGAACGTGATATAAGCATAAAAGGGTTGCAACAAGACATCAGCAACACCCTGCATTCACAACAACACACATCGCTTGCATGCAGCAAAATTTGACCATGCTCAATGTCAGTTAGTGAGGCAAATGCTTAATACCAATCTAGTTTTAAATCTTTTTTCAGACACCCGAAGTGAAATGGGTGCATTAATATCACCGACAAATGGCCGCACAATCGGAAGAACTTGGTTTTGATTATTTTGCGTTTTGCTCACATTGTCAGGAATGATGTAATAAATTTTTTGAACTTGTTCTTAATTTAGTATTTTCGCCTTTTGAAGTGTCTTTATCTTCACTTTGTAGGACAAAGAAAGCACCTTCATATAATAGTGAGTAATGACATTTATGCCAACTTTTTAAAACTCTTTAAAAAATTACTGAGTTGCTGTTGCTTTGAATCTTCATTTGGAAAATATATCCAGATGTGGATGGTGGATGGAAATGCTTCGAAATATGTATCGTTTTGTACTCTATAAATCGGTTCTATATAGGACCCAATCTAGTGGGCCAAAAACCGAAAATATTGCTTTATTACTGAGCCAGGAAGAGGGCTCACTGGGCCAATAGCCCTATATGTTATGTCTTGATGCAATTATCGTAATATTCAGATTCCCATCGTCATAACATCATGCGCTTCATAAATTCCACCGAAACAAACATAATAAACCCGCCTTTGTTGTTACTAGTGCATTAGTGCCTTTAGATTAAGAGTATTGTTGACATCTGCTATCTCGATCTCCCGCTATCTCAAATACTCGCTGTCTCGAACGATTTTTGATTACCCCTTGTTTTGCTATAAGGATTTGTACAGAAAAATCATTCGCTATCTCGTCGAATGCCTGTTATTTTGAACATTCGCTGTCTCAAACTATTTTCTTTTTCCCATGGAGGGAAAACTGCTTGTGATCTCGAACTTTACCAAATTTTCTGCTGAACTGGATAAAGAGACCGGCCGAAAATATTCTCATAATTTCGTCTAGCGGGAATGGCAGCAGTCAGGTGAGATGCTGCGCATGTTTGCAGTAGATGAAGCTCGGAAGAAACAGTTTGATCGATCATGATTCGTTCATGGAGAGATGGGTACAAGAGCTTGACAGGAAATTCTTGGCAGAAAGTAGCTCTTCTCGATCATAATTTTCTTTCCCACCCAGAGGAGATGCCTGTAATATCTGCCTGTTTTTTGCGAACGGAGATGTGCTGCTAAACAAAGTATCACATGCTAATCACCGCCTATTGTGACAAACCTTTGATATTTATCATTTATCGTTGCCCCTAAAAATATCACAGTATTGTCATAAATGCCTTCGATTATCTTGTCTGGTACTTCATGTAGATTCGCTAGTGTCGCAAATCGCAAAGTACGAATTGTTTTATTGCTTATAAATTTACTTTTAAATTCAGTTTCTAATATTTTTAATAGAATATGGTGGAAGCAAAGAATCTCCTGTGACTCTGTATCAGTTATCTTCGAATAAAGATGATATATTTGAAAAAAGAACCGAATCAAGGCATAAATCAATGATAGAAAACACTCTTCAAACATCAATTGAAAATCTGATTTTGTCTGGTGATATAGATTCTAGATTAACAGGCTGTCCCATCGAGATAACAGGGGTATGTGGCATTTTTGGTAACTTTGACTCATATTCTCTGAATAAATTTCGTAGCATTCAATCATAATATGTATCATCACAGACAATAATATACCTATTTTAAGGCCGATCTCCACTAGACGATGTTCAGGACGATCGTCAAAAAATTCACAACGACACATGCCCAGTTAAAAATTTTTGATCGCTGCATCGAAAAAAATCGCTTGACGAAAAATAGAAATAGTTTCTACTTTTCGTCAGACGATTTTGTCCGCCAAGTAGTTCAACCAATGGCATCTTGGAAATGTGCATATCTATTACCCAGTTGCATTCAACTTTAAGCCACATTTTCACGATTCTATTGTCTTTTTCGTTCGTGGTACTAACGTAAGTGGACATCGAAAGAACTTTTTGCAGTGAAATTTGGCGACGATCGTTGTGAAAATCGTCTAGTGGAGATCGGCCTTTATACCAGTTCTTTACATTCTAAAGAAGCAGGAAAGTCTGTTTACAATTAAATTTTATTAGTCTCGTTTTTGATGTTGTTCAGAATGCTGATGTTTCTTTCTTAATTCGCAGGTTGATATGACGTCGAATTTTTCATGTGCAACTGTCTTTTGGAGACTTGATGAATGGCGAGGTAGCTGGACTGAGGTTTGTTGTTTTTCACGTTGGAAACAATTGTGCCATTCCTAAGCTTATGCATACTATATAGAGTTGTCTTAGATTTCTCCTTGGATGTTAGCAGTCTAAACACTTGAGTATACTGGCAGAGCCGAAGGGTCCCCGGGGGGGGGGGGGTACTTCCATTGTTCGTTATACAAGACGTGCCGCCCAAATGGGTAACTTTTTCAGCGCCAATTTCCCTACATATGGGTTGATTTTTCGATAAGAATCTCTACATATGGGTAGTAAAGTATATAAAAATTTTTAGCATGCATTGCTTTGAAAAGCCTGATAAAAGTGCGTTTTAGTTTTCAGCGTAAATGCCTTTTCGCCGCATTTAGAGTTGCCTCAGGCGTTAAATTGGGTTCAAACATTTGAGATATTGGTACAAATGGGTAAAAAATTTCGTTGTTTTTTCTATACATGGGTACCACGAGAAACAGAATTTATCGGTAGACATGGGTGGGTTCGGAAAAACTGGGCGGCACGCCTAGTCATTTGAGCAATGAAGTATCCCCCCGGGCGAGGGGTGTTTCACTCTTTAAAAAAGACGTACGAGATTTCAATTAAACAAAAGGATTTCCAAGGGATTTCCGTGAAAACAATAGGTTTTTGAGCAAAGGTGTACGGATTTTGAAGGAGTGAATCGCCCCTCGGGCAGAGCGTCACAGAAGTCACGTTTGCCATGTATTCCTAGTTAAATATTGTCTGCTGTTGTTTCGTCATTTGTTTGCAACAAATGTTACTCTCGAAGTCTTCGTAAGTCTTTAAGGCAGCCTGTTACACGTTTATATCTTGCAGACAGGAAGACAACCGATTTTCTGTTATTTGATAGCGTGTTTGAATAACTCATTCTTTTATTCCGCAGGATGATGTCGAGCGACTTCTTTCAGAAAATTTAGCATTCATACGGTATGACCAATAAAATATTCTAATTACCTCGCGTGTAGATGCACTCCGGAAAAAGCTACATAATATAAGGTTATTGAACGATTGCGAGCTCAATGCTGGAAAATATTCGGACCGAAGCATGAAGTACGGACCGAACGTAGTGAGGTCCGTACAAGAAGCTGAGGGTCGAATATTTCCTGCATTGACCGAGCAATCATTCAATAAAGGTTTTATTATATGGTGTTGAAAACATTATAGAATATTTTCGAACTTTTTTGGAGAATATTTACTCAAAAAACATATTTTGTCAATATTTCATTTTCCCATCTCAACCTCTCACTTCATACATGAAAAATTACGTGGCTATATCACGTGGTTATATCAACGCCGGTCAATACGGCTTGTACGGACCTGTAAAGAACCAATCAGACTGCACCATTGCCGGTCCGAACAGCCGTGTTTTCGAACACCATATAATAAAGTAAAATACCGAACCTTCATATACTATCTACAGCTGTCGGACCAAATTTATTGTCCGCTCTAGAAAGGTGTCCATTGTTCTATGGAATTTTCCAGAAGTGGCATGTCCCAATAGATATTCGAACCTATCCTGCATAGCCATAGAGCCAACGACGTTTCCTATGAGCTATAAGGCTCAAATATATCGCTAAATAACTCTCTTTTATAACTCAAGGTTGTCATCCCCTTTGACTTTTTTATGTTTCGGCTAGGTGGAGCCTTTTCCATATATATTTTTATGTATTCTTGTCAGGAAGGTTTATTTTTTAAAAAGAAATCACCTTTGGAACGGAAAGTTGCCATTGAATAGAGTTCATTATTTGGGGTTTCTCCGTAAACGACAATGTTATTTTTTTAATTTATTTACTTTGCCAGTTGTGCTAGGTTCATTTTAATTTTTAAATGCCTTTAAAATTTCGTTGTAAAGAAGCACCATAGAGCTGGTAGCTGGGTTGGCTCTTTCACCAACCCGTAAGAAAAATTCAGGCCAATAACAATTCTTGGAGTTCAAATAAATAGACCAAAGTTTTTATCTCCATTTTTATAAAACGAGTTGTATTGTCAGAGAAAGAAAATATTATGTTATTCGTGTTCGTTTCATAATCAAAGTTCGTAATTTCTCCTTTTGCCATTTTAGAAAGATGCTGCCTGCATATCATTCAATGACACGTACACCGTCTGTCACTTTTTCTAAATGTAGTGCAGCTGTAAAAGACAAACTTATCAATGAAGCATTTCATAAAATCGACAATGACAAAGATAGTTGATAAGAACAATATGGTATGTTGGCATTTTGCATATTATGTTTTTAAACTTAGCCGAAACACAAAAAGCAAAATAGGATGAGAGCCTTGGGCTGTATGACTTGGAGAGTTACTCGGCGATTTAATTGAGCTCTATAGCTCAGTGGAAACGATGTTGGCTCTCTGATCATGAAGTCCTGGGTTCAAATCCCATCAATTGTGGTATGCCACTTGTGGAAAAATCTATCCTTGTGTTCGCCATTCATCACAAATATATTTTTTAAAGAATATATTGATGATGCTGCTCTAATTCTCCTGAATTTTGACCTTAATATAGTATGTGAAGCCTTGCATGATTTTGTTCATTTGTCAGAAAGATACATTTGTCATGAATGGGAAACATAAGGATAGATTTTCCACAAGTGGCATACCAGAATAGATGGGATTCTAACCAGGACTGCATGACCAGAGAGCCAACAAAGTTAAGAATTAAATGAAATCATCTAGTAATTCTCCAAGTCATACAGCCCAAGGCTCTCCTCCCGTTTGACTTTTTGTGTTTTTGCTATTTTGATGGTTGATGACATAAAGCTCAGGTTGGGAAGAAGGTGAATAACTTTTTGCTACTCTGAGCCCAAGACATTCAAATATAAAAGCTCTGCGGGATAATTAACAAATATTTATTAACCATTATCCTACGATTGAGAAAGAAATTTGGAAATTTTAATAACATATCAACAAAATCATAACTTGGAACCAGCCACAAAAATTACAAGTGACTTAATTTTTTACATTTAATTCTATTTCTAATACAGATGAGAAAATATCTAATTGTATTAGCTAATTAATAGTTGTTTTGTAAAACGTAATCAAATGTTGCAGCCCTTCTTGGACCGAAACCTGCCACTACAAGGGGCTGCTAAACTGTTGGCGTATGGAAACTATATATGCTTGGAGCAATCTGGAACAACTAGGCAGCCTGTGACTTTAAAAATTTCCCATATTGTCTTCTTTTCACTTGACAATGCATCTTAAGGCCTGGCTAAACTAGGAGACATGTCACGCGCGACATTTATGCATTGATATCCCCTCTGTGTCTCCCAGTTTAGCCACCTCGGAAACTTTGTAGTGCGCGACAAAATTTGTATCAAGAGACATGTTTTGGGAGGCAGTAGAAACACTTATTGTCTCCGCGACATGCAAATAACTCGGATGACATGTTGCTCGCTTGTCACTCGCATGTTCAGCCACCCTGGGAGACACGCCGAATACAGTGTCGCGCGCGACAAGTCTCCTAGTTTGGCCATAGCTTTAGATAGCGGCTAAGTTAGCAACAAATTACTGAATGGAAACGTCTGTAGCAGGTTGCCGTAGGTTGCCGAGGATTGCGTCTTGCAAATGGTCTCCATAAGCTGTACATTCACGTTGCAAATTGCATAGTGATAAAATTAAGCATAGTGAATAGAAAGCACATAGCCACATAGTTTTCTTCCATATTACAAAGGCTTTCTGTTGGCTATGACTTTATGAAAATGAACAAAATTGAGAACCAGAATGCTGTCTAGTTTGCTTCTTCTATTTTGTATGATAGGAAGGTGTAGCTATTGTAAAATAGTTTGTTTGCTTTGAATGATCTAGGTGCCTGTAATCTTCAAGTGACGTCACTCATCGTCTGACCAATCGTTTGTTTTCCAACTTTTGTATAAATCAATCACAATAGTGTCATAAATAATGCAAGCATATTGATTGGAGCGTACTTGATTTTACTATGTACTGCTAATGTGGTCCAAGTCTGAAACAAGATGAGCGTTTTCTCCTCGCTTTGGTCAATTGAAACCCATCTTTAATATCAACAACTGGTGAACCCATTCGTAGAAGATACTCTGCGATCTCAAAATGGCCGTTGATGTTGGCCAGTTGTAATGGTGTAAGGTTTCTTGAATCGCGTAAGAAGATGTTGGCTCCATTTCGCACTAATATCTCCACCATTTCCAAACTGCCTGTGATGCAGGCTTGATGCAAAGGACCGATTCCCGGTGGTCGTAAATAGTTGACATTAACAGTTCTTTTCTTCAAAACGCTTTTTAGTAATTCAATGTCATTTTCAACTATTGCAAAATGTACAATATCTTCATCCCCAACTTGAGAATTTCCTCTCCGATATTTCGGGCTATCGGTTGAATCTTCAACTTGCTGTTTTTGATTGTCATCGTCCTTTAGAGAGATGCTTCTTGCAGGTTTCTCTTGTTGACTCTCTGAAACTGATTCATTGTTTGAAACAGAAAAGCTGAGTTTCCTTTTGAAATTTTGCCATATTTTGCCATTTGAATCATGGCTTGGCGTAAGAGGGCCACTGATTTGATTTGCTGGAAGAGAAATTTTACGATCTCTTCTTGGTCTCTCGTCCACTTGTCCTCCTCTTAGCAGAAAACGAAGGGTTTTCATGTCTGTTGCTCTGGAAGTAAAGAAAATAAACAATTTATATTGATATGGGCCATGTTCTGTGAAATCTCACTCGGGTTATGGGTCAGTTATATTTTCCCTTGCAATGGGTATGCTGCAATGAAGATCTGACGAAGTTTTGGTTAAGTGTCTGCTGTTAAGTGCAGCAAGGAATGAAATATTTGTTTACTCTCTGTTCTAAAGGTGATGTTGCGGCATAGCCTTTACGTTTTTGATAAGGGATACCAATATATAAGGAACTCGAGGCTGAAAATTCCCAAAAAATTAAGGAACTTTAAGGAACTGTTGAGGGTCGGATGAATGATTACGAAACACTTTTTTCAAGAACAAGACTGTTTGTACGAATAAGTAACAGAGCAACAATATATTTCCTATCCTTCTTCCCAAAAAGGCTCCATTTATATTTGAAGTTAGAACATGAAGTAAGTTTATATGAATCTCCTGTAAAAATTAATATTTACTTTGTACATATCTCACGACAAGGAACAGTATAAGGAACTTTCAGCCTCATTTTGTTGAAAAATTAAAGAACTCCAGCCTCAAGTCAGGCAAAGGTTCCTTATAAAAAAATGTGTAATCCACCTGGCTTGTGGTGTCCGAAGCTCAGCGAGGTCGGGGCTCGAGCCCCAGCTATGGTACCGTCACAGCTAGCGTCGAGAGGGGTCGAGGTCTCTATTAGTTAACCTACTGCTGAGATCCTATTGACTGGAAATAAATACACCATTTCACCTTCACCTTCTGTCATTGACTACTACTACCCCTACTCGTTATTACCACGTCATAAGAAATCGTGCACAAGTTCTTTTTGCCATGATGCACAGTATTTTCAAAAGGATTTTTGAAGAAATTTTGCTCTGGTTTATGGGATATGTCTCCAATATAATGCCCTGTCTATGGGATAACATTTTGAAAATCTTACCCTGGATATGGGTCCACCCTGTGGATTCTAAGAGACACATGTATACACGTTTTTTCATAAGAAATCGCTTTATAAGAAACCCACTAGTGAGATTTCTGGCAAACTACAATAGATTCTTTTGTTCTTTTGTTTCTTAAAACAATAGAAAACAATAGAAAATTTAGGAAACTTTTACTGGTGAGGCTTTAGGTAGGTTTCTTATAAAAAAAAAAGTGTACTTATCCCCAAATAAGAGTTACCCCCCCCCCTTGGATTTCAACGTTCTTCGCGGCAGTCAAGCGCACAAGTGAAAAACCTGAAACTTAAATCGCATAGAAAGTTATTTCCTAGGCGATATTTTGATTTTTAATCTTTATTCTAAGGTAGGTTTAGAATAAATAGGTTACTCTGAAATTAAAGAAGTAGGGCACGCAAACACAGGCAACAAAAACGCTAATGGTGGTACGTTACCTTTCTAATAAAATAATCTTACCATGGTGCATTGTCTTATAAAATGCTCTAAATTATAGAAAACTCTGTATTTATGGTTTTTCTCTGCATGCATGCTATAATTCTTAATCTTTTAAGGCTCCTGTAGTTGCATTGTTTTGATTAAAAGCACAGAAAAATACGTCTTCCTAAGTTGCAAACATACACAGCAGGCGAAGCAAAATAGATTGAAATCGTAAATATTTACGTTGCTTTCAGCCATTTTTCAGTCTGACTGGCCCAGACTAGCTTTTTTCAGACTTACTGCAGGTACGTTGAGAATAGGATGCTGGAGGTATACCAATGCCAACGCTTTTACCCTTATACCCATTACACTAACCCTAATCCTGACAGTGAACCTAACCTTAACCCTTAACACTGACCCGGGACACTGAATCTAACCACCTACCTAACCACCAGACTCCAGCAGGACCCTTAATGTACTGGAGTTGTACCCTTCTAGATCTGCTCCTTAGTCTCGTACATGTAGCCAATCTCACATCTGTGACAAACATTTTCGAAGCAAAAGCTTTTACTGTAAGATTAGCAAAGTTAAATCAATGTAAATCTTCCATCATGAACTTCAAGATCAGCGTTCTATTCACATGGCTGAATATCAAGCTAACAAAACTGAATTAAAAAGCAAATTAGCAAAGATTAAAGAAAGCAGGCAATCTTTGCGTTTGTACACGGATCTGCTGCTTTTCCCTGCGCTCGCGCGTCTGTGAGGCGAAAACCGCACTGCAAGCCTAAATTGAAATTCACTGGTTCTTATCAAAAATGAGTGTAGTTATAGAATGGAGACAACAGATCAACTTACAGTTTAAGTTTTCTTCTCGATTTTCTGTTTCGTCCTTTCTGTATACACCTGCGAATCCTGCTACTTTGGCCTATAATCTTTGTTATTACTATAAGATGTCTTTAATCGAAGATTAAACCCTTGCTAAATAGCTTATTTTAAAACGAAAGTTGTTTTAAGAGTCTGAAATAACTGCCGCCATCGTGTCTGCAAAGATCTTTGCAACTTTTATCCAAATGCAATAGCGTATCTGTCAATAATGCCAGGCTTAGCGGTAGCACAGGAAAGTAAATCAAATTATTTGAGAAAGAGCAAAGCTTCCAGCGGTGAAGATTAGGTGAAAAGGAATGCAAGCGTAACCAACACAAAACGATTTGCCACCGAAATGCTGGCAAACTGCGTCATTTAATGTTCAAAATTTAATTGCAAGAAAAGATTTAGGCTAGAATTCAACCACGCGGTCCCTCACGCTTTTTCTGAAAACGTAACGTAATTCATCTAATGGTAAATTCACCTCCACGTTCGTGAAGATGCGGACGCTTTAGGGGTTGGTCAACAAGCGCGTCCGACAGATATGGAGTATTCCCTCTATTTGTCAAAAAATTGCTGGAATTCCGTACTTCGCGTAAGTTTCTGCAATTTATGCGAATTCCGTTGTTTCTCAGATCCTGACCCCACCCCCCTCCCCCGTGAAGAAAGCAAATAATATCCTGATCTGGTGGAGGGATTAATTTCAAAAGGGAAAGAACGCCACTAAGGAAGAAATGAAAGAACAGCGATTACAATTATCCGCAATGCTATAGCAGAGACTATTTCTATATCTGCTATCTTATGGTTTCTGACGGTTATTTGACGAAGAAAAGAGCAAGAAACTGAGAATTTGAAATTCTAAACTCTTGTTGCCATTTTAAATTTTGCGATTTATGTTATTGAAATAGACTCTATAAAATTTCATTCTTCTATTTTTGTAACTATTCTTTCTCGACTACTTTTCTAATATGTTCATTGTTATTGAGTCTCTGGGATGCTTTAAGCAGTTTGCTATTGTAGTTCTCTTCTTCTTCTAAGAAACTTCTATTCGTTTCTATTACCCGCAGTAACTACTTGCTGGTTTTATCGTATTTCTGAGTCTGCTACACAAGATTCCTATCAGTTGGCCTTTTATGTAGATCTGGAAATGCCATCACACTCTGTATCCACTTTTCGATACTTGTTACGTTTGTGTATACGCCGTACTTCCTTGGTTTTCCACAACCATCACCCCAGCTTGTGATGCCATTAAGATACCTTCAAAATGTAATAGAAGAAATCATTGGAGAACTCAGAATTAATTCATGGAGGAAACGCGAGATATTGCTATGACCAGGAAAGGTTTCGAACCTGTGATCTTGTCTTTGTAAAGAAGCCACCCAAGGGGGTGCGAAAAATTGCGTTCAGTGCAACTTTTGAGTTCAGTGCACCTTGCGTTCAGTGCAACGATTGGTGGGATTGGAACCAACGACGATACAACTTAGCTAAAGAGCCCAAAGATATCGTCGAGTAACTCTCTTGAATCATACAGCCCAATGCTCTCCACCCATTTGGCGTTGTGTTATGACTACTATGTTAAGCCATACAATACCATACACATGTATACACATTTTTCATTTTGAAATGTGCATAAAAAGGTACATACAAACATACCATTTGCCCCCATGTTCACAAACAAAGGGACCTCCACTATCACCTTGACATGTATCAATGCCACCATCTTTATAGCCAGCACAAAACATTTGATCAGTTATTTGTCCAGGATATGACTCCATATGGGAACACTCAGAATTGGTCACCACTGGCAACTGTCCTTGAAGCAGAACATCAGGATGAGGACCATTGTCCCAAAGCCTTCCAAAACCTAAATTACGGAAAAGGTGGATTGAAAAACGATTGTTATAAAAGCTAAACTATGCAATACGCTCTCTTTTAACAACGAATGTACCACTGTTTGACGAGCAATGATTTGCGATATGGCAAAAGGTTAAACATTTTGGTTTACCAGCCAGCCAATCTCAAATGTTTAACCAATAACATTTAATCGTTTGGCCAAGGGCTTAGAGAATCTTCTAAAAGGTGGTGTAGCCAAGTGGTTAAAGCTCTTGGTTTAGTACCTATGCGTGGTAACACATGCATGGATTCGCATGATCTGAATCATAAACTCAGGCCGTCAGCCAACTCAGTTGTCAATCCTCACTGGCCGGTATGTTGGTACCCAGATTTCTAATTAACATAATAATTGACAGTGTCGTCAATTAGTGGACATGCTCAATACCTTGAAATTTAAATAAAGTCGTTTTTTAATGGTCTTTGGGCAGCACAAAATTTCAAAATCGCGAGAAACAGTGGAAACATTCTTAAAAGCTTTTTTCGTCTGGCGCTCCTCAGAGTATACACTTGATAAACAGACAGAAACAATTGACTTAATGCAGAATTTATACACGGTTGCGGATCGAAATGTGCCAATAAGAAAAGTGAAGCTACACGTATTGTGTTTTGAACACCAATCAACTTGCGAGAATACAGCGGGATGACCAGTTAAATTATTTGTAGAGTCCAAGTGAGAAAAATAAAATTACTTTTTACACAAAATCGGCTTGTTAGTTTTGATTTGGACAGATTCCAAAACCCCTCAGTGAAACAAAGATCTTACTTTGCCAATGATTTTAAAACAATCCTCGCTGTAAATTTCTGCACAATTTGGGTTATTGAGTAGCTAAGTGTTGTCATATGGCTGAAGCATGTTTGAGGTTGTTGCTAGGTTGTTGCTTGGATCCGCGTGGGGCTCTCTTTGCTGAAAATTGTGCAGACGATTATTTGTAGGGACATGCTGTTTTATCCTATCTTTTCATCTCTGGGAAGTGCGACCTACGTATCTGGCATCACATCAGCACGAGAATTCATAAATGACCAAGATAATCCTTTAGAAGGTACGCAATCCTTTTGAATGGATGGTAGAACTTCCGTGTGCTAAAACCGACGGTTGGCAGCAAGCAACGAAGCTCTTAGTAACGGTTTACTTGATTACTCAATCACACCGTTTTTTTTTTGTTATCAATTATTATTTTCATTATCAGTATTAGAAGTCCAGGAACCAGTACTAGTGCAAAAGTACTACAAGAGCGTTAGTATATTGTAACTTAAATTCACAGAAAAGAAGTAAGTATGTGCGTTTACCTGTGACCCAACATACTTGATTTGTAGATGGTACTGTTGTTTTTGAAGGTAGACATGCTAGGCCTGTTCTTGCTTCTGCTGATAACTTTGCTGGTGTCTCTAATCTTATCATTGCTGCGTCATTATTGAATCTTGTTTTTTTATTAAAATCTGGATGTACATAAATATTCTTAATGCCAATCTCTTGCTCTGGTCCTTCTAAAGCTATCCGTTTGTATGACCCTAAGCGAATTTCGTAGTTGCTTTTATTGATGACATCAGCAACGCAGTGAGCTGAAGTGATTACCCAGTCTGGCATAATGAGTGTTGCACCACAGATTGGTTCCTTTTTTGTGCTATTCTCAACTTTGAATAGCATGGCATGCCATGGCCATGCGCCGGGGCTTGAAGGAACGCCACCAATTATACGACTTTGTCGTTGTACAGGCTTGACACCACAATCTGTCTGGACTGAAAATAACGCTGATTGTTAGTTGAAAGAAACTGATCTCGTACTTCTTTAACTGCAAAGTCGACACATGGCACCGTGTTACACGAGAAGAATATAAGAGTCGTTAGAGGACTCTTATAGATGTCTCTAGTCGTACAACTTTACATTTATTGAAGTGTAGAGACATGAGCATCGGGTCTCTTTGAAATGATTTTCTTTAGAATCGTACATATTTTCAAATACCTGACGTAGGAAACATGTTATCAGTATTTTTATTGGAATCTTGCATGGATACTTACAATCATGGACAAAATTGTTGAGACAATATACAAAATTCGATGA
Organism: Chrysaora quinquecirrha; assembly: GCA_014526335.1. Lineage (NCBI taxonomy): Eukaryota > Metazoa > Cnidaria > Scyphozoa > Semaeostomeae > Pelagiidae > Chrysaora > Chrysaora quinquecirrha. The sequence goes on from JACTAT010000315.1 coordinate 765,648, forward strand.
AATATAATTCATGTACGTACGAATCAACATATATCTCCCCCTCCCCCCTGATTCAATGTTGGTTTGTTAGATAACCGCTGGAGAAAATAAGAGAACAACGTTGATTTTGGGGGAGGGAGGAGATTAACTGACCAAATTTAGGCAGCTACCCAGTTTTTTGTAAAGTCTCAACTAATTTTGTCCATGATTGTAGGTTTTCAAAATACATTCTGTCGCTTCTTCACTGACCATTAGGGGGTGGGGGGGAGGCTCACAATTTCTGGTAATCTTTAGTCATGTTCTATCTATGTTATCTATTAGTTTGCGAGTTAGTGATGATTGCACACTTGTGGATGTTAAGTGAGCTACGCTAAACAGAATTGAACTTATTCGTGTATTTGTGACAAATAGACTTCGGAGCATGGAGCCTGGAGCCCTCAAATTCTCCGATTTTCTCGAGAGTTGTCCAAAAGAACGGACTTTCGATCTCTTTCTTTCGATCCCTAACCCTAACTTTAACCCTAGCTCTAACATCTTGGAAGTCGCAGAAGAGGTCCCAAAAAAGAGGACTATTTGGCAATCTTCAGGCCATTGTATATATTTCATACAGTACGATATAAAAAAATATATGTAGCTTGGAACAACTTACTTGGTGGATTTGGCACCGGAATCGGTGGACGAGTTTTATCACTCGGTGTTGCATGCGAAGGCCAAATGTAACATGCTGCATCAGAAGTAAAGCTGATATCATCAATAGCGGCATCACCCAAGTAACTGTACGATGTTTCACCCTCAAATATCACCTACAAAATAAGCATAACCGATATATGCATGAAACACTGAATTCTGCGATTAAAAAAAGGTTAACACCACAAAGCGCTAATTAGTTTATAGTAGTTTTAGTTGTACATAATTGTGGGTTAGGGTTAGGGTTAGGGTAAGGGTTGGGGTCAAGGTTACTACATAGTGTTGAAGCTTCTTTCTGAGGTTGCGATTAAGATTTTTACGGTAAATGCTGTTAGTTCTCACTTACAAAGACAGTGGTCTTTAAACACTGGAGGCGTTAAACAGGGGGTTAATTGCATGTATGTGGAGCAAATATCGTGGCAAATTGAAATAAGTGTGGCAAATAATAGGTCCATCGTCTTCTTAATCCTGTACTTAGTGAATCTTGTATGTTATGATCTTATTAAAAACGAAAAATATAAAATGTGTGTGCGCCTTGTAAATCCTTAGGGCACGTCGTGGTCACCAATTTAGTAAAGGCACATATTTTTCGTTTTTACTAAAATCATAACATACAAGATTCACTAAGTACAGGATTAAGAAGTTTTTACTACATGATTAGTCCCCCCTTCAAGATCTTGGGGAGTTAGATAGGGGGCATTAAAGTGAGGGGTGTTTACTTCGTTCGCCTGAAGGAAGTGCAGGAGCGTGCAATGTTAATGGGCAAATGTTATCTCTTATTGCAGCAGTGTATGAAGTATATATTGTTGGGAAGGTTTTTTCTGGTTATTGGGTATGTTTTGAAGACGATGCCCTAGTTATGGAGCTATCGTTTAAAATCTTTCCTTGTTTATGGGTCCTCCCTCGGGCTTCTCAGAGGCATATGTATACCCACCTCTCTAAGGGCCTGTTTACATGGAGGCTGGTCAGCCCGGCTAGCCGAGCTAGCTCGGTTAGGCGAGATCCTTTTTCAGAGCGTTTACATGGATAAATTTTCCAGCCCGGTAAGCCTTCTCATTAACACTTTTCCATTCTTTCCTGTTAGGATTTCACCTCGCCTGACCGGGCTGGCCCGTTCTCCATATAAACGCAACTTGAACAAACAAAAGATTCTTTTGTTCCTCGGTCAGGTGAGATCCGCCTTTGATCACGGATCTCGCCTCACCGGGCTGGGTGATTGTTTATGTAAACGAAAGATTCACAAACAAAATAATTTTTTGTTCTGTCAGATCTTGCTTGGCCGAGCCAGCTCGCCTAACCGGGCTGGCCAGCCTCCATGTAAACAAGCCCTTTAAGGAATTACACCCCTCAGATTCAGCAAAAATAAAGCACAGTCACCTTAAATGGTTTGATTGCATTGAGTGGTACTTTTCCTTCATTCCAATTTTGACCTTGATTCCCTTGCAGTTCCCATATCAAGGTTGGTTCATCCATTTCTACATATTGGATGTATACCCTAATACTTCCCATCGTATGACCATACATGTGGTAAAAGAACCGCAGACACGTTGGTGACTGATTGCTGATTGGCTTCAACCAACTTGCACTGACCAATCGTGCTCTATCACCATTCAAACGTGGATTTGAGCTCTCTATGTAAACATATTTGCCTGTTGAATATTTAGAAATTACATTGTTAATTTTAGAGTTACATAAGCTTTTTATGAATAATAGAATTACTTAGGCCCTGGCCTAAACGATCAACCATTATTTGTCACAAATTTGAGATTGGGTTTCTAAGAAGTCTGTGACAGTTTGGCCTCGTCGCAAACATTGCTTGACAAGCAGAATTGCTTTGCGAATGTCTTTGAAAAACTTCAAAAACATTTTCTACGTGTCACAAGCAAAACATTTTTGACAAGCAATGTTTCGCTACGCGGGCAAACGGAAAAACATTTCTTAACAAGAAAAATTCGGATGTTTGACGAACAATGTTTGATCGTTTGACCAGGGCCTTGTAAATGTAGCGATACACCATTAAACAACATACAGAATGACATTCCTAAATCAAGAAGTTGTGCTTGATGTCGATGTAGGCCAACATATTGGCAAGATTTGCGCCTTAGGTGGATTTCTATTCATTCTGTCGTGCGCGTAATATTTTGCATCCTTGTTTCGAAAACATTCCCTTCTTGGTCTAAGCGCACGATCGTAGAAAAAATAAAAGAAATAGAATTCGTTGGCAAAACAGAACACAAGACGTTTGATAAGATCAACACATAACAACTAGTAATCGTCCTCATTCTGAATGGAAAGGTCTATTTTAGGCCAACATGTCGCTACGACTTGCCATACCATCACAACGTCTGAGAAGAAGTTTTGGATTGCTGAAGTCATCTACCAATGATCTTTTGCAAACATTCCCGAAAAGGAAGCAGATATTTGCTTAATGCTCGCCCTGTTGGTTGACGACGAACAAGAAAAAACTCGTGTTCCAACTCAAACCGTCGGCTTAAATCTGTTACTCATTTAAGGGTCTCTGCAGCATGATAACGAGGGATAGCAAACCGTACCAACATCAATTTTGTTCAAATAGACGAAAAATTTGGTCAACATTGTTTTTCGTCAGCAACATGTTATTATTAGGCCAACATCTATAGCAAACCGTGCCAACATGTTGGCGAACAATAGAGGCTTCCGAAAAAGATGGCCACCGTTTCTGACAACCCCTTGTTTTTCATAAGGTTTTATGAAGGGAATTCTGGGAATAATTTCCTTAGCTACGAATTCAACGTCTGCAGCTATGTAAAATACGTAACTAAGGAAATTATTCCCAGAATTCCTTTCGAAATTCTAAATGAAAACAGTAGGCAAAAACGGCGGCCATCTTTTGCGGAAGCGTCTGTTGTTGGTGGCGATGTAGGCCAACATGTTTGCACGGTTTGCGCCCGGCTTAAGACTGTGCTCGCGATATCAAAAAGTCGTTCGCAAAAGTCGCTCATGTGGCAAAATGAAATGGAAATTCGCCTTCATTCCAAACCTCGTTAAAAGGCTGAAAAACCTCTGAAGAAAACTTGTGTTTTGTTGTTTCATTTGCAAGAGACACTAAAAAAGTAAGGATTTTAAAATTGTAACCACTAACCTCGCTTTGAATGATCAGACAGCGGTCCTGTGTAATACGAAGGCGTTGTGCCAGCTTGGAGAGTCCATTGGAATTCATCAGTTTTATCTTGAACATAATTGCAGATTCCGTTATCAAAATCACAGTTGCCGGGATAACCAATAGCATTAATGTATGCGGGGAATCCTAGAAAATACAAGTCAACATGGTAGATTTGCAAGCTTACTAAAGCATTTCGTTCCTAAAGCATTATTGTGATGCTCCGCACTTCCTACTGATCATACTGACCAACATGTTAACGAAGATGTACCGCAGCTTTCAGAATTAAAATTGGTCACCGCAGGCAGTAGAACCACAACGGAGATGTCATGGTTATAGTAATTGTCATAGTTATGGTCATTGATATAACCATAGTCAAAGTCAGAGTCATTGTCATAGCCATATTCATAACTAAGTCATAGTCATACACGCAGTTTTTTTATAAGCAACCGCTTATAAGCAAGCAAGATGTAGAAGGCCTAAAAATTTAAGCAACGTATAGTACCACCGGGAAAAAACCTACGCAACATTTTGAATTTTAAATAATTTATATCACTGCAAGCAATCGAGGATTGATCAACCTAGAAGCTATTTCTGTTCATTTGCCGTCAAAAACTCGCATATCAATGGAGTGCTACTCAGTACGTGAAGCATTTCATGGAGGGGTTTCCGTTTTACTTTCAATGCAAAGTCTCTTTATGGTAACAATTGCATGTTAGTTCTTGCCTGATGTTATTTACAGTATTTCTTTGCTGTATACTACTAGCGTTATGGGGGCGATAGCTCCAAGTTTTTCTATTTTTCTAGCCTCTATACTATTCTTAGGGCAAAAAATATAGCTACAGTAAAAATCAAGCAACTACTAAGCAACTTTTGCTACTAAAATATGGCCATAAGAGGTCCAAAAATAAGCAATTTTTTTAACTAGACCCGAGCGAAGTTGCTTATAAAAAAACTGCGTGTAGTCGTTGTCATAGGTATAGTCCTTGAAATAGCCATAGTCAAAATCATAGCCATAGTCATTACGAAACCGTCAAGAATAGCGCAAGCTTGCCGAAAAATATAATTCTAAGAGATTTATCGCCTGGTGGTCCGGAGTATATATCTTCAGGACCAACCCAAAAATAAACGGCTATAGAAAATTGTAGCGTCTGTACCTTGAAAAAACTTGAAAAGTTTGTTTGGTACATTAACGTGCTCTCTTGACCAAAATATGAAACATGAATCCAGATAAGGATCCCGTCCTCACACTTGTTTTTGATACTCAGATCACAGTCACACAGTTGATTTTTGGATCTGCAGTTTACGTTTTAACATGGAAACTGTTCTATTTTTGACATTGATACAGATTATATTTTTCTTTTTTGAACCTTAGTTTGGTATAAATTATACGCTCAGTTGTCCATCTCAGATTGACGTACGTGATGGCCTTTTCACGATAGATTGGCTGAAGATCAGAGCTTTTTCTATGACTAACGACGTTGGTTCGAAACAGGGTCGAGTTCCGTGTGATCTTATGCCTTTGGCTGATGGGGTTAGGTTTTCAAAAACCGGGAAAATGATAGAAAGATGATCAAAATTTTATGCAGTGATGTCTCGATTCAGACCCTTCATTCTTTTTTTCCTTGATGAATAAAAAAAGATGTCAGCTTAGTAGATCAATTTAAGATTGATTCACGCAGGTTTTTTTTATAAGCAACTTCGTTCGGCCCTAGTTCAAAAGTTGCTTATTCTTGGACCTTTATGGCCACCTTTTAGTAGCAAAAGTTGCTCTGTAGTTGCTTAATTTCTACTGTATCGTTTTGCCCTAAGAATGATAAAGTGACTGGAATCATTTCTCCCTGCTGATATTGTTACCATTAGAGAGTTTGTATTGAAAGTTGAATGGAAACCCCTTAATGAAATGCCTCACTTAACGAAAAACACTCCATTGATATGCAAGTTTTAACGACAAATGAATGGAAATAGCTTTTGTTGATCAATCCTCGATTGCTTACAGTGATGCAAATTATCGAAAAATTAAAAGTTGCTTAGGTTTTTTTCCTGTGGTACTATACGTTGCTTAAACTTCAACGCCTTCTACATCTTGGTTGCTTATAAGCGGTTGCTTATAAAATAAAACTGCGTATAATATTGTTAATCCAATTCTAATGGAGGCTTTAATGAGACCTTATTCCTGTCTGAGCAATAGCAATAACTTTTCTTGAATATTATTTTTCTTCCTTCTTATGGTACTTTGAATATGTTTACAAGTGTTTCGGTCTGTTTCAGACGTTTATACAAAAAATTTTTCCGAAGTTTCTTGCAATTTTGAAATTTTGGTACTACTCTTCTTGAATATGCCTAGAAAAATGCTTCTTCGATTCTTGGGACAGCCATAATATTATAAAGGCAACCAAAAACGAGGGTGCTGGGGCGTTTCTAGACGGGGGGGGGGGGTGTAGGAAAAGTATGATTTACCGAAGTTGGGGAATACTTGTACGAGACCAATGTACGCCGAAGTGACAACCATCTTGGTTCTGAATTCCTGGATGCCCGAAGGTCATGTTCTCCCGGCGAATTTTTTCAATTGAGTGTTGCTAGAATCGTTGTGGTGATCATTTTACGTCTCGAATTTTCAAAATCAAACTACAGGATCAAGTAATTCGAAGAATTCGAAGCTCAACCTATTGCTCATCATAAGACAGCCAATGGAATGCTCTTGCAAAAGTGGCGTGCCGATGTAGCTAGCGCTCTTCAATTTCAATTGTTTTTGAATGGTAGAAAATTTAAAATTTGCGAAAACACAGCGGAAAAATCTCTGGACATAATTAAAAACTTTTCGGAGGACACTCTTTAGAGTATAAACGTCAGAAACAGACCGGAATAATAGACTAAGGCGGAATTTATACCCTTCTTTTATATCCATTTATACCAGATGTGGATTGAAATGCACCAATCAGAATGTGAGGCCGAATCGACATTGTGTTTAAACCAATCCGCTTTCGGGATACATTGACTTTATTGGCGTTTAAAGAAAAAAACCAATTCGCCTTTCTGATTGGTGCATTTCGATCCGCACCTGGATATGAATTCCGCCTTAGTTTATTGTTTCAGTCTGTTTCTGACGTCTATACTCCGAGGAGTGTCAGACGGAAAATTCTTTTAAGTATAACCCAGGGATATTTCCAGAGATGATTCCGCTGCATTTTCTATTTTTAACTGTAGGAATTTACCAAACGGATAACAATTTTGGATTATCTAATCTTTTATTCTTTGCTGTTCTTCACGAGATAAATTATATCAGCTTCATACTCTTAGTTGCCTAATTGCCGCCCCCCGCTAATAATAGCACTATAGGCCCCTCGCTTTGCGTATCAGCAGTTTCCACACAACAAAGTTTGTCAAACCCTCCTGGTTTATTCCGACCCCCTGCCAATTAGATCCCGACGGTAGTTCCAACCCTCTGCCTATTCCGACATCCTCAAGCAATTAGGCACCTAAGAGTAAGCTACATGGCTAGTCAGTTCAAATACTTTGTGATGCCCTCTGGCCAAAAAGGCAAAAGAAGGCCTAGCGAAGGCTGGCCCAGGAATTGTTTACAACGCCCATCCTGGTATAAAATGCCCTTAAGAATAGTCTCCAGCAATTCTAACTAGAGGTAACTGCATTTTCATCTAATGACAGCTGCTGCTTACGTTTCAGTAAGGTTGAAACTAACTGGAATTAGCCACGTTTCGTTTTTATTAGGTTGCTTGCCCTTTCTGGTGTGTTCCACTATGCTTTCCCCTTTCAAATTATGGATTTCGTACGATAAATCGTTGCGTTTTTGTGCAATTAATCGTTTATTTGAAAATTTATACGTTGGCATTATGTATGTGTTTGTATATTCAGTTTTCATTTTCCTTTATATTAACAATATTTATATTGAGAATATCTAATGTTTTCCTGTACCTTTAGTCGTATGGTAGTCTGTTTTAAGATACTGTACAATTCCAGAAAGTTAGAAATCCTTTTTGGTTTACTTTAGAGATTTGTGTAGGGGTTCCAGAGAACAAGGGAACATGGCCAAAATTAAAAAGAAACATCGGGAACATCGGGAACCAGGGATCGCAGAAACTGTACGCTTCACTATCAGTTTGAAATATGCCTACAAAACTCCGGGGAACAAGGGGATTTCTCAAGGGAACAGGAGAATATGTAACCCCTCTACTCTAAGGTGCCAAATAAACGTCCTCCCCGTTTATTAATTTTGTGTTTTTTTCCCCCAACCCCCGGACCTTATTAGGACCCCCCCCCGTTTATTAATTTTGGAAGAAAAAATTTTACTTGTGAAAGGATTAAACTATGTTTATTAAATTTTCCCCACCCCCTGGACCTTATTAGGACCCCTGTTTATTAAATTTTCGAAAAATTTCCCATCCCCCCCTTTATTTGGCACCTTAGAGTAAAAGACCCTCATTTTAGTTGGCAAGCCTGTGCTCATAACCGCAAAGAAGTGGACCAACCGTTGCCCTAGTAGGTACAAAATGCAGTTAGAGAAAAGAAATATTCTGCCACATTTGATCAACGCTGACGTAAAAACGTTATTTGCTTCTTCTCCTTAATAACCCCTTCCTGACTAACGTGTGTAGCATTTATGGCACAGAAAGAAAGAAGCAGAATTTCATTTTGCAAAAGATAGGCCTTATGTAGCAAATAAATCACTGCATATAGTCTATATACGTATAATCCTTCAAAATATCAATAATCTGTCCTTGCATAAGTTCTGCGTTTTTTGCTCGAACAGAAGCATTTTGTATTAAATTCTAGATTTCAGAGCTCTTTACTCTGTTCCTTCTCAAGTATGGCAAATTACCTCCAAGAAATTTCTTATTTGCGAAAGAGAATGAACTGGAAACTGGATTGACAGCGTCCTAGCAAAAAAAACGCTTTGGGGCATCATTTTTTCATTTCAAACAAAAAATTGATGGGAAATGAGCCACTAGATGATAGTACATAAGGTTTTACTGTGTGAGAATTTTGATTCGAACCCAGAGGCGTGCTACCGTCTCCGCGCACAGAAAATAGTCAATAGCACCAAGACCCTGACGATTTACATCTGTTGTTCCATACGAGTTTTTTGCAAATATTTTATTGAACAAAACGTGATGTGTATCAAAGAAAAGTTGCAGAAAGAATATTTGCAAGACAAAATTCAACGAATTCATAAGAAAAATAATAAAGAAAAATCATTAACACTTTTGAGTTACTTTGTTTCAAAATGAATTTAAACGTTGTGGAAGCAGTAAGACCGTAGTAAGACAAAGCTGTTAGGAAATCGTGAGTATCTACTGGAGACCTATCAAATTGAAATTGTTTAAAGATGCAGGATTTGTGTAAAAGAATATATAATACCTTCACATTTCGAAAACACGTTGATTGACGCTAACAGCATCGAAACTCCAAGTAGAGCAAAATACATTTTGAAAATCAATTTTCCAGAATTCCTTTCGAAAATTCTTAATGTAAACAGTAGGCAAAAACGGCGGCCATCTTTTGCGGAAGCGTCTGTTGTTGGTGGCGATGTAGGCCAACATGTTGGCACGGTTTGCGCCCGGCTTAAGACTGTGCTCGCGATATCAAAAAGTTGGTTTGCAAAAAGTCGCGCATGTGGCAAAATGAGCTGGGTGGAAACTCGCCTTAAGCCGAAATCTCGTTGAAAAGCTGAAAAACCTCTGAAGGAAACTTTTCTTTTATTGTTTCATTTGTAAGAGGCACTAAAAAAGTAAGGATTTTAGAATGGTAACCACTAACCTCGCTTTGAATGATCAGACAGCGGTCCCGTGTAATACGAAGGCGTCGTGCCAGCTTGGAGAGTCCATTGGAATTCATCAGTTTTATCTTGAACATAATTGCAGACTCCATTATCAAAATCACAGTTGCCGGGATAACCAATAGCATTAATATATGCGGGGAATCCTAGAAAATACAAAAGTCAACATGGTAGGTTTGCAAGCTTACTAAAACATTTCGTTCCTAAAGCATTATTGTGATGCTCCGCACTTCCTACTGATCATACTGACCAACATGTTAACGAAGATGTACCGCAGCTTTCAGAATTAAAATTGGTCACCGCAGGCAGTAGAACCACAACGGAGATGTCATGGTTATAGTAATTGTCATAGTTATGGTCATTGATACAGTATAACCATAGTCAAAGTCAGAGTCATTGTCATAGCCATATTCATAACTAAGTCATAGTCATACACGCAGTTTTTTTATAAGCAACCGCTTATAAGCAAGCAAGATGTAGAAGGCCTAAAAATTTAAGCAACGTATAGTACCACCGGGAAAAAACCTACGCAACATTTTGAATTTTAAATAATTTATATCACTGCAAGCAATCGAGGATTGATCAACCTAGAAGCTATTTCTGTTCATTTGCCGTCAAAAACTCGCATATCAATGGAGTGCTACTCAGTACGTGAAGCATTTCATGGAGGGGTTTCCGTTTACTTTCAATGCAAAGTCTCTTTATGGTAACAATTGCATGTTAGTTCTTGCCTGATGTTATTTACAGTATTTCTTTGCTGTATACTAGGTGTTCTAGCGTTATGGGGGCGATAGCTCCAAGTTTTTCTGTTTTTCTAGCCTCTATACTATTCTTAGGGCAAAAAATATACAGTAAAAATCAAGCAACTACTAAGCAACTTTTGCTACTAAAATATGGCCATAAGAGGTCCAAAAATAAGCAATTTTTTTAACTAGACCCGAGCGAAGTTGCTTATAAAAAAACTGCGTGTAGTCGTTGTCATAGGTATAGTCCTTGAAATAGCCATAGTCAAAATCATAGCCATAGTCATTACGAAACCGTCAAGAATAGCGCAAGCTTGCCGAAAAATATAATTCTAAGAGATTTATCGCCTGGTGGTCCGGAGTATATATCTTCAGGACTAACCCAAAAATAAACGGCTATAGAAAATTGTAGCGTCTGTACCTTGAAAAGACTTGAAAAGTTTGTTTGGTACATTAACGTGCTCTCTTGACCAAAATATGAAACATGAATCCAGATAAGGATCCCGTCCTCACACTTGTTTTTGATACTCAGATCACAGTCACACAGTTGATTTTTGGATCTGCAGTTTACGTTTTAACATGGAAACTGTTCTATTTTTGACATTGATACAGATTATATTTTTCTTTTTTGAACCTCAGTTTGGTATAAATTATACGCTCAGTTGTCCATCTCAGATTGACGTACGTGATGGCCTTTTCACGATAGATTGGCTGAAGATCAGAGCTTTTTCTATGACTAACGACGTTGGTTCGAAACAGGGTCGAGTTCCGTGTGATCTTATGCCTTTGGCTGATGGGGTTAGGTTTTCAAAAACCGGGAAAATGATAGAAAGATGATCAAAATTTTATGCAGTGATGTCTCGATTCAGACCCTTCATTCTTTTTTTCCTTGATGAATAAAAAAAGATGTCAGCTTAGTAGATCAATTTAAGATTGATTCACGCAGGTTTTTTTTATAAGCAACTTCGTTCGGCCCTAGTTAAAAAAGTTGCTTATTCTTGGACCTTTTATGGCCACCTTTTAGTAGCAAAAGTTGCTCTGTAGTTGCTTAATTTCTACTGTATCGTTTTGCCCTAAGAATGATAAAGTGACTGGAATCATTTCTCCCTGCTGATATTGTTACCATTAGAGAGTTTGTATTGAAAGTTGAATGGAAACCCCTTAATGAAATGCCTCACTTAACGAAAAACACTCCATTGATATGCAAGTTTTAACGACAAATGAATGGAAATAGCTTATGTTGATCAATCCTCGATTGCTTACAGTGATGCAAATTATCGAAAAATTAAAAAGTTGCTTAGGTTTTTTTCCTGTGGTACTATACGTTGCTTAAACTTCAACGCCTTCTACATCTTGGTTGCTTATAAGCGGTTGCTTATAAAATAAAACTGCGTATAATATTGTTAATCCAATTCTAATGGAGGCTTTAATGAGACCTTATTCCTGTCTGAGCAATAGCAATAACTTTTCTTGAATATTATTTTTCTTCCTTCTTATGGTACTTTGAATATGTTTACAAGTGTTTCGGTCTGTTTCAGACGTTTATACAAAAAATTTTTCCGAAGTTTCTTGCAATTTTGAAATTTTGGTACTACTCTTCTTGAATATGCCTAGAAAAATGCTTCTTCGATTCTTGGGACAGCCATAATATTATAAAGGCAACCAAAAACGAGGGTGCTGGGGCGTTTCTAGACGGGGGGGTGTAGGAAAAGTATGATTTACCGAAGTTGGGGAATACTTGTACGAGACCAATGTACGCCGAAGTGACAACCATCTTGGTTCTGAATTCCTGGATGCCCGAAGGTCATGTTCTCCCGGCGAATTTTTTCAATTAGTGTTGCTAGAATCGTTGTGGTGATCATTTTACGTCTCGAATTTTCAAAATCAAACTACAGGATCAAGTAATTCGAAGAATTCGAAGCTCAACCTATTGCTCATCATAAGACAGCCAATGGAATGCTCTTGCAAAAGTGGCGTGCCGATGTAGCTAGCGCTCTTCAATTTCAATTGTTTTTGAGTGGTAGAAAATTTAAAATTTGCGAAAACACAGCGGAAACATCTCTGGACATACTTAAAAACTTTTCGGAGGACACTCTTTAGAGTATAAACGTCAGAAACAGACCGGAATAATAGACTAAGGCGGAATTTATACCCTTCTTTTATATCCATTTATACCAGATGTGGATTGAAATGCACCAATCAGAATGTGAGGCCGAATCGACATTGTGTTTAAACCAATCCGCTTTCGGGATACATTGACTTTATTGGCGTTTAAAGAAAAAAACCAATTCGCCTTTCTGATTGGTGCATTTCGATCCGCACCTGGATATGAATTCCGCCTTAGTTTATTGTTTCAGTCTGTTTCTGACGTCTATACTCCGAGGAGTGTCAGATGGAAAAAGCTTTATAAGTATGTCCCAGGGATATGTGCAGAGATGATTCCGCTGTATTTTCCCTTTTTAACTGTAGGAATTTACCAAACGGATAACAATTTTGGATTATATAAGCTTTTATTCTTTGCTGTTGTTCACGAGATAAATTGTATCAGCTTCATACTCTTAGGTGCCTAATTGCCGCCCCCCCCCTCCCCGCTAATAATAGCACTATAGGGTCCCTCGCTTTGCGTTTCAGCAGTTTCCACACAACGAAGTTTGTCAAACCCCCTCGTTTATTCCGAACCCCCGCCAATTAGATCCTGGCGGTAGTTCGAACCTCCCGCCTATTCCGACCCCCTCCAGCAATTAGGCACCTAAGAGTAAGCTACATGGCTAGTCAGTTCAAATTCTTTGTGATGCCCTCTGGCCAAAGAGGCAAAAGAAAGCCTAGCGAAGGCTGGCCCAGGCATTGTTTACAACGCCCAGAGTGGCATAAAATGCCCTTAACAATAGTTTCCAGCAATTCTAACTAGAGATAACTGCAGTATCATCTAGTTACAGCTGCTCCTTACGTTACAGTAAGGTTGAAACTAACTGGAATTAGCCACGTTTCGTTTTTATTAGGTTGTTTGCCCTTTCTGGTGTGTTCCGCTATGCTTTCCCCTTTCAAATTATGAATTTCGTACCATAAATCGTTGCGTTTTTGTGCAATTAATCTTTGATTTGAAAATTTCTACTTTGGCATTATGTATGTGTTTGTATATTCAGTTTTCATTTTCCTTTATATTAACAATATTTATATTGAGAATATCTAATGTTTTCCTGTACCTTTAGTCGTATGGTAGTCTATTTTAAGATACTGTACAATTCCAGAAAGTTAGAAATCCTTTTTGGTTTACTTTAGAGATTTGTGTAGGGGTTCCAGGGAACAAGGGAACATGGCCAAAATCAAAAAGAAACATCGGTAACCAGGGATCACAGAAACTGTACGCTTCACTATCACTTTGAAAATATTCCTACAAAACTCCGGGGAACAAGGGGATTTCTCAAGGGAACAGGAGAACATGTAACCCCTCTAAAAGACCCTCACTTTTGTTGGTAAACCTGTGCTCATAACCGCATGAAGTTGACCAACCTAGCAGTGAGAATTAGCATCTTGTATTAAATTCTAGATGTCAGAGCTCTTGACTCTGTTTCCTTCTCATGGGTCTCAAGCATGGCAAATTACGTCCAAGAGCTTTCTTATTGGCGAAAGAGAATGAACTGGAAAGCGAAAAAACGCTTTGGGGCATCATTTTTCCATTTCAAGCAAATGGGAAATGAGCCACTAGATTTTGGGCAATGATAGTACATAAGGTTTTACAGCGTGAGAATTTTGATTCGAACCCAGAGGCCTGCTACCGTCTCCGCCCACAAAAAATAGTCAATAGCAACTATTAAGACCCTGACGATTTACATCTGTTGTTCCATACGAGGTTTTTGCAAATATTTTATTAAACAAAACGCGATGTGTATCAAAGAAAAGTTGCAGTAAGAATATTTGCACGACAATATTCAACGAATTCATAAAAAAATAATACACATTTTTTATAAGAATACCTTAATTTTTTCGAGCCTCGGTTATTCTTAAGATTTTCGATTTTGAGCCTAAAAATATTCTTAAATTATTCTTAATTTACTATGTTATCAAGCGGCCCGAGGATCAAGAGAAATAAGTCAAATCTTTGTGATTTACCAGTTTATGATAGAAAATCCTTATCTACAGTTAGGGGTGTAGAGCTGGGGGGAGCTGGGGGAGCTGAGCCCCCCTAGTTATTGAGGAAAAAGGTCATTTTTCATATTTTGGTATTGTTCTTCAACGAAATTCACAGCAGAGCCCCCCTAGTTATTTTCCAGCTCTACACCACTGGTTTGTTGGAGCACGTGCTTTGCATACAAAGCAATAAGAATATCTATCCTATCCAAGGCAAGAAAAATATACTAACTTTGCTGTTATAACCGGTGCCTACGCCTATTTTTTTAAAAGAAACTCTTAATACGAAACCCAGACTCTCGAATGGTCAAAAATTTAAGAAACTCCAGTTTTATAAGAAACTAAGAATTTTGGTCAGTACTCAAAGTTTTTTAGTTTTGGGACAAATTTGGTACTGAAAGTTTCTTAGCAGTTTCTTAGGGATCAAAATTTTTAAGTGCCAAAACAGGTAATTGACGCTTAAATTCTACAAATAGAAGAAGCAATACAATTCACGTTTACATCAGCTGTTTTTTCTGTAAAAATAGACACTTATGGTGCAACAGAAGTTTGTTTTTCGATGCTTTATTTCTAATTCTAAAGATTCTTGAGACCTGCGAGTTTCTTAACATTTTTGGTCGAGTACTGAAAGTTTCTTAACCAATATTGACCTCAGTACAGAGTTTCTTATAAGCGGGTTTCCTACACAAAAGAAGAGTGTGCTTAAAAAAGATTGATCATTTGGCCATGCCCTAAGAAACTTGGCCTGATTGGTTTTGCAAGCAGGAGTGATTAAACGAACTGCTTCGAGCTAACACCCCCCTCCCTTCGAACAAAACCCCTTCGATCAGAGGAAGTGGACATCTGCCGTTTGCACTTAATTTTCGGTAAACCTCTACCATCGGTCACTTCTTGACAAAATTGGATTAATCTCTATTGACAACCCGAGCCTCGGACACTATTTCATCTCAAAAATGGCAAAACGTACCACGAAGCCCTCCACGAAGCCATAGAAATTCCGTATTCCTTTTTGAAAAAATCGCGTCCGGTTGGGATTGAAAACTCCAGTTCCGTATTCTGCAGCAGATCTGCAAATCGGGGGACATATTTCTACAATGATGACCTATACTGAAAATAGGACATTTTAATAATAAAAACTAAGAAAAAACCTTAAAAATCCCAGTTTTTCAATCGACCCCTTCGTAAGCGCTAAATCGAAAAATTCAATGAGCGGTTGCACACAGACACCAGGCAACGTAATGTGTTTTTAATGGTCTAGTTGAAACAGTATTAAAACCAGGTGCAGGATGTCTTCTATGGATGTTGCACCTTAATCAAGATCAAGATCAAGAAAAAGAAGTTCGTGCACTTTTACACTAGCTACAACCAAATTGCACCGCCTTTCTTTTTCTGAAATAAAAAAGCACCGAATGCTATTCCCTTTTGCGAATTAAAATTTGAACATATAACTGTTTTTAGCGCTTTGATTTTTTTTTTTTTTTTTTATTCCAATAAAATTTACAGTTTAACATACAAGGGTTACAAGACGATGCCACAGGGAGCATGGAAATACATAGCAACCCTGCGGCATAACATTTAACAAAAAGAAACCTAATCAAATTACATTTAAATATTACCAATTACAAATTACAAACAGCAGTTACAAATAACAATATTACAGAAACAAATGGAAAAAAAAGACAAATTACACATTACACGAGAGAGGAGATTCCGAACAACAACTTGTTAAAACCGTTCTGAGGCCTGAATATATTTCAAAGTTGCCTCGATAATTGTTGTATTTGAATCTAAAGATAACTTTTCGTGGCCATACAGGATAATTTTTAGTAAATTTTCATTCGAAAGGTTTACTAATCCATGGGGTCGCAATATCGCATTCACGCTGTCGAGAAGATCACGTCTATATGTATTATAAGCATGGCAGAGCAGCAAAAAATGTTCCGTATCCTCAATACCATCATTTATCGGGCACAAAGGATTTAAAGTATCGTTAAAGTTATGTTTGAATTTGTGAAAATTCAGTTTGCTGAGTCCAACACGAAGCTGTGTTAAAATTGAGAAGCCTTTTGGGTCATGAATGTTGTAGACCAGTTTTGGAGGTGGACGGATGAGTGCTAATAGTTGTTTCTTGAAAACATTGACTGAGCAGGATTGTTGAATCACAGGGTCAAGTTTTTCCCATTCCGATAAACAGTTAGGATAGAAACTTGATTTGAATCTCTCTGTTCTCGCACGTATTTGCCCTATTGCAGCTCGTCTGCGGAGATTGTAGTCAGATTCCTGAAGCTGAGGTAAAGGATCTCTTGTGTAATCTGGAGTTAAATTGTTGATGATCTTATAGAAAAGAACAAGGCGTCTACTCCAACGTCGGAGGTTGAGCGATTCCCAACCAAGTTCATCGTAAATTTTTTGACGAGACGTGCCCTTCCAAGCGCCAGTTACTGCCAGGGCGGCAGAGTATTGCACCGATTCGAGTTTTTCCATTGAATTAGTCAAAGTGACAGTTTGGCTAAATTCACAATTGTTTTGTGGAATGTGATATATTATATCACCATAATCAAAAAGTGGTCTAACATAGAGTTTATAAAGTTCGTTGAGCGTATGTCGTGGCAAATATTTTGAAAGGAATCTCAACATCCCTATTCCTTGTCTACATTTAGAAATTACTGATTGAATGTGACTAGCGAAGGACAGTTTAGAATCTAGTATGACACCAAGGTGTTTTTGCTCTTGGACCCTCATTACTGGAACACCATTAAAAAAGATGGGAGGATGATCCGTTGGAATTCTCTTTTTCGAAAAGGTAACCTCAGCGCTTTGATGAACGAGGCACTGACGTGTGGTCATCAAAGTTCGCACTGAATGGGACATATATTATCTGATGATCATAACCTCAAAAATAGGGCCAAAGTGAAACAAGGAAATGATATGAGCTGTGGCTGACCACAACACGAAACGAAAGACAAAAGCTTTTGCAGAAATGCAGCAACGTTTTTCATTCCAAAGCAACTACGATTGAAGTACACGCAGTTTTTTTATGAGCAACTTCGCTCAGCCCTAGTTCAAAAAGTTGCTTATTTTTTTACCTTTTATGGCCCTCTTTTAGTAGCAAAAGTTGCTTAGTAGTTGCTTAATTTTAACTGTCTTTTTTTCTCTTAGAATAGTATAGAGGCTACGATAACAGCAAAATCTAACATTGCACGTAAAATGACTAGAATAATTTCTCCCTGCTGATATTTTCGCCATTACGGACTTTGTAATGAAAGTTAAACGGAAACCCTTCAATGAAATGCCTTACTCTACGAGAAACACTCCGTTCATATGCAAGTTTTGGCGACAAACTAATGGAAAAGCTTCTATGTTGATCAATCCTGGATTGCTTACAGTGATATAAATAATCGAAAATTTAAAAAGTTGCTCAGGTTTTTTTCCTGTGATACTGTACGTTGCTTACGCTTCTACATCCTGGTTGCTTATAAGCGGTTGCTTATAAAAAAAAAACTGCGTACGCTTTTTTATTTATAAGGAACCTACCTCAAGGCCTAGTTCTTAAAGTTCCTTATTTTTGGACCTCTTTTGAGGCAATTGTAGTTCAAAAGTTCCTTAATAGTTCCTTAATTTTAACTGCACATCCAGTGGTCTTAACGATAAAAGAGAGACACTTGCATGCAGGCAAAGCTCGAGACTACTCAAGGAAACAGGCTCTTTCAGGGCATTTTTTAAGAAATTTTCACTACTGGGGAAAATTTGAAAAAGGGCCTTAAAGCGTAATAAGCGAAAGTAAAATACATCATTTTAAAGATTCTCACAGTTGCCACAAACAAAAAAGGCAAAGGAACAGGGGCGCAAATCCACAGAACTTTTCGAGGGGGGGGGGGTGGCAGGAAGTGGCACCACAGAAAGAAGACTCCAGAGCGTCAAAGGTGCAGGCATCTAGAGGGGTCCGGGGTAGGCTCCCCGGAAAATTGTGAAAAATTGGGTAGCTAGAGCTGCTCTGTTGATCATTTCAGGACTCTTCTATTAAATTTGCGCAGCCCAGATTTTGAAGAAAACAGAAGATACAGAAGATACATTTTCACCAAAATTTAACTGAACCTCTTTGAAGTTATCGCCTGACGCCCACGATAGTCCAGAAACGTAAAAAATTTGCCCAGAAACGACTGACGCTACTTGTCTGTGGTTTAGAATTTGGGGTGTCCACTACTGACGGCTGTATTGACTACAAATACATTGTACCGTCATCGCGAAGTCGAAATTTTGTTCTTGTACGAAGCTCAAACAAACAATATCTTTACCAATACTGGCAATGCCTAAAATACATGCTGTAGATAATTAAAGAAATTTTCATTTAAAACTACCAGTTGATTTTCAAGTGGGTAAGTGGGAATTGACAAGGGCCCAGACTACTGGGGAAATTCTATGATTTTGGCGCTCACTACTGGGGATGGCATTGGGCCTACTGGGGAACGTTCCCCAGTAGTTACACTGTTAAAGAATGCCCTGGGCTCTTTCGTAATAGGTGCTCATTAAACATTTCTCATTTACATATCTCTAGAAGAAGAAGAGATTTCAATACGAATACGAAAAGAAGCATGAAACAAGTAGTACGCGTTTTTTTTATAAGAACACTGAAATTGAAGAAAGCCATGCAATATTCTTAATTTTTTCGATTTGAAGGCTTAAATGTTCTTAACATGTTCTTAATTTTCTTGCTTTTTAAAAAGCTGCTGTTTTTCACATTTTCTAATTGCTACGAAAAGGGAGGAACACATGTAAAAATTTCAGATAGTCACAATGATTGATAGTTTACCTCTATTCTAGAGTGGAGCACAAGACAGCGCCCACTTAAGAAATTAGATTCTAATTTTTTCTAGCTTCACAAAGCTTTGTAATGTTCTTAGCATGTTCTTAACTTTTCAGCCTCTGAAGCCTTATGTTCTTATATACTTTGTTCTTATAAAACAACGTGTAAAGAGAATGCATCAAAAGCAGAAAAAATGGAGCACTAACGATGCTTTAGTTTACTTAAGTATAGTATAGTACTATAGTATGGAGATACTCAGTATAGTAAATATTAAACAGACAGGCAGGAGGACCCAAGGGCCCCCAAGTACTGACATAAAACGAGGTCTGAACTAATGGACATTCAGCAACAAGGCAGCACAAAACAGCAGAAAAGGGACATTTTTCATTTGCGAACATTCTGTTTCATTACATTTTTGTGTTTACATTAAAAAAGGGGAAAAGTACTAATTAAACTCACTCCTCATAGTTGTTACACGAAAGCAACTTTTTCCTTAGATTTCTTACATTTTCCTCTAACCTAAATCTGATTTTTTCAGTTCTACAACTATAAATATAAGGGTTCAAGCTGCTATTTAGGAATAAAAACAAACTAGACCAATTGTTGCTGTGATAGGCAACATTAAAGTCATTCTTAGAGAAAATTATAGCAAGTGTAGCAAGGAACTTCGGCACAAAACATAAATAAAATGATAACGTAATGATTAATACTGTTCTTGCCGTGCGTTTGTTTTTTCGAAGTAAGACTTGTCTTGAAATTTGATGAGCATTGTTGATACAGATTTTCTTTTGCTCATGTCTTATCTTAAAGTAGACATAAATGTTGCAAAAGACACTAATTATAATACTGCTAAGGACGAAAGCCATAACGATTGCAGCGAGCTTTGCAATCTTCGCACGGTCGTCAAAAGATTTCCACAGCAAAACTGCAGCAAATACCATGCAGAGAATAACCATCATCAAAATGTACTTCTTCCCCAGATTCATCGTTTTTCGTCTTATGGGAAACGCAACTGCAATTACTCTATCTACATTCACGATGATGAGTATTATACATGAACATCCAATGCACAGGGGCGTAAGCAGGCTAAACGCTTGTCCCAAAACACAACTACTACTGTAAAATAAGTCTTGAATCCTCAAAATCATGGACATTGGTTGACAGATAAATCCAGCGAGAAAGTCAAATATTGACAAGCCAAAAAGAAGGATATTGGAAGGTGTTTGAAGTTGCTTGCAAGTTGTAATAGTATAGATGACAAGCAAGTTACTAAAACTAGCAACAAATGAATTAGGAATGGAGACATAAGCTGTTAAACCTGCAGTAATGAAGACAGATATAGAAGGCTGAAAATCGTCTTTTTTCACTCCATAGCAAAGCAAAGGCTCCGTCTGATTGTAATGATATATTGCATTGGCCATTATGACTTTGTATAACTAGTTCGTCACGCGTTTTGTCGTATGTATTTTTCGATTAACGTTTTTTTGCTTTGAGTTAAAATATAGCTTCTTTCTCTCTCCCCCTTTCAAGTGTGCTTGAATGTGTGAGTTCCTGCTTGTCCAGACCATACATAGTAAATGTGCAGACCTCAGCTTGCTCATGATTCACAAGAATCAAACTCTAAAGGATTGACACATGTTAAACTTTTTTAGACTCAAGTTTGATCTTTGATGGTTTCCTTTGTCAATTAAGAGACGCTTAATTTCATCCAAGGCTCTTTCGCGTTACAAATATCGTTTGCCTACTTGATTGGATCAATACAGGTGAATTGCGTATGTAAATTTCCATCAAAGCTTGGACTTTCTGAAGATCATTTTGAAATTGTATCTGTTGTGGAGTTTAAATAAATTGAAGAAGACTAATCCAGGAAAAAGACTTGTCATTTCCTTCAAACTTTATACATAACGAAAAGCAACAGAACATATTTACAAATTAGTAGTTAAGATTATTACTTCTGGTTTTAACATGATTTCTCAATCTTGAAACTTAGCAACTCCTCCTTTCTCACATCACAACTGAACCTGGTTAACACACCCAAAGAATAATAGAATAATTATCATAATTAGAAACAATGCGCGCGCACCAGTGAAGCAGTCTGGGACTAGCCCAATCCAACATACTCCCCCGGTTGTTCTACAAAGTAAACAACGAAGAATATGATAATGTTACAATGAAAATAAGAAATATAATAAGTTACATCGAGTTTAAACGTCTGTTAATTTCACCAACAACAGCTGCGTTACGTCGATTCGATTTAACTCTACTTTCAGCTGCTTTTACTGAATCAGACAAATTATCTACCGATTCTGTAGATACACTACCATGTTTATTTAACTCGTTATACGGAATTTCCAAAGGAAATAAATGCTGCAGCGCACGCGTTAGCACGCTAGCTTTAATGCCTTTCGCTGCAGGTACTCTAACCTTCGCGGCGCGAACATTGCCGTCTTTGCCAACTATCAGTTCTTCAACCTTTCCCAGTTTCCAAAACTGTCGCTTAGTCTGTGCATCCTGAACTACAACTACATCACCTACTTTTATCTTAGGATGACTCCCATTACTGGAACTCAGAACTTCTCTTAAGCTCAACAAGTACTCACCCTTCCAACGCTTTACAAAATGTCTTAGAATTTGAGATTGATGTTTAACTCTTCTGGTTAAAGATTCGTTGGTACTTACCACTTCAAAGTGTTTGTCGTTTGGAGTTCTTGTAACACTATATCCTGAAATGAGTTGCCCTGGTGTTAAAGGATATGAAATACCTTCTGTGTCATCATATACATACGTAATCGGACGTGAATTAATGATGCATTCTACTTCTACAATCAAAGTATGCAAATCTTGAAAAGTTAACTTGGCTCTACCGATTACCTTCTTCAAACACCGTTTGACAGATCGTATCAAACGTTCCCATGTACCACCTTGCCATGCAGCTAAGGGTACATTAAAATGCCATGAGATGTTGTTATTTACCAGATATTTTTCAACTTCATTAGAAATTTTGATTTGTCTTACCTCTTTCGAAGCCGACTTGAATGTTTTCGCATTGTCTGATATTAATAATCTTGGTAGACCTCTACGAGAAACAAATCTTCGAAATGCGCATAGAAAAGAATCAACAGTTAGATTTTCCACCAGTTCCAAATGTATCGCTCTTGTAGACATACAAGTGAACAAGCAAATATAGACCTTTGAATTCAATTTCGTGCGAGGATCCTCAATGAACAAAGGCCCTGCGAAACGTAATTTATAAACAGTGAGACGACCTGAATCGACCTGAAACGAGATGAAATCACCTGAAACGACCTGAAACGACCTGAAACAACCTGAAACGAGCCGTAAAATTTGGAATCGAGGCTGAAACGACCTGAGACGACCTGCTATCTTAGCAACGAAGTGTTAAGGTCAAGGGATTTGTATTGTTCTTTACGCATTCTCACATTCTTTTCTTATCACAATAGGAACACGTGTCAGTTTCAAAGCGGCCATCCCTCTGGGAAGGTATTGCTCTTAATCTGTTGAAAAAAATTACTGTTGGAGCTGAAATTGATTGACTTCATATGATTTCCTTATCAAAAGGAGGAGTCTGTTTTCAATTAAGATATTTGGTTGTTGCCATTCTCCCACAAATTCCCATTTACTGTATAAGCCGAGGGGCATTTCACTCTGCAAAAAGGCGTACGAGATTTTCATTAAAACAAAAGGACTTTCAAGGGATTTCCAAGAAAACAATAGGACTTCCAGTAAAGGTGTACGAGATTTTCAAGGAGTGAATAATGCCCCTCGGTATAAGCTTTATGCGTAGTATCTTTTTAAATAAAACCAGGGGCTTTCTGAATTTTTTCGCCTTTTCTTTTTGTTTTTATACGGCATTTTGTGTTTAACGCCAAATTCTTTAGATTAACATCTTGGTTCCGAAACTCCATCATGGAGGCATAGGGGGAGGTTTGAAAACCGTAAAAACATTTTTTTAGCCAAAATAGTTGAAGCGTAGACCTACATGTTAAAACTCTTTTAAACCACACCGAAATCACCGAGGGGCATTTCACTCTGCAAAAAGGCGTACGAGACTTCCATTATAACTAAAGGACTTTCAAGGGACTTCCGAGAAAACAATAGGAATTCCAGCAAAGGTGTACGAGACTTTCAAGGAGTGAATTGCCCCTCGGAAATCACAAATTGAAAAACCGTACTTTTTGAAGGTAAAACCGTAAAACCCGAGGGGCGATTCATTCTTTAAAAACCTCGTACAACTTTGCTAGAAAACCTATTGTTTTCACAAAAATCTCTTGGAGATCCTTTTGTTTTCATAAAAATCTCGTACACCTTTCTGAGGAGTGAATTGCCCCTCGGTAAAACCGCTCTCGAAGTGTCGAAAACCCGAAAACCGCCCATCATCATAACCCTCCTGCCCAATGACCCCGGATCGGATAGACTGTCTTTCGCAGAAAATTAGGTGTCTGATGAAAGGATGGCCGCTTTGATACTGACACGTGTTCCTATTGTGATAAGAAAAGAATGTGACAATGCGTAAAGAACAATACAAATCCCTTGACCTTAACACTTCGTTGCTAAGATAGCAGGTCGTCTCAGGTCGTTTCAGCCTCGATTCCAAATTTTACGGCTCGTTTCAGGTTGTTTCAGGTTGTTTCAGGTCGTTTCAGGTGATTTCATCTCGTTTCAGGTCGTTTCAGGTCGTCTCACTGTTTATAAATTACGTGGAATGCTTAGACGCTTAATTGGGGCTACACGAACCTTTGAAGATACAAATTTGACTTCAACTTCACCGTCGGCATATTCGGTTCTGATATAAATTACAGAAGCATAGGCACTTTCGCTAGCATCAGAAAAACCGTGAAGTTGAACGTTTGTGATGCCCTTTCCTTTAAAATAATATCTAGGAATAGATATACTTGACAAATCGTTCAATTGCGAAAGCAAATTTAAATATTTCGAGCGAAATTCCCCAGTAAGTTCTTCATCCCAAGGAATTTTTTCCAAAGCTAATTTCTGAAATAGACATTTCAAGTTAATCAAAAAGGGATTCAAAGATCCAATCGGATCGAAAATCTTAGCTGTTATTTTCAACAAAGATCGCTTTGTGATAGGTAACGCATTTGAATAAATCTGTAACTCGCTGAAATCATAAAAAATTGTATCATCATTGGTGTTCCAATTCACCCCTAAAACCTTGGCATGACTATCAAGAGAGAAGGTGTTCTCTTGTCCAACTACGCCTTCCTTTTGTTTATAATCTCGACCAATTCCTTAGAATTGGAAGTCCATTTTCTCAGATTACACCCTGCATCCTTTGTTATTTCCCTGGCGACTTCATAAATTTCTATACCTTCGTCAATAGTTTCACAACCCGTAATCAAATCGTCAACATAAAAGCGGTCGATTTTGTCAATGATATTGGGATAAACACTGCGATAGTTGTTTATGTGCGCACTGAGAGTAGCAGCTAAAATTGCAGGTGACGATGTAAGCCCAAAGGGCAGCCTTGTAAAACGAAACTGAACAATAGAAGGTGTTTCGGATTTAATATCATCAAACCAATAAAATCTCAAGAAATCCCTGTCGGTTTCTCTTATGAGAATCTGATGGAAAGCCTGTTGTATGTCTGCCGCTATTTGAATCGGATGGCTTCTAAAAGAAATCAAAAGATCAAAAGTAGTGGTAGATAATTGGGACCAACCTCTAGATGGTCGTTTAGCGACAATGAATTTGATGAGGATTTTGCACTTGCGTCAAAACTATTCTCAACTTTGTCGTTTCTCGCTGCTCCTTTACAACTCCGTGATGCGGCAAGACAAAACTTCTTCTTTGTCTTCTTCTGATTTGGGAACTCTTTCAATTATGCCCACAGTCAACTGATCCTGAAAACTTTATCATAAGATTCGAGCAATTGCTCATCAACTTTTAAACGAGAATGTAAAGATTTAAGACGCCTTTCACAAAGATTTCTATTATCCGAAAGATTTTCCTTCGAATCAATTCTGAAGGGAAGGTTCACTTCATACCTCTCACCATTAAATTGAATTTTACACGAATCTACAAACCTTCTCCTTTCGATTTCCAAGTCATCATCTTCGTGTGTTTCATCTGTATGTTGTTCAAATGCCTGCTTAAACGAATCAATTATCTCTGTTTCCTTGAATAACAATCATCATTATCAATTCCTTCTAGAATGAGATTAGAATTAACAAACATGTTGTTACTAAATGCAGAATTAGACTCTAAAGGTCCTGAAAGAATCCAGCCAAAACTACTCTGGATAGCTACCAAACTACCTTCTCTAATAACTTCACCTGTGACGAATGTATGATACTGATCCATACCTATTAAAATATCTATCTCTTCACTATCACTACTACCTTCTATGAACTGATCCGCTAACCTGAGACCAGAAAACTGGAGAAAGTTGGAGACATTTGACAGTGGCTTGACGGGAGAACAAATGCGCTGTTGTGATAGTGCTGCAAGTTCTACACGCTCGCCTCCTAACGTTTCAAGGTAGCAAGTAACGCGTTCACAAGTTATCTTACGAAATCTACTAGATCCGAACGTATTAAGATTTAACGATTCTTTGCCTTGTGCCTTAAGCCCTAATCTACTCAATAATCTGGTGCTTATGTAGCTACGATGACTACCTGTGTCAAAAAGAATTCTTACCGGCAATTTATCTTGGTTGTTTTGACAAAAAACATATGTCCTTGCAGTTTGCAACAAAATTCCATTCGCTTTTGCTTTGGCTGAAGTAGCAGTTGTAACTTGTTCTTCTGTATTGGTGATGCTAGTAGTATCTTCTTTCTTTTTCTCATTCTTCTGTTCGCAGAGTGAAGTATGGTGTTTGCGATTGCAGATTCTGCAAAGGCCGTTTGCGTCACATTTCTTGGCGATGTGGCCTGAGTTTAAACATCGAAAACAACGTCCGGTCTTTTTGACGATTTCTTTTCTCTGATTGATATCTGTAACCGTTCTACATTGGGCTGAAAATGCCTTCTGTTACAGAATACACATGTTGGTGAAGTTGATGATGAACTGCTAGTTTTTGTGGTCAGAGATGCCGCTGTAGGTTGAGACTGACGTGAAGTAATTCCTTTCTTTTCTTTCACCGAGACTTCTTCATTTATTTCTCTCGCTTCTACTTCCTTTCTTAATAAATCCATCAATTCTCCAAGGCTCCATACGTCCTGGGAAGTATGTCTTGCGATTTCAAAGATATTTGTTGTGGTAATCTGGCCATCAAGACTGGGATCAATAAACTGCCGTATTTATCAGCTGTGACCCCCAATGCCTCTAGTCCACGAATCTGGATTTTAATCTGATCATAGACCATCCTTAATTGAACAACGTTTTCATTTTCGCATGCTTTTATTTTCATAAGTTGTTCCATATGACTACTGATTATTTTCTGCTTATTTCCGAAACGTTCTTTGATAATCTGAATGGCTGTCTTGTAAGTAGAATCTCTGATAGGAAGACCCTCTAACGCTCTAGCTGCTTGGCCTTCTAGGCATCCTTGCAAATAGTTGAATTTGTCAACTTGTGAGAGATCATCGTTTCGATCAACCATGCTTTCAAAGCTTTCCCAGAAGGGAAGGAATTTCGTAATTTCTCCGCTGAATTTAGGTAGTGTGATTTTAGGCAGCTTTGTTTTATTTCCAGCTCCTCTCTGTTGGCTTGAAGTATTAGAAGCTTCTGATAATGCTGGTGACGAAGGACGTGATGAAGGAGGATGACTGATACCATCGTCATTTTCAATCTGATTAATACTGCTTCTTCTATCAGACGTTGCTGACTGCGATCCATTTTCCTCTTGATCTGCAACTGAAATATGGTCGTATGACTCAATCTTTTTGATTGTCTGTTTGATTCTCAGCTCGGTTTCTGTTGATGTACTTATTTCTGTTTCTATTTCTCCAATTTCGATTATTCCCAATAATTTTGCGTCGAGTTCTTTGAGTGTTTCTATTTTTCCACGTAAAGCTTCCGCGATTAATTGAAGTCGAGTTAAACTATCCTCGTCTACTTCATCTAAATTCAAAATATCTTGGGCTTCGTTCTGTAAGCGGGTTGCTGCAGCACGGTGTCCTGCTCGTGTTCTTTTCGTTCGTTCTAAGTCTTCTCCATCCATATTTCAGAGTCGAGTTCATTTGCCTCCACGTTGCGGGCGCCAAATGTTGTGGAGTTTAAATAAATTGAAGAAGACTAATCCAGGAAAAAGACTTGTCATTTCCTTCAAACTTTATACATAACGAAAAGCAACAGAACATATTTACAAATTAGTAGTTAAGATTATTACTTCTGGTTTTAACATGATTTCTCAATCTTGAAACTTAGCAACTCCTCCTTTCTCACATCACAACTGAACCTGGTTAACACACCCAAAGAATAATAGAATAATTATCATAATTAGAAACAATGCGCGCGCACCAGTGAAGCAGTCTGGGACTAGCCCAATCCAACAGTATCTTTATTCAATTCAGACAAGCCAGTTTCTATCAGAATGCTCTATAGCGTTAGACATAAACACTAAGCTTGTTTAACTAGGGCAACACAAGTGAACTGAAATGGACTCAACAGAGATTGCTTTAAAAGTTTTGAGCCTTTTGATGCTTCAACGTCATCATCATAATCATCATAATCATAATCATAATCATCATAATCATTCTCATCATCATCATCATCGTCATCATCATCATCATCATCATCATCATCATCATCATCATCATCATCATCATCATCATCATCATCATCATCATCATCATCATCATCATCATCATCATCATCATCTTCATCAACATCATCATCAACATCATCATCAACATCATCACTATCATCATCATCATCAGCCTCTCACCCTACACTCCACCCCCATAGGCTCCTCCGCGCCACTCGATCTTGTGCCATTCTCATCCAGGTGTTACCAATCGTCTCTCCAATTTCATCCCTCCATCTTCTCTTCGATCCATCTGCTGAAACTAATTATTGTTATTTTTGGCCCATCTGCTGAAACTAATTCTTGCGACATGTTAAGCCCATCGGGCCTTCATTTGTCTTGCCGTTTCGATGATATTATTGACGTTCGTTCTCTCGCCTATATGCAATGACGATTTCTAAAAAAAATCGATAAGGGGGCTCTTGGGATGACATCATAAGAGGGGTGTGACCACTTCCATATTTTAGTCGATAAAATTATGATAACCAAGTGCTTAATCGACGAAACCGTGTAGACATCGACAAGAAAAGTCTCGATGGCTCGGAAAATAGCGGGATCCAGTATAAAATGCCCAAACAGGAGCTATCGCAAGCAATAGAGCCTTCAGGAATCAACACAAGTCGAATAGGTGCTATGAAAAAGGGAAATAACAACTAATGTACACTGTAGGTCAAGATGTTTGCAAAAAAAGCATGTTTAGGCACTAAAAGAACAGCAGGAGATTTGCAATCAAAAGCACTATCAAGGGCTCAGCCCACCGAATCTCTTTGGGGGGCTGACCCCCCTGAAGTTAATCATAATTTCAACAAAGGGGGCTGGAACGATCTCCCTTGAAATAACCACTGAGTATATGTAATTTCATTTCTGATCTCGTCCTTTTGGCTGATATTCAAGATGCTTCTCTGCATACTTCTTTGGCTTCCGCCAGTTGCTTCATTTGGTGTCGTAATCTGTTCATTTGACTGAATCGTAAGAAGCTTAACTCAGGGCCAGCGCTCGTGCTGCTCGAAATATTTGGGATTTCAGGGCTTGGAGATGTTTATGAGTTGTTTAACTCTCAGTGAGATTTGAAGCATGATAGAAGATTTCTTGTTGTAAGATATTCAAATTTCGAGGCTCTCCTGCTTAAATTTTTTGGCAAAATTGACAAGTATTTACAAAAGAAAACTATATCAACCGAAAAAGATAGAAAAGCATGATATTTCTTTGTTGTAGTTGTTTCTTAGTAAGGTTCTTCAAAGTAAAAAATAAGGATTTCAATTTCTGAATCATCCGGAAGGATTTGATAATGGAGACCTTATTCCCTGTTCCATGTTCCGGCGTTCCCGTTTTTACATAATGGCGCGTCTTTGCCAGGTCATCAAGGCTGCCACTCGTAGGGATTTCTACCTACAATAGGGATTTTTGGAGGTTTGTAGGTTGTAGGGAAAACCTACGGTAGAAATCATGAAAAGTAGGTAGATTTTTCAAAAATGTAGGTATTTTTCAGAAAAATATGAAACTCTGGGAATTTTCTTAACAAAATTGCAAAATTCTGATGTTTTTGCTGTGTTGAAGCTTCAAAAAGACTTCAAAAACCATACTTTATCAATCATTGAGACCTCTGTTTCGGACAACTGCGACGTTGCCTCCTGGGAATCGCACTCTATTGTGGATCTGTGATGAGTCAAATGACGCGAAATTTTTGTCATTTTTTGGGTCACATGATACCCACGTGGTAGAAAATAGGTGGAATGTGGGTAGATTTGTCCAAATGTAGGGATTTGTAGGTAGAATTTGGGGGGAATTGTGTAGGTGGACCGTAGGTAGAAAACGCATGCGTGGTAGGGAAAAACTGAGTGTCAAGAGTGGCAGCCCTGCAGGTCATCCACATGTCAACGTTGTCCAGATGTCAACATGGCAACCAGTTTATGTCTCGAGAATATCGAAAAGTTCACCAAGGCCCAAACGAAGAGCCACCCTGAAATAAAACAGGTGAGTTAGTTTTATTTTGTGACAACTTATTGCTGTTTTTTATTTGCATTTTGACCTCTCTCTACTGAATGGATTGGATTGAATGGTGGCTTGTGTCCTTAGCATGTCATATCTAATTAATGGAATGGAACATAAAAACCTAATTTGATACTTGCAAGGAAAAATATTTCCAGTTCAAAATCCTTCCAGAACAGCCCAGACATGATATACACTTTTTCTGTTGAATGTCTAAAAACATTCGCGAATGTTTGAAAAACATTCGTCGAATACGATCTATACAACGCACAATCACTAGCCATTTGTTCAACATCTTGCTATGAAACTAGCCTTATGATTATTTTTTGTGGATAACGTTGCTTTTGTACAATCTTTACAGTGCCTGTAACTTGCTAAGAAAGTCACAAGAAAGATTTGGTACCGAAAGCATGAAATATCTATGAAAGTTTCAATACTGGCCCCCGAGGGGGGTACTCCCTAATGAAGACTGACATGTATGTGCCTCTCATATGGGTGGGTTTTTCTTCCAAAATTCCTTACAGCAGGGTCTGATTTTATGCCTATAATACCTTAAAAGTGGATAAAGAATCCAATTTCCTTAACATTTTGTACACAAATACATATAAAAATCATATAATTGGGTGGCTTAATGTGTAAAACAATACCTTAAAGGTGGGTTGGTTTGTAAAAACTCAGGGGCACAACCCTCTACATTTCAGGGCCAAACATCCTCCCTGGGACTGGCCCACAGAGACATTATATAAATAAAAAATTTAAAATTTACATTTACATTCACATTTGAAATTTACAAGGATTTATATCACCATTAACGGTATTTCAGTTTTTCTAAATATTTGGAAACTTGCCTTTGCAAAAATGCTCTTTTTATAATGACAAAGGTTTATGATGCTGATGAGAATTATATTGATTATGATGATGATGATGGTGATGATGATGATGTTGATGATGATGATGGTGATGATGATGATGTGATGATGATGATGATGATGATGATGATGATGATGATGATGATGGTGATGATGATGATGTTGATGATGATGATGATGATGGTGATGATGATGATGATGATGATGATGATGGTGATGTTCATGATGTTCATGATGTTGATGATGATGATGAAGATAATGATGATGATGATGATTATGATAATGATGATGATGATAATCCCAATGAGGATATGATAACCCTGTTGTTGATGTTGATAATATGTTGATGATAATGAGGATAACGATGCTGATGCTGATGTAACTGACTATTCTTGTTTAAATTACACAAAAAATGATTATCATCTCATAAAATTCACCTGTCTCCTGCAACCAGCTTAGTTTTTATATATACAGTATATGTATCGAAATAAAATTATAGAATTTTATTAGTCCTAAAATTGATCATTTTCTAGGTTTAGCATCACAAACCACAATTTTGGGGAAGAATGTTGCACCAAGGCAAAAAAGCACAGAGGTCAAGAATGTGTAGAATATTCAATTTATCAACATTGATAATAGCCCTCCTTGGTCTACAGTTATGCTTGATTATGGTTAACCTTAGATTAACAGAGCGTTTTGGTACTGTTGAAATGGAATCACAGAAAAGTGAGTTAGTGTTTCTATTCATCAGAATTGTCAGTTTTTAAGGAATTGACCTGAAATACTTTAGGTGATGATATTTTTGTCCCTAAAAGCCAGAGACATTTTGTCCATAAATTGTCTACACTAGCCATTAACACTGTTAATGGAGTTCTCTCTCGGGTAGAATGCGAGTATTGTAGTAGGAGACTGTCACGAGTGTATTGATATGAAAATCAAGGGTTATGATAATCAGAGTTTTCTTTGTATTGTATAACAAATTTTGTCATACAAACTGTACAAAAAGACTCAGTAGTCGCTAAATTGTCCCAAAATTATCAATCTGTAAAGAAAACTCAATATAGCAGAAATGCAAAGCCCAGTTGAAGGAGAAATGGTCTATGTGACTTGGGAGATTTGCTCCAGATATCACTGGACTCTTTGGCTAAGACGACATTTTGTTGTTCTATAGTAAAAGCCCTATAAAATCGGAAGCTTCAAAGGCTCATTGAATTAATAGCACAATCGCTAGAGCAAAGAGATTTTTGCACCTAGACAGCGGTTTAATAGACATAGGTTGAGGTTAGAACAACTCCGAAGGGTTCCCAAGCCTTTGGGCCAAAAAGGGGGCCCCAATGGTTTTCAAGATACAGTTTTTATTCTCATTACCTTGACATTGAAAAACAAAAAAGAACGAGATTATGCAAGTTAGATGTTGCATCCCGATTGTAATTTTTCTTTGAAATTGCGATGAACAGCGGAATCATTTTCGGGCATACTTAAAAGCCTTTTTCGTCTGACACTCCTCAGAGTATGAACGTCAGAAACAGACCGAAACAATAGACTAAGGCGAAATTTATACCCAGATGTGGCTCGAAATGCACCAATCAGAAAGAACGAAAAGCTGAATTGGCATTGTGATGCCAGGTACGGAGGTCGTACTTCCCAGAGATTAGGTGATAGGATAAAACAGCATGTCCCTACTAATATTCGTCTGCATAATTTTCGCAAAGAGAGCAACCACCCCGTGGGTCTAAACAACAACCTAGTATTAAAAATGATTCGGCCATAGGACAACATCTACTTGATAACCCAATTTGTGCGGAAAATTACAGCGATGATTGTTTCAGAATCATTGGCAAAGCAAGATCTTTGTTTCACTTAGGGGTTTTGGAATCTGTCTACATCAAAACCAAAAGGCCGGTTCTGTGTAGACAGAAAGAGTTCGTTTTCTCACTTGGACTCTTCGAATAATTCTATTGGTCTTCCCGCTGTATCCGACCAGTTGATTGGTGTTTAAAACACAATGCCAATTCAGCTCTTTGTTCTTTCTGATTGGTGCATTTAGAGCCGCATCTGGGTATAAATTCCGCCTTAGCCTTAGTTTTGGTCTGTTTCTGACGTTCATACTCTGACGAGTGTCAGACGGAAAAAGCTTTTAAGTATGCCCGAAAATGATTCCGCTCTTAATCGCAATTTTGAATTTTTGTAAAACTCAAAGACAATTTTTCTTTAGCTCAGAGCTTCATGTGCTACACGAGTCCTCGGATTCCATAACTTAGTCTGTTTTAGCTAGCGTAGTGCTTGGCTATGTATGGCTGATTTCATAGATTTCAGAAACATGTTCGTTGTGAAGTGTGCTCTGTTACGCCACTGCACCTAGACTAAGTTTTAGATGCTTGATACAACTTCAGCATCAAAAACTCTACATCTTGAAGCTTTGCATAATTTCAATCTCGTCAGTGTTTTGCCGAGGTCTATTTCGTGGTTTTTTGTGGCAACAATTTTCAGTGCTACATTTACGACAGAGTTCGACTTTCTTATAAAAACGAGTCAATCTTTATACATTTTTTTTTTAATAAGCAACTTGACTTTCGTCCAGCCCTCAAAGTTGCTTAAGATTTTAGACATTTTAGCCCTCAAAGTTGCTTAAACGTTGCTTAACATTTTTTGTACCTACTATCCACCCCTGACTTCGCGGGTCAAAATCGTCATCTGGTAGGCCTACAACATGACTTTTGGGAGACAGTAAGTGGAAAAACGTTAGCTAACGAACTTCAACATGCATAACATAAGAACGAAGAACAATTTCCTAATACAAGAATGAGAATAAGCCTGGTTGTTTGACTTCTTAGTTGCTTACAGTAATTCAATTGAGCCCTCCAGTTGCTTAATGTTAAGGTCAATTCAGCCCTAGTTGCTTATTGAGCGGTTGCTTATTAAAAAAAGTGTAATGGTAAAAACAATTTGTCTCTTTTCAGTTAAAGAAACCAGAAACAAGAATATGACACAAAGAAAAGAATGTAAACCTGCAAACCATAGGCTTTTCCCATTTTGTGAAGAAAAATTCAAGGTAAGTGGAATTAAATTCATATACCAAGCCAAACCGTATATTTTTTTCTGGTGCTTCGCCTATCTCGACTTACACGCAGTTTTTTTTATAAGCAACTTCGCTCGAGCCTAGTTAAAAAAGTTGCTTATTTTTGGACCTCTTATGGCCATCTTTTAGTAGCAAAAGTTGCTTAGTAGTTGCTTGATTTTAACTGTATATTTTTGCCCTAAGAATAGAATAGAGGCTAGAAAAACATCAAAATTTGGAGTTGTGCTATAGCTTTGAGTTTTTTTATGCAACATCACGCTAAAAACACCTATTAAATGCAGCAAAGAAATACTAGAAATAACATCAGTCAAGAAGTACCATGTAATTGTTACCATATAGAGACTTTCTATTGCAAGTTAAACGGAAACCTTCAATGAAATTCTTTACGTAATGAGTAACACTCCGTTGATATGCGAGTTTTTGACGGCAAATGAATGGAAATAGCTTCTATGTTGTTCAATCCTCGTTTGCTTGCAGTGATACAAATTATTTAGAATTTAAAATGTTGCTTAGGTTTTTTTACTGTGGTACTATACGTTAAAGTTTTAGGTCTTCTACATCTTGGTTGCTTATAAGCGGTTGCTTAAAGAAAAAACTGCGTGTAATACTCCATGAAGGTATCTTGAAACCTTGATAGAGAATAGAAACTTATTCTGAAACACATTCTAAACGATGTTGGTTGTTTGTAGACAGAAAGAGTTCTTGTTCTCACATGGACTCTTCAATTTATCCTATTGGCCTTCCTGCTGTATCCCTGCAAGCCGATTGATGTTTAAAAGACAATGGTAAATCAGCACTACTCTCTGATAGATTGTTTTTTCGATCCGTATCTGGGTATAAATTCTGCCTTTTTTAATTATTTCGGTCTGTTTCAGTCCTTTGTACTCTTTGGTGCGCCAGACGGAAAACTCTTTCAAGTGTGCCAAATAGGTTTCCGTTTTCTTATAATTCTAAAGCTAATCAAAATATATCAACGATGGGGCGATTTTTATTTTGGGGACTAAATTTGTTCCATAAAACTGCAACGTTGTTTGTTAGGCCGTTGGATGTCTTAAAAAATTAGATCGCAAAGTCTCTTTCCGTAGTCTGCCCTATTGTGGTAATAATAGTATTAGTTTCAAATCCCCATTCCGGGGCAGTTATAAACAAAAATTGTTTTTCTAAATTTAATTCGTAACACTTGATTACCCTAATACCCCACAAAGGCGCGCCCCCTGTTCAAGAGCGCATGTGGCTCAATTTGCCAAGAATATGAGCAAAGTAAGAATTGTACAGCCTCAGAAATGTCCAGCCTCGGATTAAAAATTAGAAACAACAGAGATTTTCCGCCTTTCCCCGCAATTTTGAAATAAACCAAAGTGATAATTATTGCTCGTAGAAGCAATGTATTGTACACAAGCCTACAGTCAACTCAGCTGTTCATCCTTCCCAGGTCGGTAAATAAGTAGCCAGGGTATTCGTTCTAGAATATCATTCTGGGGGCACAAGCTGCAGGTCCACATCAGATGCATAGCTGCCAGAACCTCCAACCTGCTTTAACAAACAAATATTTATTGCTTGCTATTATTTAGCAAATATTATTTTAGCACTCGAACCTAAAATTACATGCAGTTTCTTTTAAAAGCAACTTCGCTCGTGCCTAGTTCAAAAAGTTTCTTATCATGGCCTTTTTTAGTAGCAAAAGTTGCTTAGTAGTTGCTTAATTTTAATTGTATATTTTTTCCCTAAGAATAGTATAGAGGCTAGAAAACAGCAAAATTTGGAGTTATCCTATAGCTTTTTATGCAACATAACGCTAGAACACCTAGTATACAGCAAATAAATACTATGAATAGCATCAGTCAAGAAGTAC
Organism: Chrysaora quinquecirrha; assembly: GCA_014526335.1. Taxonomy (NCBI): domain Eukaryota; kingdom Metazoa; phylum Cnidaria; class Scyphozoa; order Semaeostomeae; family Pelagiidae; genus Chrysaora; species Chrysaora quinquecirrha. The sequence continues at coordinate 801,436 of JACTAT010000315.1, forward strand.
CATGTAATTGTTACCATATAGAGACTTTTTATTGAAAGTTAAACGGAAACCTTCAATATGCTTTACGTAATGAGAAACACTCCGTCGAAATAGCCTGTATGTTGATCAATCCTCGATTGCTTGCAGTGATAAAAATTATTTGAACTTTAAGATATTGCTTAGGTTTTTTTCCTGTGGAACTATACGTTTTTGGAAATTTTAGCCCTTCTACATCTTGGTTGCTTATAAGCGGTTGCTTATAAAAAACTGCGTGTATTAAGAAAATGGAAGCATCGAGCCTCGGGAAGATTATCTGGTTCTTATACAAAAATAGTATAGGCAAATCACAATACGCAAAGCGATTATTGATGTAAACTAGAACATGCAATAATCGAAAATTTCTAAGTAAAAATTTGATTTGATTTTAAGTTTGTGGAATTTGTGTATTCAAAGAACAAATGTTTAAAAGATGTTCATGGAATCGATGGATCAAGTTGTTCTGTTTTACGATATCTCACAGAGGTAATCTTTTATTTTCTGCTGATGTTTTTGGTTATTTTAATTGATCCGATTTCTTTGCAATGTGGGGAGGTTGAAGTGGAAGGGGGGCTAATCTTGTTGAAGTTACAATGAGATTAGGTGTGGATTTTCTGTAGCGAGGCGGCATATGATTAACAAAACCCATAAACGTGCTCTACACGCTTTTTTTATAAAGAACCTAGCTCAAGGCCTAGTTCTTAAAGTTCCTTATTTTTTGACCTCTTTTGAGACGATTGCAGTTCCAAAAGTTCCTTAATAGTTCCTTAATTTTAACTGCACATACAGTTTAATGACTATTGTACAGAGACATTTGCATGTAAGCAAAGCTCGAAACTACTCAAGGAAACATTTGATACATGCGCAAAGTACAATTTATGTGATTTTCGACTGCAAATGAATGCAACGGGCTTTCTAATTCTTGATTGTTTGCAGTGATAAAAAATATTCAACAATGAAAAGTTCCTTAGTGATTTTCTCTTTAGCAGTATAAGTTCTTTAAATTTTCGGGCCTTCTACATGTAGGTTCCTTATAAAGTGGTTCCTTATAAAAAAAGCGTGCACGGGTGCTCTTCCAAGACTATGAATCTTCCTTTGATATGCTATTGGCTCGAAACAACAGCCAGACAATACACCTTTTCAACTAAGGGCCTCGTTTCCAAAAAACTTGAAAATTACGTAACAGAGATATTTCGATTTCATATTCGAGTTCAGCACCTTTGTTTTAGTATTGAGACAAATTTTTATGCCTCTAGTCACTTCGATGATGATTTTATATCGATGAAAAGTTTGAAAATTTTTAAGGGATTTGACCATGAAAAAAGACTAAGGGTGTAAAATTTCATCCCAAGCAATATTTCATGGTTTTGTCTAGATATTGTACCCGTGGAGGGGATACTTAGTGTAATTTGGAACGGGTATGTGTCACCCATATGGATGGGGTTTTTGCCCTGAAATTCTCTAAACATGAGTCAAACGTTTGTAGTGCAGTATCCCGCTTCTTATTATACAGGGTGGCCCAAAAAATGGACCCCCCAAGGTAAATAATTTCTTAATAATTTTTCTCAAGGAGGAATATTATTTCATTTATACCAGGTAATATTCAACTCAAATGCGATATCGTGTAGTGATATTTTGATAATAAGAGCTTTTATCTCGGCGCAATTAGACATTAAATTTATGATGTACCAAAATCGGCTGTTTTGGCGGGAAATTGACAATCCAGGATTTTGCCCTACTCAGGATTTTGTTGAAGTGAACATCCTTGATTTTATTACAATAGATCTGTGGCTGGCAAATAGCCCTGATGTAAACCCCTTGGATTTTTCGATTTGGGATTCTTTAAAAAAGCTTGTGTATGTGCAAGAAAACAACGTTCATAATATTCCATCATTGCGGACTGTGATCGTGCCCGAATGGTAATCATTATCCCAGTTCGAAATTGTCAGGGCCATTACTTAATGCATGGCCAGTGAGATTAGTATTGAGCAGGATGGAGGACATTTTAACATATCATTCATTTAAACATATCATTGCCTGAAAGAATGAGTTACTGATATTTCAGTTTTGTTGCGCAAGGATATAAAGTTGCATATTTTGTAACAGTATGTTTTTGGATAGAAAAGTTTTAAATTCGATTTATTCATGGATGCTAACCCACATCATCACAATATTGCCAAGAAATATCTCACTTGAGTTGAATATCATGTAGTATCAATTTCATGAAATTCCTACTTAAGAATAAATTATTTGTAAATTATTTAGCTTGGGGGTCCCTTTTTTGGGCCACCCTGTAGTATATGGTATGTGCCCGGTCTGGGCCTACATTATAAGTGGGTGTGTCTGTAAAATCTCGGTGGCACATCCCCGTCCATCAAAAGGTCATGTACCCCCCCCCGGGATATTGTATTAAGAGTTTGTTTGATTTTGTGGTGGCCATCTATTTAGCACAGCTTAATTGTTCTTATGATTTACCGTACTTGAATAACTAAAGATCTATTTAATTCATTAATTCATTCTTGTAGATAGAACCATACTGTCAGCCGATTGATGGAACAGCACAGCTGATGAAATATAGACTGTCCGAGCATCAGAAAGGAAAAGTATGAATGTTCACACTTGTTCACAATACGCTGTTATTACCATACATAAGGCCTCTGCTGCTTTGATCCTTTCTTTTTTATTCTTTCAAATAAAAGAATCATTTACTGGTGTGGAGAGGCGTATGATATTTTTAGATACGTTTTTTTATAAAGAACCACTTTGTATAAGGAACCTTACATGTAGAAGGCCCGAAAATTTAAAGAACTTATAGTACTGCAGAGAAAACCACTAAGGAACTTTTCAATATTGAATGATTTTATCACTGCAAAAAATAATGAACTGGAAAGCCGGTTCCATTATTTTGCTGTCCAAAATCACATAAATTGTACGTTACATATGGACCAAATGCTTCGACCAGTCCCGAGCTTTGCTTACAAGCGAGGGTCTCCGTATAATAGTCATGACACTGAATGTTCAGTTAAAAATCAAGGAACTATTAAGGAACTTTTGGAACTAAAATTGACTCAAAAATGGTGCAAAAATAAGGAACTTTTAGAACTAGGCCTTAAGCTAGGCTCTTTATAAAAGAAGCATGACTAATAGGCATAAAGCTAGGCTATGAAGGTAACCAAGATTCTTGGTTTGGATTTTCTTAAGTCTTTTAACAGATACATCTGCAATTAATAACTGATTCACAACCCTGCATACAAGCTTAACCCATTCAAAGGCTCGCATGCCTATATCGGCATAAAGGCCTAATGCTGATATACGCGAACAGGTTTCCTATCATGAACTTACAGAAATGACAGGAAGTTGCTTTTAGAACCTGTTTAAACCTGATACCTCATTCCAGCCATTTATGTCGCATGTTTTCTCCTATACGTGCTGTTCTAATGCTTTACAAACAAAGTCGGTATTTCTGGCTGATGGTTCCAGAATCCTTTAGGCATCGTTATCATCATCATCTGTCTTTGCCACGTTAATTTTGAAACAAAAATGAAGTGACCGAAGTGTTTTTTGGCGAATTTTTTGCTATATGTATTGTATGTCCTTCGAGGACAGCAGTCAGACAGAAGTACGGTTTTAGTGAGTTATTTATTTCTATTCTTCTATGCCTTGAAAAAGAGACTCTTTAAACCGATTCTTGTTCATTTTTAGTGCAAGATCAAAACTGATTTAGGTGGTGCCCTTTCGTTATTGGCTCTCAAAGATTATCGTTGGCTGAAACAACGATTGCGTCATTTATGGCCTGACTGGCTGGAAGCTGCAAACGAACTCAGAGCAAACAAACATTTCGAGGAGGGAAATCGCAAGAAGGTGCAGTATAGTATTGTATATAAAAACGATGTATCCTTATGTGTTTTTTCTTGAAAGCGAAGGCCTCTTATCCGGCCAAACTTACTAAACATGTGCCCTGAACAAGTCCCAACATTGTTCAATGAGGAGCGGACACTAGGATAGATTTTTCCACAAGTGGCATACCACAATAGATGGGATTCGAACCTGGACTGCTCTGTAGCTCAGTGGAAACGTCGTTGGCTCTTGCAGTCCAGGTTCGAATCCCATCTATTGTGGTAAAAATCAGTCTAAGTGTCAATTTCATTCGCTAATAATGCGCTGTATAAACCAACCATTTTTTAAGGCGACTTGAATTATTAAATGCGCTCATAATGCGCTGCTCCAATCGAAGTATAAGCGAATTATATCTTTTCCTTTAATGTGCTCTGAATTTAATTCGCTGTCTGAATCCATCATGTAGTTTAAAGCGCTCTAACAGCGCATCATTCATTATGTAAGCTGAAAATTTAATTCGCCGCGCCCATTATGCGCTGTCTAAACTAGGCCTTAGGAGTAGCGCGTCAATTAGAAATTTAATGGCAAAAACAACAACTTTTTGCCGAATAAAAATTGTCGTTTTTGCCGTTAAATTTCTAATAAACACAGTGTTTACAGTGTTAATTCTGTGAAATGTTCACCAGTGTTTATTCAGTGAAAAGTTCACCAGAATGTCCAGTATGTTTAACCGGGCTTTGTTCTGATTACTTTATGGCGAATATTGCACCTAACATAGTTGCCAAAAGGCCCATTAAATTTTACGCAAGACAGATAAAAACCACAAAGACGAAGATAGAAAGTAGCGAACACAATTTTCGGCAAAAAGAACCACCGACCCGCAAACAATAACCTAGCGTTAAACATGATTCTGCCATAGGACAATACTTGCTTGAAAACCCAATCTGTGCAGAAAATTACAGCCAGGATTGTTTTCAAATCATTGGCAAAGCAAAATCTTTGTTTCACTTAGGGGTTTGGGAATCTCTCTACATTAGAACTAAAACGAGTTCGTTTTCTCACTTGGATTCTTCAATTAATTTTCTACTGGTCATCCCTCTGAATCTCCAAAGCTGATTGGTGTTTAAACCAAAATACCATTTCGGCTTCACTGTCTGATTGGTACATTCCGATCGACATTTAAGTATAAATTCCCCCTTATTCAACTGTTTCGGTCTGTTTCTGACGTTTTATACTCTGCAGAGTGTCAGGCGAAAAAAGCTCTTGAAACTGTTTGCAAGTGTTCTTGCTCATGTTTGATAAAGCTGTTTCTGAATCCTCTAATGATACCTTTAAAAGTATCTTTCTCTCTTGTTTTTCCTTTCTGTTATCTACGTTATCTATTTGAATCATAGATTCTCATTTATTTGGGATCAATGTATTACCAACCATTCATTCTACAACAAGCTGGCAAGGGAGGTTTTGTTGGTGAATTGGTTCAGTGGACAGATCTGATTGCAAGTGCTTATATTCTTGGTCATGATGTCAAAGTGGTTTTAGATGGGAAAAGCCTGAAAGAGTAAGTGAGCGACGATAGAGCTTTCAATACAAATGTTTACACTCTTTTTTATGTGAACAGACTCTAAAAACATCGAGGCTCGATTTGCCAAAAAAATACGAACAACATAATAGCAACATGAGAAGTTCATAGAAGTTGTTTTGTGTGTATAGTTGTAGAATAAACAATGTTGGAAAAGAACACCATTAAGAACAGTCGAGCCCAAAGCTTGGTAGACCAAACTTGGTGGTAGGCAAAAACGTCTTAGCATAATTTTTTTCTCGGCAACGGCTGAATTTGTCGCAGGGTGAGTAGCAAAGTGGCTTAGTTTGTTTCCCTTTGTCCTTACAGCTTTGCTGTGCTATTCGTTTAGATTTTTAAGACCATTGCATTCCGTTAAAGCTCTGTTAAGGTCGCATGGGGCTTATTTAATGCTGGGCTTATTAAAAGACGTGGCTTAGTATAAACAGAACCACATTATATTTCTGCAAAAAAGGACTTGACAAAAACTAAAAAGTTTGTTTTCAGATACATTATCAGTAAATTTTGCATTCCATTTGGTATGCTTACTGCTGGATTTTTCAGTAACCTAGATAAGGAGAGCTAAATAGAAAGGGATGGGGGTATAGAAAGGTTTATGCAGTTATCACTTGAATAGGGAGCTTTCTAGAGTACACGTTTTTTTATAAGGAATGCCATTATAAGGAAATCGAGGCTGAAAATTCCCAAAATATCAAGGAGCTTTAAGGAACTGTCGAGGCTCGGATGAAAAACTGAGAATCACTTTTTTCAAGAACAAGACGGTTTGTACAAATACATAACAGAATAACAATACATTCCCCAACGTTCTTCCCCAAATACTCCATTTATATTTTAAAGTTAGAAAATGAAGCAAGTTTACATGAATTTGCTGTAAAATTTTGTATTCAAACATACCTCACGACAAGGAACAGTATAAGGAACCTCAGACTCATTTTGTTGAAAAATTAAGGAACTCCTGCTTCAACTCAGACCAAGGGTCCTTAGAAAAAATAACTTGTAGGGTTTTAAGATAGGGGGGACGGGTTGGGTTTGATAAAGAACTCATTCTTCCTCTTCACACTCTGATCAAATGATCTTCCTCTTCACCGTCTGATTAAATACAACAACTACGATTAGAAATGCCATTGCATAATAACTTCAGAACTTAAATTTTTAAATGACAAGTTTCTTAATCGAGTATTTACTTTATAGGATACTACAGCCAGATGAGCAACAATGTGCCTCTAAATCGATCCCAAGCACACGGATATTTGATATTATTTTTACAGATTTTAATGGAATTATCGATTTGCGAAAGATTGGAACGTCGAATTACGCCAGGCTTCGGTAAGTCCATTAGTCTAAAAAAATCAGCAATTATGTGTCCTTTGTAGTTCGCATAGCCATAGATTTTTTCTTGGTAAAAGCTACATTTTACGCAGGTTGAGGGTAATACGTGGCTTAGTTAGTTTCCCTTAGGCAACTGAAGCTAAGCTTGATCATGAGGAGTCAACATCTGGATGGGTGACCTTCTCGATGGTAATGGACATGGTTGCAGGACCCTGTTTACAGGAGGAAAAATGGATCTATTCTGGTCCGATCCAGAGCCAGTTCTGGTTATTTTCCAACGTGTTTACACGAGAAGAACTATATCGGTTCCGATCCTATCCAGAAATATTTGACTACCGTATGTTTTGTGTTGACGCATGTGCTACGAAACTTCTTACTACAAAGCTGTTTGAAATTTCTTCTTTTTATGAGAGCAGCATGCTGTTTGGGGCTAAAGCAGAAGACTCGATTTCTCTTCGAAAAATGATGTGTTTTGTAGGCTTTATTTATTCATTTTTAGTCACGTTTCGTATCCATACCAGTTTGGATCTTGGATCCGATCCAGGGCGTGTGCACGGACTCTAAACAGAGCCAGAAAAGATATGGATCCAAGAGATCTCGTGTAAACGGAAGGCGTTTCGAGCCAAAATTGGCTTTGGGTAGGGCCAGAGCAGATCCAGTTACTCCCGTGTAAACGGGGTCTAATCAACTCATCAGCCGTTTTTCGGAAGGGAAGTTAAACTAGGGGTCCCATACCCGGATGCATAGTAGGCCTAAATAAGCTGAAAAAGCTAGAAATAACAGTATAACAGCCTATCCCAAACAGAGTAACAACAACAATTAAGTTCAAAAAGAGCAAATTTGAGACTGCAACAATCTGTAGTTCTGGACAACGGTATTTAGTAGTACCAGTTTTTTTACAATTTTTACACATGCAGTGTTAAAATATTCTTCCCCTCCCCAAAGTTCAATTAATCGGTCATTGCCTACCGCTCCGTATCTCAGCAATCTCCTCACATCATAGGAAAAAGCAGCGCCTTGTTTAATTGGCAGGAGAGAGAGCACAGTGCTCCCAGATCCCTTACGTGTACTATAACAAATTGTCATGTGCTCAAATGTTTAATCCATTGAAATATTGCCTCCGCTTGTTTAGTAAAATTGGTCTTATAATCCGTTTAGCCTCTTTTTGTCGATTTTCCCTAATGCTCGTGATCTAAGATATTCATTCATTACGCTCATTTTTGATGATATATAGTCCTATATAGTTTTATAGAGTTTTGTCTCTTTTGCAGATGCAAGCTTCGAATTTTGGACTCTTTCGGAACGGAAGCAGAGTTTAATTATAGAGGATATGCAGACCCTATTCCAGGAGGGAAAAGTGTATGGGGTGGAAATGATCTAATTTTACAACAAATTCTAACTTATTTTCGTAAGTATTGAAGCAATGACGCGGTTATGCGCAATTTCCAAGCATGTAAACAAGCTTTTAGTCCACTATTTGTTGCCAAACAGATCGATAATGTGCCAGAATACGAGGCCTTGTCGGCTTGTCACATAAAATATTTTTGCTATTGCTACACAAGAAAATACCTCCTTCGCCTCCAGAGTTAACGTTACCATTTGCCAGGTGTTGACACGTGTTTACTGTGCATAGATGTTTAGTCGAAAACGAAATAAACCATTGTAACCGCTATTCTAACTTGGATTCAAGTACACGCAGTTTTTTTTATAAGCAACCGCTTATAAGCAACCAAGATGTAGAAGGCCTAAAATTTTAAGCAACGTATAGTACCACAGGAAAAAAACCTAAGCAACATTTTGAATTTCAAATACTTTATATCAGTGCAAGCAATCGAGGATCGATCAACATAGAAGCTATTCCCATTCATTTGTCAAAAACTCGCATATCAACGGAGTGTTACGTAAGGGGTTTCCGTTAAACTTTCAATACAAGTCACTATATGGTAACAATTACATGGTACTTCTTGACTGATGCTATTTATAGTATTTCTTTGCTGTATACTAGGTGTTCTAGCGTTATGTTGCATAAAAAGTTATATGATAACTCTAAATTTGGCTGTTTTTCTTGCCTCTACTATTCTTAGGGCAAAAAATATAGTTAAAATCATGCAACTACTAAGCAACTTTTGCTACTGAAAGGTGGCCATAAGAGGTCCAAAAATAAGCAACTTTTTGAACTAAGCCCGAGGGAAGTTGCTTATAAAAAAACTGCGTGTAGTTTGCTACTACATATTTTTGCTACAAATTACAAATACAGAGAATGAGGGGAATGGAGATTTGTCTTGTCGAGCTAACTTAATCCTTAGCCGTAACTTTAGAGAAGCCCCAACTTCAGCCTTCTTGTGTCGGTCCAGTAATCAGAGCATGGACGGAAGTAAGGTATCCTGTGAAAATGTCTTATAACGGTGAAGTTAATGAGAAAAAGTGTTATAAAGGACACGCATGCCAAAATAACACCTCGTGTCTTGCTACAATTTTGTGTAATCGTGTTTTGACAAGGATATTCTATGTGATATGCACTGCATAGACCGAAACTGATATTTCAAAATACAAGTATTCAAAACATAGTACACGATCCCTAAACAACAGCTTAACCTGCACAAGAAAACGGGTACACGCGGTTTTTTTGATAAGCAACTTCGCTCGGGTCTAGTTCAAAAAGTTGCTTATTTTTGGACCTCTTAGGCCTATGGCCACCTTTTAGTGGCAAAAGTTTCTTAGTAGTTGCTTAGCTTTAGCTGTATTTTTTTTGCCCTAAGAATGTTACAGAGGCTAGAAAAGCAGCACAATTTGGAGTACAGCAAAGAAATACTATAAATAACATCAATAAAAAAGTATCATGTAATTGTTACCATATAGAGACTTTGTATTGAAAGTTAAACGGAAACCCCTCAATGAAATGCTTTACGTAATGAGTAACACTCCGTTGAAATGCGAGTTTTTGAAGCGGTTGCTTATAAAAAAAGTGCGTGTAGTTTATTCTACTTCCTTGATTCTAGTGAAAGTTCCTTAGTTGATTTTGTATATTGCACATTCAATTATCAGTTCGGAAAGTTAGACCGGTCACATACTGTACTCATCTGCTGATTCTCTCTATCACTGTCTTCGTCTTCCAAAATTTATGTTGTTGAAACAGTAGCAAAACCTTTCCTCCTTTTCTGAATTCCCGTTATTGCAATTGGCTATTTTTTCTTTTCAAAACTTTCCCAACCTTATTTTGTAGCACACAGCCCAGATAACTCCTTTCTGGGATTTATTGGAGGAAGTGGTAAAGATGAACAAACTCACACAAAGAAAGACTTGGCTGTTATTTATGGAAAAAATGATTATTATCTTCGGGTAATATGCGTTTTAGTTTTATTTGCCTTGACATAAAGACGGAATATTAGACCTACTTTTCGTAAGCTGGTCTAAGATGCCCTTGCGAATTACACAAACTCCTGCCACGTAATCATACGAGCTAATCTTCAGCTGTGCTGACATTTCATGCAATTGCAAATAAAAAAATTCATGCTGTCTAAAGGGCCTCTACCCAAACGCATCCTAGAGGGTCATATTACATGAGAATTCACTTTATATGCCTCTTTATATTTTATATAATCATTCTCCTCGTTATTTCGACGTGGGCCCGATTCTTGCCACCTATCCATGATATGATCCACAGCCATGCAAGTTATTCTACTTTCTCCAAAATTATATCATTCTCTTTCACCTTCGTAGTATTCGCTGCGAAATGCTAAGGTTTTCCATTTTCCTCTTCAGATTTGTTGTGAACACATTTGCCTTTCTTTTTTCCAATCGGTCTCCATATCTTGAAGGCTCTAAATTTCTTTGATCGCTGTCTTTATGTTTCCAACTCTCTGTATCTCTTAAGGAAATAGCCATAATAATGATGCTCTTTATCATGCCCTTCATAACCATTGTCAAACAGATCAGACTGCTTTCTGTACCAGCAGTCGCTTGCAAAGCAATCAGTGTGCAGGTTATCTCTTTACTGTGATTATATTTGTTGCCTAATCTTTCCGGGCCTTATATTGATATGATTTTTCCTTTTTCTAGTTTTATCAGGGTTTGCTGGAGTATCTTGATACCATTAAAGATTTCTTTGAAATTCATGCGACGATGCACATAACGGTATGTGATATACATCCTTTCATGCTCCTTATTATGCCTTAAACAATGCAAATTGCAGCTGGCGAATGCGTAAGTGCATTTGCCTAGAGCCCAGTACATGGGTGGGCCTTTTGCTTGGAATCTTGCAAATTTTCCGTTTTATTGATTTTCAAAATAGGAGCTTTGAAATACCTTTGGAAACTGCATAAGCAGCCTGCGTCAAAACTGATTGCCTGCCCTATGCTTTGTCGGGCGTGCTGGTCTTCCATCCTTGTGTATTCAGCTTAAACTACTCAGGCGATAATTGGGGTCGGAAACTGGAATCCATTTAAAATATGATTGTGACTGCTAAGTTGCTTGTTGCTCGCACAAACATTTTTGCACTGATATTCCCACATGTTAAAGGCAGTTTGTCCCTCACCCGATTGGTTAAACAAAACAAAGAGTTCGGTGAAATTGATAAAGATCTCATTCCTTTTTGAATTTGATAAAATCTTCTTTTGTACGCTGCATGCAAAAATCAGGTGGGGGATGGACTGCCTTGAAATTGCACCCGAAAAATGCTGCCAATTATTATGTTGCCAAGTTTGCCCCAACTAAGGTGAAGGTGAAGGTGAAGGTGAAATGGTGTTTTAGTGCCAGTCGCTAGGATCTCAGTAGTAGGTTAACTAATCGAGACCTCAACCCTGGCTGTGACGCTACCGTGGTTGGGCTCGAACCCTGACCACACTGAGCTCTTGACACCACGAGTCAGCTGGATTACACCACGACGCTACAGCACCAACTTAAAGAATCTTTCAGCTCATCTTATGCCTACCACATGGGTCAACCTAAAATGCCAGACAGACGGCACGGCAAGGCTCATGATCGGCTCACAGTAGGTTGGTCGTTGTTTCGTATCTCGTACGGGCCACTTTTCACAAGCCTACAGTCAACTAGGCTGTTCATCTTTTAGGGGTCAGTTAATGGGTACCCAGAGTATTCGGTCTAGAATTCAGGTCACATGGTCGTGCCCTTGAGGCACCATTGCTTTTTTGTCATATTCAGAGCTCGAACCCAATTTCCATGGCACAAAATTTAGAATTAAATTAAATGAAAAGCTATTCAAGAGTTTGGCCATATGACCTCAAATGGGTATAAACAACGTTACTCGATTTTGTCTATCAGGTAGAAAGAAATAGTAGGTCGAAATGAATGAGAGATAGGGCGTATCTTTGCATACATCTTAGCATTATGTTACTTTATTTTTTGTTGGATTATCGATATTGAGCTCTCGTAAAAATTTGTCAACAATGTCTTGATCCTGCATTAAATTTCCGCCAAAATTGTTTTGTAGAAAGGGCAAAATCTTATTCCTTCTTACGTGGTAAATCATGGGGTAATGAAAGCGGACGATTTGAAAAATCTATTATCACAATGCAAGGTAAAATTACATATTTCTTCTGATCATAGGCCATTATTTAATACTTTGGTGATCACACCCTACCTGTGGAGAAAGTTACAGTTTCATTTTGGAGTTTTGTAATCTGTCCATATAAAAATCAATAGGCCGGTCTTTAAGGTTCTTAAAAATTCAGTTTCATAAAGTGTCCTAAAAGTTCTTAAGGAAACAACGAATGCAAAGCATGGTGGGATTCGAGAAGACGTGACCCTTTAGCTCCTTCTACAGTCATGGGCCTTGTATGGTAAAACGTAGTACCTACGAAAATCTCCCTTTTGTGAATCTTATCGATTGTTGTTCTTTATTTTCTAGGTATTCATTGGGTTAGGTTTTCCATTTGAGGGACCAGGACCACTAGAAGCAATAGCACGAGGAGCTATCTTTTTAAACCCGAAAGTAAGTTACGTACTTCCTACATAGCAACTAAAAAATAACTAAAACTACCAATTATAAAAATAAATTTGATATTGTGATTGCAACCTTTTCGTTTAAGTTATCCCTCTATCAGTTAAAGCCTGGTGTCTTTAAGATTGTAGAAAGATCTGTGACCGTCTGCAATCGTTTCCTATCCGTTCTTCCATCTACGATGTCGTATGTGTTTCCACAGTTTCCTTACATCGGCAGCTGTCTGCGATCCAGTCTTCATGATGCAGACCAAAACAGTTGTCTTGTAACCAAAACAATGACAAATATCAATTCATTCGATTGTCAGACTCTCATGATTGCATTTCAGCAAAAGGATTTTCTGCGATGAACACCGATTGGCTGCGATCTTTGTTTTCGTAAAGTTTTTCATTGATCGAAACAGTTGTAACGATCGGGAATGTTGAACTCATTTCAACTCTCCCGACGCTTACGACTAATGATTGCGGACAATCGTGATGGTCGTGAGTGTCCGTTTTCATTTCCGTAAATCAACGCAGACTACAGGGATTTTTTTATAAGAAACTAAAAAATTGACCCAGTACTGAAAGTTTCTTAAAATTTTCAAATTTTGAGTATTGAAAGTTTCTTAAGAGTTTCTTGAATGTCCATATTGGCAACAAAGTTATTCTATCTGAATGATGTTCCAAACCCTTTTATCGATCGTATTTAAATGCATATGGGTTTCCTGTTTGTCTACTTGTCACAGAAATACGCTATTGCAGATGAAACACGGGAATTAAAAAAATATTTTTGCCGTCTGTGGTGAAAAGTTTCCTATTTAAAAAAATTCCAGTACTGGAGTTTCTTAAATTTTTGGCCATTCGAGAGTCTGGGTTTCTTATAAAGGGTTTCTTATAAAAAAGATACGTGTATTGCAGATGGTCGCCGATCCATTTCCGATCCCTCTTCGATTCTATGGAAACCTGGCTTTTGCACTGCGTTTAATGGAAACACCCATGAGATTTTTCAAAATAGGCCTCAGGATTTATTGACAATCAAATTTAAAATATCAAAAGTTATGTCCGAAAAGTGGAGTCATCAGAATAAACTTTTTACTTAATGCGGCCAATAATCACACTTGTTTTTATATTTATCTTTTAGTTCGACCCTCCGAGGAATAAGCTTACCGATGCATTCTTTAAAGGCAAACCAAATTTGAGAAAGGTAATTAAAACTATATTTTCCTTTTATATATAATTCATTCATGGTTTTAAAGCGGGTGACAGCAGCTTGCTGTGGTTGTCGAAACAAGTTCAAGTTGGAGTTATTTCATATTGCTCGAATTAGAATCGAAATTCACTCTTCAAAAGGTTAACTAGTTTTATTATTTAATGGAAGTAGCTAACTCTCTAGTTGCCGTACCCCGCCCGTTCAAACTTGGTGGCAGTGGTTCCAATGTAATTTATGTGGCTGCAGGCTGCAAATAAGACCCGGAGTACATGAACAACATAAATCAGAAAACAGTTACACTCTTTTTTTTATAAGAACAATTTTAAAAGAACAAGAGCCTGGATTTTTCCCAGATTTTAAGAACAAAATAAGAACAAGCTGAGGCTGGGCCTTTTTATAAGCTCTGAGAATATCAGCTAAATATGAAAGCAAGACAGTCAGACAACGTAAAAATCAAGCAAACAGTGAACTGGACAAGCATGCTCCATTTTTACTCAAACCCTATTACCACTAAAGACATTAACTGAAAAAATCTAGATGTCTCAGTAACCAATGAATTAAGAACAGATTAAGAACATTTCAGGCTCAAAAAAGGCAAAAACTTAAGAACAGCCTGCCTCAACCAAAATTTCCTGGTTCTTGTAAAAAAAGAGTTTATTAGAAATTGTCTGGTACCATAATAAAAGGATACAACATGGCATGGGATATACCGTTAATTCTTGAATTAACCCCCGGGGGCTTATCTATTTTTTATTATTTTAAATGGGGGCTTATTCAAGGAGGAAGCCAAAAGGAAGGAGGGCTTAGTCTTTGAGTTGTACAAAACTTCAACATTGTGACGAACAGCGGATTCATTTTCGGGCATACTTGAAAGCTTTTTTCGTCTGACACTCCTCAGAAGGAGGGCTTAAAGAATCATCGTCTAAAAGAATCTTTTTTTTGTCATAATTCGATAAAGTACCAAAATAATATTTATAGGGAGTGAAATGGCTAAACTCAACAAGTCAGGGGTGGAAGCTTATTCGAGATGGAGGCTTATTCACAATTTCTCACTCTAGGGCGGGGGCTAATTCGAGGGGGGCGACTTTGAGGATTCACGGTACATTGACAGAGGTGCATTTTAATGCAATTAAGCTTCGAAGCATCATCTGCATAATCTAGATTTGTTTTGTTTCTTCACTAGATCTAATGCATCGTTTTTTTCCATAGCTGACATCGCAAAATCCCTACCTTGAAGATTATGTAGGAGAACCTTATGTTTATACTTTAGACATAAAAGATCTGGCAAATTTGAAAGGAATTCTAAAGGAAATCAAAGCTAGAAAGGTTGGTGATATTTTTATTTTTTTCGAGTTACTCTGGTCATTTGGCTGTACTGTCACAGAAGAGGCTGATTATACACGTTCTAGTTAATTAAGCAGCATGTTTGAATAGACAGTTCCGCAAAAGATGGCCGCCGTTTTTGCCTATTGTTTTCATTAAGGATTTTCGAAAGGAATTCTGGGAATAATTTCCTTAGTTGCGTTTTTTACATAGCTGCTGACGTCTAATTTGTAGCTAAGGAAATTATTCCCAGAATTCCCTTCGAAAAACCTTAAGAAAAACAAGGGATTGACATAAACGGCCGCCATCTTTAGCGGAAACCTCTATTGCGCAGCACAGCTTAGAGAATATATCTGCCATTGTTTATCTTGCAAAATAAAAGCTTAGCAACAATTTTGGCCACACTTTAACAATATTATGTTGCCAATATCACTTAACGCAATAACTTAGCAACAATAACATTGTATTTATAGTAATAGTGTGACTCAGTTGTACGCGGTAAGCAACGCCTGTGTTAAATTGCTTTTGGCGACTGCAAGATCGAGTACCAGAACAAAGTCTGGCAGGATGGACTCTAGTGATAAGAAGCTATTATACTGCAATGAATTTGCAATTTGCTTTCTAAGCCAAGTTCATTTGGCGCCTAAAGCCCCCGTTTGATTAAAAACATGCAAGCTATAGTAATTTAATAAATGGTTATTCCTTGCCTTACCGGAGCAAAATACCACCATAATACCAGCTTTCCACTGGGCTGATTTCTCCGTGCGCAGCGTAGCTGGTATTGTATTTGTATTTCAATTTCCAACAATGGTCGGGCCTAGACGCTCCGCTACTAGAGAACGTTTTTGAACTTTTGATTGACTTCAACTTTTCATTCGCTTCCGAGAGCGCCTGACCAATCAGATTGCTCGAAAGCTTTTCACACGACATGAACATGCTACCTTTCGCCCTTTGGCGCCTGGTTTCAATTGATTCAAGTGATTTCTTTTTTAAGGAGTGCACCGTTTCATAAATAAAGCTGCTTTGCTGCACGTGGAAAAGTCAGCCTAGTAGAACTGGCTTAGAGAAAAGACAGACGGCGATATTGACCATTTTTCCATTTTTCAGCATCTTAAGCATTACAGGTTCACTAATTTGAGCAAAAGCGAATACATCTGTGGCTGTTGTACACGCTGAAATGAATTTTTTCTTTAGTCTTTCACTTTTTTAATAAGTAACTGCTCAATAAGCAACTAGTGCTGGACTGACCTGAACCTTAAACAATGCGAGGGCTCAAACGAATTACTAAAGCAACTAAGAAATCAAACAGCCAAGATGTATCATTCATGCCAAGATACAAAGAAGATATAACAGCCATTAGGGAACATGTTTTCAATTACTGTCTCTCAAAAGTCTTGTGTTGAAGGCCTAACAGTTGATGATTTTGATCCGCCAAGTCAGGAGTGCTTGTTAGGTAAAAATGCAAAGCAACTTTTAGGCGACTTTGAGGGCTGAATGTCCAAAATTTTAAGCAACATTGAGAGCTAGGCAAAAATTCAGTTGCTTATTGAAAAGTCTGGTTCCATATAGCAAAAAATGGCTGTGCCAGTGCTGAGGCACGGCTGAACCAGTGCTGTGTCAGTGCTGTGACGTTTTCAGTTTTAACGGAAACCCTTCCTTACCGTGGCTCTGCCGTGGCTGGACAGTTGCTCTACCGTGGTATTGCCAACAAAAGAAGTTGAATTTGGTTCAACTTTCCCGTTCCTTATGACGCTTCTGCCGCTAGAAGATTTTAATGGAAACATGTGGCACAGCCGTCGGCGACGTGACTGTAGCACTTGCCTTTGTACTCATTGAGCACATGACTGTAACAAGCCAATGAAATTCGAGGAAATATAAAACCATTTTATAACAACCACTGCCTCAGCACTGGTACAGCCGTGTCTCAACATTGGCCCTGCCACGTGTTGCTGTATGGAAACGAAGCGTCGCAACACGTTTTCAGCGCTGGTACAGCCGTTTCCCAGCACTGGCACAGCCATTTTTGGCTATATGTGCAAACAAACCAGGCTTAAGTGCAAATGCATTTTTATTTTATAAGAAAAGCGCTTCTTAAGTCTATAAGAAGCTATTTTATGAGAGACCAACCCCTAAGAAGTCTTGCTTGGCAAGGCAAAATATAAATACTCTGCAAAAATATTTGTTTTTGTCTTGTCTTGCTGCACGGTGTTTCTGCTTTTAACCCCTAAGATGTCTGGGATATTATTGGTCGTCGTACTAATTGCCCTCAAATAAAAAAAATTAATTTCAGAGTGCAACTACTTTCTACTAAAGTAAAGAATTTTACACGTACTACTAAAGTAAAGAGTTCCACAGTGCAGTATTTCTTTCAAAACAGCTATGCGACTGGGTTTGTTTTATTTCATGTTATGTGAATTTAAAAAGCTTTTTTGGTCGGTGATGTGTAAGAAGGGGCATTTGCCGTTTCTTTGCCTTTTCCCCTTCATTTAATCGTATCAGCACTATTGCTGTTTAGAACGGTTGTATTTGGAAACTGTTAAGAAACTTTTAGTACTCAATACAAGAAGTTAATCTAATCTAGTATAGTTATCCCGGACTTAGTCGCTTATAAGAAAATGCGTGAGTACAGGCTGTTTAAATATGGGGTACCGTAAAGCTCTTATCAATAACAATAGTTTTATTGATTATGCCACGAATGAGGAACTTATTTAAATCCAGGCTTAAATCGACCTACAATACGATAGAACTAACGCCAATCAGTTTAACTGCGTACTTATGACAACATGTCAACAACTAATAAGGACTAAGAGGATACAGTTTATTTCGATCGCAAGAGCGCTCAGGGTCGTCTGCAATTGACGAGAATCACTATTCAACTAATCGCAGAATAGAACATGCCCAACTTTCTGGAACTGTGCGCCGACTAGTTGCCGTCAAAAAGGAATAAGTTATTAACTAGTTCCCAGAATACTTACTTCAACAGTTCATTTGCGGTGAATTTGTTCCGAAAAATCGCCGATTAGAATTCGGCAACTTGTTCTGACTGTGCGCTATGGGGGCGCCATGACGACCAAGGCGGCAAAAGCCTACCTTAAGAGTGGAAAAATTTTTGTTAAAACTTGCTGTGTAACTTTTAATTTTGTAGCAGCATTTGTTAAGTTTGGGGCTAATTCTTAAGTTTGGAACTAATTCTTGCTTAAAGTTATATCAAGAATATAAAAACTGTTCGAGAGACTGGTCAACTGATAAAGGTGAAGGTGAAATGGTGTTTTAGCGCCAGTCGCTGGAATCTCAGTAGTAGGTTAACTAATCGAGACTTCGACCCTTGCTGTGACGCTACCATGGCTTGGCTCGAACCCTGACCACACTGAGCTCCTGACACAACGATTTGGCTGGATTACACCACGACGCCACAGCACCTTCAACTAAAAATTGTAGAATATAAAAAAGTGAGCCCAGCATGAAGTAACCCTTATTAGTGATGCGACACATGTTCAGACTAACATGAAGTAACTGTCTTTGCAATTGTTTCTGAATTTTGTTGCTACAAATTTTGTAATACTAAATTTCATCGTAAGCTTCTGTTTATATTTTAGATTAGGAATATTTTGCAACGGAATAAAAAATGAGAGAAAACTTTATCATCCGTCATATCATCCATCAAATGGAAAATGTTATATTCAAGATCATTATCTGTATTTTAGCTGCGTAGCAGAGCAAACGAATGTAAGACGAATATGTCCTTGTAGAAATTTTCAAAAGGGCCAAACTGCCCTTTGCAAATCATGCTTATAGTTGTAATGTATATTTATGTAGGTTATTGACGAAGTAATTTAGCTTTTAAGGAAAATTGACAGTTGGGGAATTTTAGAATGTGTAGAAATTGGTATACCTGAATTTATTTTTAAAATGTTATAATAGTATTATAATAGCTATATCTAAAAGTAGCATACCACAATACATTGGGTTCGAACCTTGATTGCGTGATCAGAGAGCCAACGGCGTTTCCACTGAGCTATATAGCTCAATGAAATCGCTGAGCAAGCAACTTTCAAAGTCATACAGCTCCAAGGCTCTATTGAGCCTTCTTCGGTAATATATTTGTCATGAATGTCTCTATTAGGGACTCTCATCACAAGTATATATATAACTATGTAGGTACTGAAGAAGGCTCAATGAAGCCGAAACACGAAAGAGCTTGGGAGCTGTATGACTTTGAAAGTTGCTTGATCAGCAATTTCATTGGTCATGAATATCTGTATTAGAGCTTCTCATGACAAATATATATAAAACTATGCTCTATTGAGCCTTCTTCAGTACCATTCATTGCTATATTTGTCATGAATATCTCTATTAGAGATTCTCATGACAAGTATATATATAACTATGTATGGTACTGAAGAAGGCTCAATGAAGCCGAAACACCAAAGAGCTTGGGAGCTGTATGACTTTGTAAGTTGCTTGATCAGCAATTTCATTGGTCATGAATATCTGTATTAGAGCTTCTCATGACAAATATATATAAAACTATGCATGGTACTGAAGAAGTCTCAATAAAGCCGAAACAACAAGAGCTTTGGAGCTTCAGCGATTTCATTGAGCTATATAGCTCAGTGGAAACGCCGTTGGCTCTCTTGCCATGCAGTCAAGGTTCGAATACTATCTATTGTAGCATGCCACTTGTAGAAAGATCTGTAATTGAAATTGATATATCTTTGTATCGTAATGTATTTCTAGATTTGTGAATTAAATGTAATTTAATCGAAAAAAATGTACGAGTAAATGAGCCTTAAGTTTGGGTTTCTTTGCCATGGCGGGGCTTGCTGTAAAATGCCTGATTTTTTGTCGAGAGTGTTGTCCTCTGTTTTTGCCAAATTTGCAGTATAAATTGCATTTGTCAAGTATAGATATATATTATAGGTCTTTGAAAGATACAGATTGTATAGAGAGTCGTCTATATGATAAATCTTTCCTCCTTGCAGTAGTTAGTTGCCAGTACAATACGTCGGAACACTATTCCAATGTACCTAAAAGTTCGTTTTTTTATTAGTGAGCTTGCTACACACGTTCTCATTAGGATCCTTGAAAGTGCATTTTCTAATGAAACGACTAGGTCTTAACCAACTGTGAAGGTAATGAAAGATTCTTCAGAATTGTTTTTGCCAATCAACACTACCTACACGACAGGAAACAGATTTCATATAGATGTGCAGTAATGAAAAAAACAGCACAAAAGTTTTTGTTCCACTTTCACATGAGCCACTGCTCATTTACATTTTGGTGAAATGATTTATTGAAACAAACATGTTTCTGTACATAACGGGTTGGTATACAGTAATTTTGTATCTATCAACGAAAGATATACTAAATTAACACGGAAATTACGCTATAGCGTGAACACAACGGAAATTTCTTAAAACATGAACAAAAAATACGAGGAAACAAACCCTTAGTTTTTGATCAGCATCCCCTATTATCTAAAGATCTTTTACTTGTTAAGCGTTAAAGATCTCATAATTTATGGCCGGGCACCAAAGCCACTAAATTGTTTTAGTAGATATATATATATTATGCGGTAAATCGTAGGATAATACACTTTTTTTAATAAGCAACCGCTCAATAAGAAACTAGGGCTGAACTGACCTTAACATTAAGCAACTTGAGGCCTCAATTGAATTACTGTAAGCAACTAAGAAGTCAAACAACCAAGTTTATTCTCTTTCTTGTGTTAGGAAATTGTTCTTCGTTCTTATTTTTTGCATGTTGAAGTTCGTTAGCTAACGTTTTTCCACTTACTGTCTCCCAAAAGTCATGTTGTAGGCCTAACAGATGACGATTTTGACCCGCGAAGTCAGGGGTGGTTAGCAGGTACAAAAAATGTTAAGCAACGTTTAGGCAACTTTGAGGGCTGAAATGTCTAACATTTTAAGCAACTTTGAGGGCTGGACGAAAGTCAAGTTGCTTATTAAAAAAAGTGTATACAAAAGATATGAAAAATGTGCATCTGTTTATAATGGAGTAGAATGTAGCTAGTTTTAAAGAATGTAGTTAATTTTGTTTGTGTTTTATCAATGTGAACTATATTGAGCTTCACTGCCTCACTTTAGAAGTTTCTTGTGCTGATGATGATGGACCCACAGTCACTTGATACTGTCAATGTGCAAAAGTTTGCATAAGGATATACACAAGGTGCTGTCTAAACAATTAAACTTTGCTTTTGAAACTTTTGAAGTTTTCTAATCAAGCAATGTTTGGGTGTTCGTCCACGTCATTCAATATTGCTTGACTTGAATCAAAATGAAGCAAAGCAGATTATGTTTGATGAGCAATGTTTCGCAACGTGAGAAAACGGTAAAAGCAAAACATTTTGCTTGACCAGCAAATTTCAAATATTTGACGAGCAATGTTCTGCAACTTTGTCCAACGGTAAAACATTTTGCTTTCAATACAGATTTCCAATGTTTGACTTATAATAGTTGATCGCTTGGCAATGGCCTAAAAACAATTTTCATCACCCAAGCCATCAAACACAAAATTCTTTGAACAATATTGTTTCTGTTTTAAATTAACAGAATATCTAGTCACAAATTGATAGTTGCTGGACTAACAGCCTGTTTATCTGCTCACAGATACCCGAGACCCTTTCATACTCAGAGAACCGAGACTTCATTAGCTAAATCGCCAAATGTTTCACAGAAAGAACCCAAATGTCACCTTCGCATCGAAATGATCTGTACTAGCCCTTTGTACTAAGCTTCGCCTTAATTGTGGACATCAAAATCACCTATATCAAACTTAGCTTAGGTGTAAAGGCTCAATAATGCAATGCTACCTGCAACCATTAACGGGTTGTTTTACTCAAAGTTCTACAATAAACTGTTTTAATTAACGAAGGCTAATATTAATTTGATACGAGTTTAAATTAAAAAATTCGACGTGCGTACTCGAGGGAGAGTTGCGTTACTCAATTGAACGGTTTGGATTTATTCTTTCCAAATTGTGTGCGGTCAAGGGTTATTTTATTCGCTATTGCCATGTGGCCGAATTCCTCTCCTGAATTTCAGTTTCCCAGAAAGATGTTTTAAGGCAACAATTAAAGAACACATTTGCACTCGAATTCTTCAGATGATGTATTGCATCCATGGCAACGAACGCTCGAAACTTCACCTAGGTGGATAATACATAATAGAAAATAAGAGCTAGATCAAAATGGCGTGTTTTATGGCAGTGAGAATGCTTAGAAGGAAACTTATGATAATCATTTTAACCTTGTTTGCTTTCATAGAGATATACTTGCTTATAATTGACGATACAAAACGTGGTACAGATTCATCACTGTCTTCATTCCTATCAAACGATCTCAATAAAGGTATGGTTAACTCTATTAATTTCCTTCTCGTTTATTAAGAAAATACTTTTTAAACTATATTGAAACTATTGTTATTACCTAGTTAACAGAACTGTATAAATCGTTCAAGGAAAAACATAAGGCGAAGCCCTCCAAAACAATGCACCAGGTCTACTTTAGTAATTGCGAATATCAATAAACGAAAAAAATGGAATTTCGTGAGATCGGCTAAATATAACAAGTTTCTTTTCAGTGTTTGTACTGGAGCTCTTGCAAATAAGCCAATCTTATAAAGGCGATAGCGCTTTGGAATTTCGCAATGATGCAAAAAAGATAGCATTCCATTTTGAACAAAAATTTTCTAAATGAACTTATTTCAAAACTAGCTTTCGAATTTTTTGCTTGCTGGATATGAGAGGAATCTGTACTGTGAAGATGCTGTAGATTCTTATGCTAAGTTATAGTTCTCAACTAAAACTTCATTTTAGCCGCTCACGTCATTTTACGAATGATATAGCAGCATTTTTATTTGTGGGTATAAGAGGGGTATAAGAAGGTACTTGGTGTAAGGCTTAGTTTAGACAGCGCATTATGGGTGCAGCGAATTAAATTCAGCTTGCATCACGAATGATGCGCTGTTAGAGCGCTCTAAACTACATGATGGATTTAGACAGCGAATTTAATTCAGAGCGCATTAAAGGAAAAGATGTAATTCGCTTGTAATTCGCTCGGAGCAGCGCATTATGAGCGCATTTGATTATTTAAGTCGCTTCAAAAAGTGGTTGGTTTATACAGCGCATTATGAGCGAATTAAATTGACACTTAGACAGATTTTTAGGCAATAATTTAATTCGCTGCGCCCATAATGCGCTGTCTTTGTTTGTTTGTTTGTCAACTTATTTTATATCGATTCTCTAATTTCTAGCTTTCTACATACAAAATATACATAGGAAACTAATCTAAATCGATAAAAACTAGGCCTAAAAGTCTAAACTAGGCCTAAAAGAACGCGAATAAATAAATACTTCTCTGAAAACATCAATAAATACTTCGAAGAAAACATCAAAACGAGGCCTTTAAAAGACCACCTGTCCTCATCTGTTAACGTGGGTTATATCCAGAATGAGAAGAATGCATATGTGTATACAAATGTAGAGCTAATATATATACATATTCGGACGGAACTAAATAAAATAGAACAATTCGACAAAAGACGGTGAATATTAACTTCCAACTTCGTCCCCAGACCCCAAACCGAATTTCCTCGAATCTCAACCGTCAAATCGATTTCGGCCCTGGTACCGGCCACAAAATCTGCCAAAATACTGGCAATTTTGGCCTAGGCATGAAAACAAGATGTAGATTCCGAAAGCAGATGTTCTTAGAAAGGAAATGCAAAAAATTTCATTGATAACTGCAAAGCAAGATACAATGTCTCATGTAGCTTCTTTTTTTGGTTTTTTAGATGTTTTTTACATAGCTTTCGGCCTATTTTGGTGTGAAATTTTGAAGAAACTGTGACGTCACTTAAAATTTCTATTGTTCGAACAGCCAATCAAATTGCGAATAGACAAGGCCGACACAAGGGTCGAATATGGACAGAGGAGTTTCACGTAGAGGCTAGCCTGTGTACCAGACTCCAAATTTTATAAATTATGTACTTACTACAAATTTTATAAATTATCCACTTACTTTTTGGTAAGGGTCTGGTACACAGGCTAGTAGAGGCCTATTCACCCTGGGAACGAGGTTGATTAACTTCTTGCCATGTTGAAGTTTATTGTTTTAGTAATTCAGCATCAATAATTTTCGCCTAGAAACAAACTTAAGTTTTGTTTGAGTTGATGAAAAATGTTGCATTGCTATCGTAGTTATCCACTACAGTGTAAGTTCCTTAGATTTTTCCGATTCTAGAGGATCCGCTTCAGCGAGATAGCTAAAGTACCATCTCCCCTTTTGCGCTTATTTCGGAATCTGTCTTGTTTGCTTTGTCGAGAAAGTGCACTTTCTTCAAAAAATAAGGCCCTGGGCAAATGAACTGAACATTTTAAAACATGCCTCTAAACATTTTGGCTATGTTCAGTGCCGAGTGGTCAAATGAACCATAGTCATGAATGAACTGAACTTTTGCTGAACATTTTCAGCCTCTTTTTCATGCAGTTATTTTGGCGCTAAATGCGAGAATTTTAATTGAAAAATTGACAATGTTGCTGTCAAGCAAATGCGTACATGGGATAAATGTTCGGCGTATATATTATACAGTATACAGTAGTCAACACTATAGCAATTCACTTCAATGCTCGTAATGTGACGCCAATGCAATTCAATTAAATGCTTTTTTACGACACATTCTAGTTTAGGCTTCCTGTGTGCTGTTGGGTGAAATTTTGGGAGCGTTTGGCCTAAACTGTTTTTTTAACGTGCGTTCTTTTGAAGCGAAGAAAAAGTTTGATTCGAAATTTTACCGTTCTTATCAGTGCAGTAGCGAAGCTGCTTCACTTCTCCCTGACCGAATCAAGCGAATTGCTTTCCTAGCAATTCGCTCTTATTGCTTAGCGAAGCAAAAAATGTTCAATGAGTTCTTTTCGTTTTGCTTCGGTCCCTCGTCTTTGTAGAATCAAAAAAAGGCAAGCAAATCTCTGATTCGCTTCAAAAGAACACACCCAAAGAACGTTGTTTTCAAAGAATAATGCCAAAAAGTTTTATAGAACCGTGAGTTGTTTTTAAAGTTTATCTGTACACTTGCAAATATGTGGAGCACATTGTGACATTGTCGTGAGAGTTGTTTTGAAAGTTTATATGTACACTTTCAAATATGTGGAGCGAAGCTTTGTCTTTTAATTTTTAGCAAGCAACAACGTGAGGTCATACAGTGTTTTGAAAAGAACAGCAGCTGATTATGGGAGTAAAACTACTCCGAAAGTTTGTAAACCAGTCAACAGCAGATTATTTCCTTTGTGCAAAGAAAAGTTTCAGGTGCAGTTGCTTGTATTATCTTGATATGTTCTTTTAAAGTAAGGCCCTGGGCAAATGAACTGAAAATTTCACTGAAAATGCCACCATTTTACACTATGTTCAGTTTCCAGTGGCCAAATGCACTGATTATTTCACTTAACATTTGCTGACCATTTTCAGCCTCTTTTTCGTGCAGTTATTTTGCGTGACATTCGAGATTGGATAAATGCTCGGTGTTTGTTCAGTTGAGTGGCCAAATGAGCTGAACATACCACTGAACAAATTTGACTCCGATCAAATTTTGACTTCTTTCAAGAAGTATCCATCCTCTCCACTCTCAAGAAGCAGTCGCACCAAACTCTGAAAATCCACGCAGTTAGGCAAAATTGTAACCAAACAGATGACAAATCTTGACAGAAATCTTAAACATTTAGCCTCGCCTCCCTATTTTGGCGCGAAATTCAGACTCGATCCAGTCCTAAATTATCACGTAATCTAAAGACGCACCGAGAAACAACAACGAGAAACCAAATCAGTTAAAAGAACAACGAAAATTTTTGTTGCTTCGTTAAGCAATAAATGAAAGTAATCAAATGTGGAAGCAATTCGCTTGATTCGGTCAGGAAGAAGCGAAGCAGCTTCGCTACTGCACTGAAAAGAACGGTACAATTTCTATTTAACTTTTTGCTTCGCTCCAAAAGAACGCACCCTAAATGAACAATATCCAGTTGCTGAAAATGGTGGCCCAATGAACTGGGTTTGTCATTGAACTTCAATGTAGGACGATGTTCAATGATATTTTCAGGTCATTTGTCTAGGGCCTAACAGCCACTAACCAGAACTTCTGCCAAATAGAAACTTTGAATCCTTTCGATGGTTGTTTCCCAAAGGTAGTTGTTGAAAATAAAGGTGGCTTTGGTAAACTGACAGCAAAAATGCAGAATACCCCCACGAAGATGGTTCAGGATTTAGAAGAACAACACAGATAAACACTTGACGAGAAACAAAACAAAACGATCAATTATAACTATATACAAAGTTTAAAAAGATTGATACCATGAAGTGAACTAATGACTTTGCGATACACTAGCTAATGCGAATAATTGTCTCTGTGCGAAGCGAAAAGTACGAATCTACGAAATGGATGAATATATTCTGGATACCTAGAAAACGAAGACATGTGGCACCACCTAGATCACGTGATCACAGGGGCACAAGGTAACTAAGTTTAAGCAATAAAAATAGTTCATGAAAAAACATAAGCAAAAAATACAACAGTAGTTTATAAAAAGCCGAAAACCCAAGCCAAAAATTCGGCAAAACCGTGTAACCGTAAAACCACAACACCCCCTCTTGTAACTGAAACTGGCTCTCTGTGGTGATAGACAGGAGTTCAAACTCCACTAAACTAACAATCAACAACCCTAATGTAAGCAATGTAAGCAAAGCCTATCTCTTTTTTCACAGGCATTAAAATATTTTTGGAAAACAACTTGTTTCAAAGATGTTCATAAGCTGGATGGTACAGATTGTTCGATCCTCAGATATCTTCAAGAGGTATTTCAGTTACAGATACATGTTCATGTTTTCCTCTTATATGGTTTCTAATAAATTTAAAATTAGTATGGCATCTAAAAGCATCTACTCACCATACAGGAATTTATTCAGACCCTACAACACCTCAGCCAATTTAAGATGTTGGTTAAAGTTAACTTGCTTCGTAATTGTATTTAAAGTCAGAGCGCCATGGAAAATTCAGTCAGAAAAATCAACGGGAAATGCAAAACATGGTTTGAAATAAGCGCCGTGTCTTGCAGATGATAAGTCAACTGGTTGGATCTCTTCATATTTCTTCAGAGGGTATCCAGCTACAATTTGTGTTGCCAAATACACATAGGCTATCTATATGCTTGAAAATGGCGGAGATTTACAATCATTTGAAATCAAATATATGTTGTTGTTTTCTGAAATTCGATCGCCCTCCTTACGGTTATCCATTGGAGAATATTAGTCCCCCCCTGCAAATGTGACTTTACTTCTCACTTATGCAGCATTGAAGGCTCGATAACTCCCCTGCGCTGCGCTCAAATTAACAAGCAAGGTCTGGTTCGAATGCACCCTACAAGCTCAAGTACAATGAAATTTGCAAGTGTCTTTGACAGTTGTGGTTCTTTTTCATCTAAGTATTAGAAGCATCTTTTCACGAGAAATTTTCGCATATGACTGTATGACAATTTTTTATGACAAATGCATTTGTTGAAAAACTGGCATGCCCAGTTTTCGAACAAGTGGCACTTGTCATGTGAAAAATTGACAATCTACTTCAAATTGGCCTCATCTTTACGAGCAAAATAAAATTGTAATTGCTCGTCTAGTTTTGGTATTAGATATGGATAGCGAGAAGGAAGCTTCGCTGTTTGAATGGTAGAAGGTGGTGAGGTCGTCCCTACTGGGAATTACTGAAGAAGAATGCCTAAATCACATGCATTGAGTTTTATAACCCTATAAAATCTAAGCCTCGTTACGAATTCAGAGATTTGCATTCGGTGAGAACAGCATCATTAGCAGTTCCCTTGTTTGCATTACCTATTGACTAGTATAATGGCGATTTGTTATTGTTACCTTTGCACGGAGGCCAGCATTACCTCAATGTGTGAAATGTTATTTATTCGTAGAACTTGTGAAATTGAGCAACCTGTAACATATGTCATTCTGTTCTTCCTCAGATTGAGCCTTACTGTTCAAAGCAACATAGCAAGTCTCTGGATGACGAAGAGAGTAAGAAAACATTTCAAAGAAAGGTGACTTGGTTTTATTGCCTTTGCCTTTGCCTTGACAAAGCAACCTTTTCCAATCGTCAAATAGTCATGCACAAGCTGCATAAAATGTCTATGTGGCATTTGACCTTCTTTCCTGAACAACATCGTCTCCACCCAGGGTGGAGCCTACATCCTTACTTTCTTTTGCTTCGACTACCCCTTCACATGCCAGCCCATCCTCGAAACAAGAGCTTGTTTCCCCCAATCTCCTGGGTCAAAGTCTATCCCACCTTCTTCAGGCAGTCCCAGTTGAGTTGAGGACTCTGATAACTTCAAATTTGCTTTGTCAATCATCTGAGTAGGCTCAGGTTTGCATTGCATAGTCCAACTCGTCAAATAAGGTTTGTACATCCGCGCAAAAGCTAAAACACGAGATTTTTAAGAGAATTATAGAATTTACAAGATTCAGAAGATTTGTAAAATCGTTCAAACTTGTAAAATAGATTTAATAAGATTTATTTTTAAGTTGTTGGAGAGTTATGAAATGATACACCCCTTGGAGGCTGCACTGTAGTCTGTTTTCTTTTTCTGAAAAACAATGAACATATGTCTGCTAAGGTAATAAATACCCAGATAAAGATTTTGATATAATCTTTCAGCAAGAATTTAGAGATGATCTTGGAGGACTGCTGTCGCTGCTGAAACACAGAGATTTTTACAAGATGAGGGAAAGAATGATTGGGCTTTGGCCAGAATGGATGGATGCAAGAAAAACTCTAAAACTGCAAAAGAAATTCAGATTAGGAAATTCTAAAAAAGTAAGTCACTCTTTTTGTACAACTTGCATCCAGGAAACACGTTAGACACATTTTCTTGTTTCATTTGTTGTTTTCATTTTCTTGTTTTCTTGTCACGTTTCCACATTTTCTTGTTTCCTAACAATTGAGAAATTTTCGATGGAACAGTGATTAGAGGGGGGCTTTGGGATTTCACGGGTTGCGAGTTTGGCCGATTTCGCCCTCGGGTTTTCGGGTTTTTCCGAAAAATCATGCGGGTTTTCGGGTCGAGTATATTCAACGGGCAACGGGTTTTGCCATTTTTCTAGCTCGAGTTTCGGGTATTGTAGCAAAATGTGCGGGTTTTTGGGTTTTAAACCTCACAAAGGATATCAATATGTCTTGAAACAGTTGTTGAAACTAAGGCCATCCGGGTTTTCGGGTTTGTCCCAATTTCCTCCGGGTTTTCGGGTTTGTCCCAATTTCCTCCGGGTTTTCGGGTTTTAATACCCCCCAAAGCTCCCTCCTGATTAGTCAAATATTTTGTAGTAATGCAATCGGCTTAAATAGCTTAAATTATTTTATAGTTCACTAAAGTCAACAGAAAATAACCAGTCTTACATACCCCTTATTTTTCTCGCTTTCGACACTTAAACAATAAATTAATTCATCAAATGGCTAGAAACTGAACTATTTGTCGATCTTGATGTTTATTGTAAAGCCTGGTTTCCATATAGCCAAAAATGGCTATGCCAGTGCTGAGACACGGCTGTAGCAGCGCTGAGAAAGTGTTGTCTTCAGAAGCTTCTGAATTATTTCACTACCGTATTTTTTTGATTTGACGCATGCGCTCCAACACTTTTTTCTACAAAACTGCTTGAAATTTCTTCTTTTTTTATATCAGCAGCATCTGGTGGGGGGGGGGGGGAGAAGAAAATTCGATTCCTGTCCGAAAAATGATGCGTTCTTGTGGGCTTTTTTCATTCACTTTTTGTCACGTTTCGTTTCCGTACCAGCCTGGATCCGATCTGCGTGAGCCAGAGACGAACTGGCTCTACTTCTGAATAGATCCAGAACTGCCTCTTAACCGAGCCAGAAAAGGTACGGATCCATGTAAACGGTAAAACTAGCTCTGGATCACACCAGAGATGATCTTGTTTCTCTTGTGTTAACGAAGTCTTTTAAGGGATCCTTCAACCTGCATATATTGAATTGATTCATTACATTTTAGATATTGATATTCCTTGGAGCATTCAGTTATCAGAAATGGTTATTGACTGGCGAAAGTGGAATAATGGGTGAACTTGTACAATGGGCTGATCTCATTACAAGTTTGTATATTCTTGGACATGACGTTCAAGTTGTTTTGGACGAAAAGAAGTTTGCCAAGTAAGTTACATTTTCCTAACCAGAATGTACACGTTTCTCTCTAAGGTGCTGTGACGTTGTGGTGTAATCAATACAATCAAGCTGACTCGTGGTGTCAGGAGCTCAGAATTGTCAGAGTTCAAGCCCAGCCTCGGCATCGTCACAGCCAGAGTCGAGGTCACTGAGAATTGCTGCTAATAAATTCTTTAATAAACAACAAGCTTATTTCTTACATCGCGTGTGTTCGGGACTGATTTTCACTATACCTTATCCCCGAGGGGGGGGGGTGGGGGCACTCTTAAATAATTTAAAAATGGGTAATGGGGATTGCAGTGAGAATGGGTGATGGGGATGTGCAGCCAGAATGGGTGACATTTTTCCTTGGTTTTACCTGAGAATGGGTATGCTCTTTAGTCTTTTTTTTTACCTGACATTGGGTGCGTTTTTTCAAATAAGTTCACCTAAGAATGGGTAATTTCTAATTAATCTGCCAAAGAATGGTTAATGTTTTTTATTACCTAATAAAACAGAATACATGACGATTTTAAAACACATTTTTGGACTTTATTATAAAATTTGGAACAACAATGCGGACTAAATAGCCATTGCATGTGGTTTTTGTTGTAGTTCTAACATTGGCGCGAAAATCTCAATAACCTATATATGGGATTACGTAAAATAAAATTACCTGAGGATGGGTCCACAAAAAATTCGGCTGTCCACACATCCCCACCAAAATATGAAAGAGTGCCACCCCGGGTCCTTACACTTTTTTCTCATCTAGTATTCCAGCCCTCGCAGAATGACTGGTACTCCCTAAAACCTCTTCTGTTGGCTCTTTTCTGGCTTTCCAATGTACACGTTTTTTTCTAAGGAACATCTTTATAAGGAACTCGAGGCTGAAAATTCCCGAAAAATTAAGGAACTTTAAGGAACTGCCGAGGCTCGGATGAAAAACTAAGAATAATTTTTTTCAAGAACAAGACGATTTGTGCAAAAGTTAGCAGAATTACAATGTATTTCCCATCGTTCTTCCAAAAAGACTCCATTTATGTTTAAAGTTAGAAAATGAAGTAAGTTGATATGAATTTGCTGTAAAAATTAGTATTCAAACATATCTCACGAAAAGGAACAGCATAAGGAACTTCAGCCTCATTTTGTTGAAAAATTAAGAAACTCCAGTCTCAACTCAGAGATAAGGTTCCTTATAAAAAAAAACGTGTAATTGACAAGTTTGCAAGGATGTACAGTACGAAAAAAGCAAATTCAATAAAAATTTTAACAAAATCTCAGCCCTAGTTGCTTATCGGCCAGTTGCTTATTCAAAAAAAGTTTACCACCACAAACCCTTCGGCAAAGCTTCATGCCTGTAAAATGTATTTGTATAGCTAATGAGCTCATGTACCTTCTGAGAATACTATTATATTTGCTGTTGATTAGCAAGAACATTTCAAACAAGTAAATTCTATTTCCCTATTTAATGTGTTTTCATTGTTGTTTTAGGATGCTGCAGAAAGATGAGAATGGTTGTGCTTCAGCTAAGCTAAACGAATCTCAGATATATGATTTAATTTTTACTGACATTTCTGGGTATAACATAATGCAATTCAAAACAGTTGGACCTTCGAATCTGGCAAGACTAAAGTAAGCGTTGTTGTCTTCGTTATGGCGTTTTATATGCTTTTGGTTTTGAAAGTTAACAGATTTTGAAGAAACGTCAATTTTGATAATAATTTTGATTCCACAAGCCTTTTTCACGGTTACTTTGTCTATTGAGGTGAGAGTCAACTTGTGGTTCCTTGCTTTTGGTCCAAGAGGGACGGGTCTTCCATAGTCAAGGTACCTGGGGATGTGCCGCCCTCGGGGTATACTTTTCGTAATTTCTAGTCTAACAAAGGATATGCTTTTTGCAAGTTTGGACTAGCTATTGTCTTGCAAATTTTATCATATTGGACAATATACACCTTTTCAATTAAGAGCCTCGCTTTCAACATTTACTCGTACGGGATTATTGAGCACCTTCGTTTTAGTGTTGAGGAATTTTTTTCTGGTATGTTGATTTTTCTGGAAAGTTTGAAAATC
Source organism: Chrysaora quinquecirrha (assembly GCA_014526335.1). NCBI lineage: Eukaryota > Metazoa > Cnidaria > Scyphozoa > Semaeostomeae > Pelagiidae > Chrysaora > Chrysaora quinquecirrha. The sequence continues at coordinate 833,957 of JACTAT010000315.1, forward strand.
TATAAAGGATTTGACCGTGAAAAACTGTTCGGGGTGAAATTTAACACCCTCAGTCATTTTTCACGGTCAAATCCTTTATAACTTTTCAAACTTTTAATCGCTATAAAATGAACTAGCTAGAAGCGTAAAACTTCCACAACACTGTACTGAATTTGAATCTGACGTCGAAATGCTTCTGTGACACAATTTTAGATTTTTTTAGAACGAGGCCCTTAGTTGAAAAGGTGTATTGGTCTAGTTGCCGGTCATGCTTTCAGCATTTCCGATATCAAACTAACAATTTTGAGATATCTGATGACTCAAATCGCGTTGGAATGAATCTAGCTAATGTTGTTTTACGCAATTTTTCAGAGTATGAGGTCTTGTCTAACCAAAGATATTTTAGAAATCGGTCTAGCCAAGGGTATCCCTACGAATATGGTTGCGACAGATCCCTGCTCAAATTTCAGCCTGACTCCTCCGTGCTATTGGTATACTGCATCTTCATTGAATTATTCTCATTGCTTTGAAGGACGAATCTTACATCACTTTTAAGAATATTAATTACTTTTACGCTGAGTTATAAGAAGGCTGCCATTGGCTACCATTATTGGTAAGGGCACACTTTCCCAGCAATCATAGCGTGAAAACAAGCCCTTCGTACGCCTCCAGTTTAAACGTTTTTTGTATTCAACATTTATTGCCTTTCAGATGTAAAGTTCGCATCTTGGACTCATTTGGGACAGAAGCAGAATTTAATTACGATGGTTATAAAGACAAGATTCCTGGTGGTAAAAGCCCTTGGGGAAATCTAAACTTGCATCTACAACAGTTCATGACATATTTCCGTATGTATTTCTAAATATTTTCTTCGTGTTATAACATTTACACATCCCGTTTACACGAAAGAAACTGGATCGTTCTGGGCCCGTTCCATGGCCAGTTTTTGCTCGAAAAAGCCTCTTGTTTATAAACGGGAACTCATGGATCCGTACATTTTCTGACTCGGTTGAGAAGAAGACCCAGCTCGTCTGTGGCTCCGTTAAAGACCCCGTGTAAACACCGCGATCGGATAGGACCGGACAGGATCCAAATTGGTACGGATACAAAATGTGTCTAGAAGTGAGTAAAGCCATGAAATACATCATTTTTGGAGATAAATTTAAATATCCTGCTTTAGCCTCCCAAAAGCTGCTCCTGTAATAACATGCAGAAATTTCAAGCAATTTTTTTGAAGAAGTGTCAACTCAAAAAGAAAAACCTATCAGGTCGATTCGCCCAACCTCCATTTCGCCCAACTTCCTTTTCGCCCAAGCTGGACTGGGTTGGGCGAAACGTCTTAGCGGCCTGAGCGAAAAGGAAGTTGGGCGAATTGGAAGTTGGGCGAAACGTCTTGAAAGCTTTCCTCCAGTGTCATCGTTGATCCCGTGTTAACACAAAATATTTCCGGGTCAGATCTCAGCCGATCCGGTCCTGTTTGGTTCTCTATCTCATTGCCAGCCCAAGTGGCTCAAATTTGTCGAGAAGGCACTTAGGTTTGCGAATTTTCTTATTTAAACTGAGTAACCGACCCCCGTGTAAAAGCAAAGTATTGCTGCATCAGATCCGAGTCGATTCAGCTTCTGTCTTCTGAAACGAATGCGTGGTCAACCAGTGGCGTAGCCGAGGTCTATGGGGTCCTTAGTGACGTAGTGGGACTGGGGCCCCTTGTTACCATGTCTAATAAGGAACTAGGAAGCGGAAATAGGAAATAGGGACCAAGCACTAGGAAATAGGGACTAGGAAACTGCAAGTATATCCAAGCTTTTTGGACGTTCGTATTTTTTCGGCAGTTGCAACAACCACTTTACACAAAGGAGGGTCAGATTGTAAAAACTTCAGGTAATGATAAGCTCATCCTGCTCTAAAGTATCAACTTTGCAATACCAATGACTTTCTCACTTATAAGCAGTTTGTACTGTAAGAAAACACGCGTATTTCATCAAGAAGATCTTTTCATAAAGACATAATTATAAGGTTGGGGGCCCCTTGGAGCCTCGTATGAGTGGGAGCCCTTAGTTGTATGCCCTAAAGGAAACCACCGTCGGCTACGCCACTGTGGTCAACGTTTTGATCAATCGTCAATATTCAGTCGAATGTTCAGGGAAACGTTGCTGTATTTTGGCATGTAGCACATTGAATGCAAAAACATGGAAAAACATCCAGTGAAATGATAGACGTAGCTTTATGGTTTTAACTTTTCACCATAGTATGGTTATGATACCGTCTTGCATTTAGCGCACAGCCCAGACAACACGTTTCTTGGATTCGCTGCTGGTAGTAGTAAGAGCAACAAGAACAAGCCAATTCAAAAGAAAGACTGGGCTGTTATTTATGGAAAACATTCGAACTATTTATCTGTAAGTGGAAAATATTTATTA
>JACTAT010000315.1:836855-852913 GCA_014526335.1 Chrysaora quinquecirrha
CTAGGCCATGCGCAAATGCATATACTGCATCAACTACATTGGATATTTTATCTCTGGATAATTGTGGAGCATCCTTAAATAAGTACAATTCTGTACAGGATTTCTGACTTAAATGCAAACCATCACAGTCCTTTACAGTTTGAGCAATAAGCCTATACAGCTTAAGATCGCTTATTGACTTATTCACGATACTGTCTTCAAACGGTTGATATGAAATCATTGACGAGACAACGCCAAAAAGACCAGATACAACATTAGGGTCGGTTTTTAGTAGCTCCTCGTCATTTCCCCACGCTTCAGTGGCAATCCATGTCCTATTATGCAGAGACATATTAGCAGCAACGGCTATCACAGATCTCGCTAGCTGTTTACCACTCCATAATATCGTAACCTTTGCTTGTTTTTCATCAATAATTTTCCGCATGATATCCTCAATTTCATCCAGTTTTAGCACTGTTCCGAATATCCCATGAACACCAACACAAATGCCTCTTGACAAGAGCTGTGGTAATAGATAATTCACTCCTACTCGACCATATTCATCATCTGAAGCAAGAACATTGACGTATTTCCAGTTATAATGCACTAGAATATCGACTATAAATTGCGATTGGTAGCTGTCTGGTGGTATAGTTCTTAGGAAACTCGGAAATGTATCCTTGTTTGAAAGATCTTGACTGGTTGAGGAGTAACTGATTTGTGGTACTAAATCCACGCTAAGGACATTTGATATACTTGCTGATATCTTAGATGAGGCACCTCCTATCACAGACAAGACACGATTAGATGGCTTTCTACAAGCGCAAGTTTCACTTTGCACGCTGTTGATTGTAGTATTTTGGGTCATGTTATCTGAAATTTTCACATGCTGATCGTTTAAGAAACTAGAGTTGGCCTCGTTCGTGTCATCCAGCATCAGCTTTAACACTGTTTGCATTGCAGTCTCAATTTCATTACACGTGTCATGTATGGTGTACCCAATAGAGATGTTCCTAAGCAGACTGGCATTGGCGTTGATTTCTTCAATAGCAAAGATCATTGCTTCACCCCATGCCAAAGCATGCGTGTTCAGTTCGTATCGTTTTGATATTGAGTTGTACAAATGAATAGGGAATAGACCGGCTAACATGACGTCACCATTTTTGGTCAAGGATCCGTGTGTCTTGAATTGCTGTGGTTCTCCATGTATGAACAGTTCTATAGTTGTGAATATCAATATTAGCAGTAAACTGGCTTGCATCTTCCCTCTCAAAGACCTTTGTAGTTTTCTTCCTTTTTGTCCATTTAAGTCCTCTGAGCATAGGCCTGCTCTCTGTTTCTGGAAATTTTAGAAAATAACCTTTCTGCTCTTGAAAGTTTAAGCTTTCCGAAGTTTACAGTGGTTATGATTTCTCAGATGCAATTGAAGCCACGTTATATAAAAGAGGTTATCTTTCTTTCTTTTCCGACGTTCTACATGTGTCTTCTGCATCTTTATTCTGGCAGACCTGCTGCAAAAACAATTTGAAACTTTTCTTTGTCTGCAAATACTGAAATTACCTATTTTATGACCTGTCTGTTTTTGTCTTAGTTTTCTGCTTCTGTCTGGTACATTTACTTTCACTGCTTGCCTGATTTTACTTTGACAGACTCTCATAAACAATCATGGATAATATGCTTTATAGATTCATGTTATGAATGAAATCTATCTTCTATAATCTTTCACTTGTGTTCCTTCAGTTGATGCCTGGCATCGTAGCTGTGACTATCTGCCGGGCCTCACTCTTGCTTCAGTGAACTTGGAAAATATGCTTCGTAACACGAGAAACAACTCAAATGATATATCAGTAATCTATTTATTGCCTTCCTTCAATTTTCTGCTCCTGTTTTGCACTTAAACTCTCGTCTTTCACGTATGCTTGATAAAAACGAGTGAAACAACGGTATAACCTGTTTTTTGTTTTGTAATTTACAGAGTCTACCTCCTTCTACTCTTAAAAGACTTGCTTATACAACCATGGGAAAATTCGCTTCATAAACACATGCTCTACTGTTTTCCAAGCAGACTCTTTATCTCAGAAGTTTTCTTATCTTGTCCAATATATCAGTGCTTTTCTGTTGCAATTCAACCTGCGATAGCATTCGATATCATCAAAACTCCCAGTAAAGCTGAGCATGCCTTTAATTCGCAGTTTGCTATTGATACTAATCTTGTCTTACCTTCGTCTCTATTGCAAATTTCCTGTTTTCATTGCAATCAAGGAATATCAATAGATCTCCTCAGATTTTCCCACTTGCATTGAGTGTCTCTATTGGTAGTAATCATTGTGTTTGTGTTCCTATTTGGTACCTGTAGGCAATAGTTCTTGTTGTAAGGAAATCTTTATCCTACTGGATACTAAAGCAGCTTAGTTAAGCTAATCTTGCATGTTTTAATTTGTTTAGTTTACGCTTTCTTTTAGTGTCTTATTAGTCCAGGTGTTTTTCGGGCTATTTCCTGCTGAGTTTAAATTAAAGTACCGAATATATTCCCATTCAGCATCGTTTCGTCGTGTTGGTTGCAAGCATTTCAAAGCCATTTATCTTTCTTTTTAAGTACGAGTATGAATATTTCTTTCCTTGTCATTCAACGTAGATAGTCCTTAGAAGCTTTGTGACACTTTGGTCCCTACATTGTTTACACCGTTTTATTGAATTTAAGTACCGAATACATTCTTATTGAGCTGCATTTCAAACGAGCTTGAATACTTCTTTCCTTGTAGCCAGTTCAACGTAGATAGATTTTAAGAAGCTTTTTGTAACTTTGGTCACTAAATTGTTTATACTGTTGTATTGAAGTAGAGCTTCGAATACATTCTTTATCAGCATCATTTCATCATGTTAGCTGCATTTGAACGCCATTCACCTTTCTTTTTTTAGTACGAGCTTCAATACTTATTTTCTTGTAATTCAATGGAGATAGTCCTTAAGTAGCTTTGTGACACTTTGGTCCCTAAATTTTTTATAACGTTATATTAGATTAAAGTCTTTAATACATTGTTATTCAGCATCGTTGCATCATGTTACCTGCATTTCAATGCCATTCAACTTTCTTTTTATAGTAGCTACGAGCTTGAATATTTCTTTCCTTAAAAAATGTCCTTGATATAGTCTTTTAAGGGTTGTTTTTTTGAGACTTTGGTCGCTTATTTCACGGTCAAGAAGTTTTTTATACCAAAGTATTTTCACTATACTTGCTTAATTTGACATTTCTTGTCTTCCGTGTAGTCGCATAACTCACTCTACTTGTAGAAATCCTCGTCAACTGTTACAGGAGAGGGAGGTTAAATCTCAATGCTACTTGGTGTAGACACCCTTGATTTCAATGTCCCGTGTATGAGTTTACAGACAGTGTTTTGGATTCAATTTGCTATTGGAATCAGCAAACCATCGTTTTGTCTAATTTCATGTCGACATAGTTAGTTTTTAATAGTTTTAACTATTGTTCCTGAAGAAAATACAATGCAATTTATGTTTTCTTGCAAGTTGTTTGTTGATATACAGTTTCGTACACTAAATAGAGCAAATCAAATTATCCGCGTAATCGTGTGCTTCACTTTGCTTTTAAGCTATCGAAATATTTGGTTTTCTAAACACGTGTTTAGTTTGTGAAATGGAATTACGAAGCAAGCACATCTGGTTTTTTTCCTTCACTTGCTTATTAGCAGAACACCTCGACCAATCACCCATTATGTATTTCATATCGGCTATACGAGTAAATACTTAAGTATCACCTAAGAAAACGTATTCATTTGGAGCATAATCAATGTTTGGAACCATGGAACTGTGTTCGTTTGGGCCCGTATGAACGCTTGGAACCGAATGGCATCATAGGGCTCTGTTGAAGGACTTTTTTAGTTGTGGGACTTTCCTACTATTAGTTTGCGATTGTGTTCTTGTTTATTTCTCATGAATTTCTTCATCTTGAGTCCATAAATTTCAGCTATGAGTTGCCTGATTTTCAAGACTTTTACCAAAAAACTTTTCCCAAGATATAACGGTTTTCGGTAATTCGCTGGTATTTTGTTGATTTCGATGTTGATTTCGTCTTCAGTTGATTTTGGGTCTAACATGAAAATCGCAAGAATTGCTATTCTACAGAGGCATTTAATTTTCGTTATAGCGGCAATGGTGGCAAGTCCTGATACAGGTTTTATTTTCCATAGGGCATCTTGACCATGTCACTGTGCTCATAGGAATATCAGCATTAGGCAAGTCAGTCGCTGGCGTTATTCATCAGCCATTTTTTCAATACAAACAAGACCCAGCATCAGCAGGTCGCACAGTTTGGGGAATCGTGGGCCTAAAATCATTTGGCATACAAGAATCAGAGCCTGCTTATGGCAGACGTATAGTAACAACAACAAAATCACATGGAAACAAGGCAGTCATGGAAGCTGTGCAAGCGGTCGAGGCAAGTCAAGTTCTGCGGACAGGGGGATCAGGTTATAAAGTCATTCAAGTAATTGAAGGCACCGCAGATGCGTATGTATTTGCAAGTCCCGGCCTGAAGATCGAGAGAAATAAGTCAAATCTTTGTCATTTACCAGTTTATAAAAAAACCTAATCTACAGTTAGAAGTACTATTTCAACTCCGCCAATCTCATTAAACCAATTTAGTCCAATGTGTATTGTTAAACATATACAGTGCGACAATCACATTTTGTGCCTTGTGAAAATGCAGAGAAATAAAATTGTCTTCATGAAGTTTGAGCCTGGCATTATTCTTAAATAATTCTTAAATTTCAGCGATTTTGAGCCTCAATATTCTTATAGACTGTATTCTTATAAAAAAGTGTGTATATTAACACAAAGGGCCTTAAATTTTAGCATACTGGTCGAACTTTCCTTCCCATCCCAGCAAAGTTCTAATTTGTAGGTTCATTTTCGAAATTAGAAAAAAATTCTTTTTTCAAAATACCTATTTGCGTTTCATGTTAACGCTATATTGTAGCTTCTTTGTGATCCTTGCTTATTCCAATGATGCTGCGTCTACGTAAACTGCTGAATAAGCAGTTCTGTACAGTTTCATTTTTGGATCATCATGATCACGGGAAATCTTTTCTTCAAGATACCTAATATCTCAATGACATCCAATGACGCAACGTCTTCAGCAAACAACAGTTTCACTCGAGTCTGTCCTTCAAAGACCATCCTCCACACGAACCAGCACCCGTGTCCCTTATGGATTCTTTTTACCAAATTTAAACATTTCCACATACTGTAACATTTTATCTGCAGCACTATACTTCTTTGTTTTTGTGTCTACATATGTCTTCGGAGGCTGTAAAACTTGACAATGCTGTTCATCAATAAATGAATAAACGAATTCCAAAAGTAAGTTCCAACACTGGCTAACGTCGCTGCATGCTCCGTATTCAAACTACAAAAAAACCGTAAGTTGAGTCGGTTTTAGGGTGTATAGTTAATGTATATAAATATGTGTTCCTGAAGAAGGCTCACACAGCGGAAATGCAAAAGTTAAACCAGAGGACAGCCCTGGGCTGCTTTACATGGAGAGTTTCTCGGCGATTCCATAGAGCTCTATAGCTCAGTGCAAACGTTGTTGGCTCTCTCGTCATACAGCCTCGGCTCCAATTCCATCAATTTAGCTTGTAAACTTGCAAGGACGTTCCCAACCTTCTGCTGAAGAAGTCAAAGATTTCGTAGAGGTCTTCATTATCAATCGTGAATTCAAAAGCAATTCTTCAGCCAGCGTTTAAGTGTTTTGCAATTCTCTGAAACAACACTTTCAGAAACATCTTTCCACCAGACCAATAATATTGAAAAACCTGGTTATTATTATAATTAAAAATTTACATTATACCTCAGTGATAACACCTTTCATGTTATTTCCTTGCAACATGTTGCCAATTCTAATTGTGAAATCGCCAAAATCGTATCGCAGACCTTTTGCCTGAAGAATGAAAAATGAATCGACAAAATTGTCCGTTAGGCCGACTTTAAAAGACACTTTTTAAGGGTTTTTAAGACGATCGACAGTAACATTTATGAGGGCAGAGCAGATGCGTAAATTTTTATCGCCGCATTGAGAAAAAGACGATGGACTAAAATAGTAGGAGCTTCTACTTTCGTCGGATGCTTTTGTTTGCCAAGCATTTCAACCAATGGTATGAAAAGATATGTCCGTATATAATTGTCAAAGTACACGTTTTTTATAAGGTCTATATCTATAAGGAACCTTTGGTCTGAGTTGAGGCTGGAGTTCCTTAATTTTTGAACAAAATGAGGTTGAAAGTTCCTTATACTGTTCTTTGTCGTCAGACATGTTTGAATACTAGTTTTACAGCAGAATAATAGAGGCCCCCCAAGCGGTTCTGCATGATGCGTTAGTGGATCATTTTTTATGCGTGGTTTCGGGAAACGAGAAATTTTTGCGTGTGAATGCGTGAATCTATACTCCTGCGTGTTGCGTGAAATGCTTTGGCACGGCTCGTGATTTCGTAATTTACAGTATCGGCGACATATTTGAGAGGTTGCTTGAATGCAGGAATGCCCTTTTATCCATCGAGCACTGTCAGCTAACTATATATCTGTCACTCTCTATTATGATGAATTAATTAAGTCTCCTAAAATCTTAATTTTGTGTGTTCCCTGTTACAAACTCGTCCTAGGAAGAATTTTTCAAAGCCAATCCTTTAGATATATGAAGTTAAACAATCTGAATATTGATCCTGCTCAAAATTTCGGTGAGCAACGCCTGAAATTGTATGCGCGTGAAAATGAAGTTTTATCGTGCGTGATTGCGTGAATCGTCGAAAAATTGCGCGTGATTTTGCACCAACCTTGGGGGGCCTCATAAACAATGATAATGATGATTATGATTATGATGATGATACTGATGATGATCATAATAGTCATCATGATGATGGTGATGGTGATGGTGATGATGGTGATGGTGATGATGATGATGATGATGATGATGATGATAATGATAATAATAATGATGATAATAATGATAATGATGATGACGATGATGGTGATGATGATGATGAGGATGATAACAATGCTGCCGATCATCACAATAATGATGAAAACTTTTATGATGATGGTGATTGTGATGATGATGATACTGATGATGATCATATTGATAATGATGATAAATATGATTTTGATAATGATGATGATGATGATGACAATGACAGTAATGAGATGATGATGATGACAATGATGATTATGATGATTGATGATGACGACAATCATAATGATGATGATGATGATGATGATGATACTGATGATGATCATAATAGTCATGATGATGATGATGATGGCGGTGATGATGATGATGATGATGATGATGATGATGATGATGATAATGATAATAATGATGATGATGATGATGATGTCGATGATGATGATGATGATGATGATTATGATGATGATAATGATGATGATAATTACGATGATCATAATAATCATGATGATGATGATGATGATGGTGGTGGTGATGATGATGATGAGGATGATTATAATGAGGATGATGACAATGATTGATAATGATGGTGATAATGATGATACTGATCATGATCATCATCACAATCATGATTGACCATTGATACTGTAATAGGCACTTAGTATTAAATTTTTCAAGATAAAGATATGACTCTACATCAAGGGACTATTGGTTACAAAGGGTTTATTTAATTGAAAAGAGACCTTGATTTTGAACAGAATGATATGTCTCACATTCCACGGACCAATTCCCTCGTCTTTCTGCTCCAGCCAATTCAACCTTTTTCTGTAATGCGTCAATCACTTGCTGGGCACTTCTTCCCTCTGGGATTTCATTCTGAACCAAACTAGAAAGAAATTATGAAAAGAACACCTATCAATTCAGTAATCATAATCATAATAACCTTGTTGTTACGCTTATTATAGAATCCTAGAAGCAAACTAAGAAGTTCCCTGTGGCTATGGCCTGAACTCCAGGATGCATTCCATGCACTAAACACTTAAGATCTCTGGGATGGAAGAACAATTTTCTATTGCTCTATTGTTCAATCTTTGCCATGGCATATACATGCAATGCACCATCCATTGCCTAGACTGGCAACTTCAGTGTGTGTGTGCACTGAATGTGATGTGGTGCTTAGACTGAGGCCTACGATGGCCCAGTGGCCTAGGCATACACACTTCATTGATATCAACACCACACACACACAGATCAATACATTTAGCCCATTACAGTACAGTACTCTTGGGGGTTCATTTATTCCCTCATAGGAGAAATACTGATACTAACTCCAGGCTGTCTGAGCCCTCGCTTTAGTAAAGATTGTGATTTGTACTAAGGTGAGGTCAGTTTACTGAAAAATGTTCGAGAAATTTGACAATTTACCAAGTCACTCCCATATTACTCTGTCCCTCCAGTTTTCAACTCTGCAACCCAACACAAGCAACTTTCTTCTCTAAAATATGAATCTCAAAAAGAAATTTAAAAAAAATTGAATTGAATGTGTCTCGTTTCCAATGTTGATCGTTTGTTTTGGTGGTTGTTGTTGTTTGATAAGTCACTCAATTTTCAATTTTGCTTTTTGCTTGCAACTTGATGATAGATTTTAGTTTAGTTTTTCCAATCAACAATAATGAAAAGAAGTGAAAGAAATGAGTCAAGCAGGTCTTCGTTGAATCAAGATTTAAAAAGTGGCCTTGAAACACCAAATGCAAATACTTTGGAAGTAATTTCAGGAGGAAAGCTTAGTGATATTGCTAGGCCATCAATTTCCCGCGGTTCTGCAAGAAGCCTGTCTCAACTGAGTATTCAAAGTAAGGCGAGTTTCGAGCTAGAGGCACTGCCTGATGAAAGAGATGTGTCGTACAGCAAGTGGTCGACAGCGAGAGAGGTTCCTGTTGATGATATACAGTGCTGTGACGATGATTTGGGAATAGAATCAACAGCAAAACGAACCCCCGTCCAAGACCACAACTGCGTAGAAGGGGGTGGTCGTGATATTCCTTCCAGTACACAAGGAAAGGATATATCGAGCTCAAGCGAATTTGAGAAAGAAATTCTAAAAATATCAAAACGTGTAATCAGGTCTAAAAATAAAAAGCATACCACTACAGAATTGGAGAAAAGTGTGGAGAAATTTGATGACTCAAAGATAAAAAGTGAAGACTTTGTAGAAAGTCAAAGTGATGTGAAAGAGGAAAATATTCCTGATGAGAGTGATAAAGAGAATGATTTGCCTCCAAAAATCAAAAAAGGGCTTGAGAAAATTAAGAAATTAGATGATCTTCTGGCAGAAAAAGTAAAGTTGGAAAAGGAAGTTAAAGCAGATAGAAAAAGAATGGAAAAAGAATGGCAAGTAGAAATGAAAAGTTTTATGGAATGGTGTGGCGATAATAAATCAAGACCAGTTATCCAGCAGTTTCTTGCTTTGACAAATGGGATAGTAGATGATGGTAGATTTGAGGGTGGTGAGGCAGAAGAAGATTTTGTTCCTGTGTTTCCAACTGAGCTTGACACTAGCAGCGAGGAGAAAAAAGATTCAATGACTGATGGTAATGATAAGGTGGAAGACAAAGAAAGAAGTCAAACTGAAGGTAATGACCCTGGTGATAAGCAAAATGATGAAGGGCACTCTACTAATAAGAAGAAAAAGAAAAAGGATTTTTTAAAAAGAAATATTGAATTGGCTAGTCATGCAAATGAGATCATAGCACTAACGGAAGAAGAGAGAGTCCGTCTTGATGAACTCCTTTCTGATGACAGTGATCTACTGTCATTTGAAAATCCTTTTTCAAAAAACTCAAAAGCAGTTGCGGTTACAGGATATGAGCTGGATGAAAACTCAAAAAGAGCATTGGACGATATTGATGAAAAACTTAAATTACTTGTGCCGGAGTCTGATTTCCAAAGTATCTGTTCCACACCATTTTCTGACAGAATGTCTGTCAGTCACAGAAGTCTAGATTTCTCTGAAGCAGGATATGAACACAATGTCAATACTAAGTGTAAGGAGCCTGCTTTGCAGGAAGGGAAAGATTTCAGAGATATGGCTAATCGTTTACAGCAGATCGAACTTGAGCTTGGCAGGATTGATCAGCTTAAAGATGAAGAATACGATTTAGAATCACCAAGGATTTCGCATGAATTGCTGAGACGGTTGATTGATGTTGATGATCGTCTGACATCATCTGCGTTAAGTATATTAGATTCATCACAAAGTCAAAGTCAGATGACAGAGAGAACATTGAGTCCAACAAATACAGATGCTACAGAGTCTTTTTTGGAAACATATAGATCTAGCAATACTGATAAAAGTTTTTGCAGTGTTGGTGTTTAATAAAGCTATTGGTCGTTATTTCAATCATGTTGCTTATCTCTTAGACCTAAAAGCGCTGTTTTTCCTTATCCTTAATGATTTTGATTTTCTAACAGCAGATTCTAATGTTATTGAAAATTTTATATTATACATATATATATTTATTCATGTTATGGACAAAAAGGCAACGCAAAATATGATGCAGAAAATTGTCACTTGTACAACATGGTGTTTATTTATTTATTGCCTATCGGTCGTTCAGTAAGCATTTTTTTCTGTGAACTTTAAGGGAAGAAACTTTCGCGGAAAGATACATTCCCGACTCAGAAAAAACGCGAAATATTTGGAATCAACTCTCTTGAATCAAGAAAAATGGGAATTTTCCAGGGGGAAAAACGTTCGCGCTCCACAGAACGAATAGTATGTTTTATGGGAATAAACACCGGCGAATTTGACTTTTTCATGGGAGTTCCGACATGATATTTTATGTATCTCAACACTCCATGAATATTAGACATGAAATCGCTTTGTAAAACTTTAAAATGAGCAAAGTGCCTGGAAATTATTTTTCCCGGGATAAACATTCGCGAATCTCTTGTTCAAGAAACTGTCGCTGGAATAAACTGTCGCGAATTTCAACGAAAAACGCGAAAATTTCTTTTCGCGAAAAATTCCTCACTTAAAGTATGTATGAATAGAATATAATAAAACAATGAAAAGTTAGATCGGGTTAATGTGTGCAGAAATGCTTGTTTCTCTTTCTATTATACCTATACGTCATACGTCTGCTACATCAATCGTATTATAGTGCTAAGCTCCTCGCAAATTGAAAAATTTCAAGGTTTTTTAAACCTAAAAAAGTGCTTTTTAACCAATAGAAATTTCTCGAAAAAATATTTCTCGTCACAAGGTAAAGATCAAATGGTGCACTCAGCGCTAGCGCCAGTTATTAAGATCTAAGATTATTATTAAAGACCACTTCTACCGTTAAAGGTGAAATGGTTTCATCTTTACCTTCCAACGGTAGAAATGGTCTGAAATGGTGTTTTAGCGCGGGCTAGTCGCCAGGATCTCAGTAGTATTTAGAACATGTTGGACCTCGATCCTGGCTACGACGCTACACGATTCCTTCTTGGGGACGCTCCGAGGTAACCAAATATGGGAAATTTTTCGAACCGGGGGTTTGGTCATCCAAAATTTATAGTAAGTTTTTTGACATTTACGTCATTATATGCTTAAGTCGACCACGTTCCAATGCTGACGCAGATTTTCGCGCCCTCGTAAAATCGACCAGGGTCTTGCCTGGCTGCTGCCTTCTCTTGATTTTTTACTGCCGCAAAGCTGAAATTCTAGAGGTATTGCTAAGATGTTTACCCCAGATAGAGAGACTCCACCTAGAGGTACGTCTTTCAGAAGCCCAGTTTCCATGAGCCCTTTTTCGTCTGGTGGAGCAACAAGACTGGGACGGCCTAAATTTAGGCCCCATCATGGGTCAGGATCAGGACCATACGAAAGAAGCCTGATATCAGGCAGAGGGTGAGTATTCAAAACCCTACTTTGGCTTGAAAACTGCCCTTTAAGTTTTAAATTACAAGAATGGAAAGTAAAGTCTATATGCGGCCAAAAAGGTGGTCTTAATAAAAACCTGGTTTGGGGGGGCTGGGCGCCAGGGCCAGGCTGAATCCTTGCACACTGTGCGCGGAAGGCTATTCTTTTCAAAACAATAGGGGGCTATTGTTTTCTATTGTTTTAGCCAAAATTGCGCGCAGAAGTTCTTCTCTTCCATGAGCAAAAAAAAATTTCCAACCAGTGTGGAATAAATATCTAGCTATTTAAGGGGGATTTCAATTATGTAGATGAGAACAATTGAAACGCACAACATTTCATCAAGAACTGCCATAATCTGCAGACTAGCTTGCACAACACAACACTGAGATCTTGCTAAAACTGCCATCCTTTGCAATGGGGTCCAAATAGACTTGGTAGGTGGGAAAATGTTTGCAAAATTTGGAAGTTTCCCCCATGTATTTGGCACAGAACAGTAACGTTACCTAACCAAGTCATCACGTTAAACCTTGTTAATTTCACTCCTCAGTTTCCACCAGGTGTAGGTTTAATTTGATTGATAGAATTCTTACTTAATTTGCTCAATTTTCCTTAGGCAAGGGACATCTGTGGTCATTGAGGAGGTCTCCACCCACAGAGTCTTGTCATATGGACAAAACCTTCCAGTGCAGGTTTCTGAAGCACTTGCTGCAAGAGACTCAGGTAATCATAGTACCTAAATTTTGAGCAGGGTTGATGGGGTTAGTGACAAATAAGGGCATGACATTGATGCATCTAACAAATTTGTCAAAAAACTTGCCAGACTACCAACATATTTCATGCCTGTATATGTCATGTAATATTACAAACCTTTGTATATATTTGCAAGCAGGGCCGTCAAGAGGCAAGGTGGGCCCAGGGGTAATGCGATTGTGCTGAGTCTTTTGAACGTTTTAGAGGGGAGCATTAAGATAATTCCAATTTTTGGCAGGCCTATTCACAGCCAAGGCCCCCACCAGACCCCCCCTCTCGACAGTACTTTTTGTATGCTTTTTATCCTTTATTTCTCAAGCTGTGACAACATAACTCATTTGGTCCAAAGGAGTAGGCCTTCATTAAAACGCAATTATTGTACTGTACTATTTTTTGCAGGAAATCTAAGTTGTAAACTTGGTCAGAATGGTTGGGCTTGGCTTGTAAAAGGAAACAAACTATTGATATGGAAGTTTGTTCCATCAGCTTTTACCAAGGTAACATTAAGAAATGATATATTTTTTTCCATACAGTAACACCCATAAGTAACTACAATTTTGTAAGTCAGTCTGTATTCTTAAACAATGGAAGCAAATTTATTTTTCCTATGGAATGGGAATTGACAAGTGTATGATAACTTTAGCCTGTAGGTTTTTAATCCGGTTTCTAGCTGTCTCACCAAACTGCCAACTCACCACTCAACCAAGTTGCCACACATTTCAGGTCAAGTCACCACTGTGTTCTAGTCAATTCACCACATCTTAGTGGTCAACTTGTCTCAGTTCGAAATTCAAATTTTAAAAAATTTGGATATTGTTTCTTCATAAAAATCTCGTAAAAACTTTCTAAAAGTCTTTTCAGCAATTTATTTGCATCTATTGGGGGCACTGCCCCCAAACCCCCGTTGATCATGCTGATAGAGTTGACTTGTTCAGTAAAGTGTGGCATTTCATCTTTTGAAAAGGCATGTTGACCATGATGACTTGACTGCGGCTAGTTGGCAGTGTGGCAAGTTGACCACCATTTCACCTTCACCTTCACCTTCACCTTAAGTTCTTCTAATGCATTCCAAAATAACCAGCACTGGCTGTGGATTAAACCAATCCAGCATCTTTCATGTGAACAGGATCTGAGATAAATCTTTAGCATTGTGAAGTATTTCTTGTTTTGTAGACAATAACATGCTGTGAATTGCACCTTCCTTCAACTGAGCTATACCACAAGGCAGATCTCACAGCCGTAATATCTTTGACATCCAGTGAAGCAAAACAGCCATCTAAAGACTTTTCAGCCTCAGTTTTAAATGTTTCCCCTGAGGGGGTCATAAGAATGTGGCCTGATTTTGCTAATCCAGGAATCTTCCTTGAAACCTCTGCTGGGATGAAAGGAAAAGAGTTCTCAACATTAGTATCACTGCCTGTAAGTATTTTTGCTATACAGTACATCCTCGATTGTCCTAACAGGTTGAAATCAATTTTATTGAGGGCCATTTTATTGAGGGTCGGATAAGCAAAAAATTTGAATAATCAACAATTTCATTTCCTCTCAAGTTTATCATTACCTTGTCTACTTGCTACCGTTACCATTGTCTTTTAGCCTTATGGATGCATCGTAATGACTACAGACAATGATATACTCCTGCTAGCTCCAAATCAGGTACCAAACTATTGCTTTTTAATAAATGGGAAATGTAAATGGCAGTAGATCCCTGGGCTGTATGACTTGGAGAGTTACTTGGCGATTTCATTGAGCTGTTTTGCTAAACGTTGTTGGGGCTCTCGTCATGCATTTCAGGCCAATAGGCCTTTTCGACAAATGGCTGCGATTATTGCAATTTCTGTCAATTCTGAGATTTCGAGAGTTTTCGATACCAAATTCATGTTAAGCAGCCAAAATTTAGTCTAGGTGCAAAGTTTTACTATCTTAGCGCTTGTATTATTGATTTTATGAGTGTTTGAAGTACAATGTTTTGTAAGAGCTTAGACCATTCGGGATGAAAAGTTTCGCCCCAGACGCTGCCACCTTGAATCGGGAGAGCTTTGAAGGCTGATAAAATCAATAGCACACTCGATAGGACAATACATCTTTGCACGTAGACTAAGTTTTAGATGCTTTATACGATTTTAGCATCGAAAACTAGATATTTTGAAGTTTTGAAGAATTTCAATCTGGCCGGCCTTTTGTCGAAAAGGTCTATCAAATGCCATATATTGTGGTATACAACTTGTGGAACAATCTGTTCTAGTATTGGTCATGTATCTTTCGCAATTTATCTTTCAGTCAACCATTGTTTGTCGACTTCTTAACGATTCAAGTGGATTGTTTTCTGGAATTGGAAGGAGAATGTCAAGTTTCCTTTTACGCAATACTTCATCTGGCCCTTCAGTTGTAAGTAAAATATCTAAGTCCCTGGCAAAATGATCAAACATTGTTTGTCCAACATTATAAATTTTCTTCTCAAACACAATGTTTGACCATTTTGTCGTTAATCATTCATCCAACACATCCAACATCTTTGCTGGCGACCAGTAGATAATGTTTGTACAATAGCTTTGCGAACACTGCTTGTTGAGCAATGTTTTGTGACGTGACCAAACGGTCAAGTATTGCTTGACAAGCAAATTGCAAGTATATACCGTCTTGGAAAAAGTTATGAGACAAACTGAAGTTTTCATTAATGTTTGTTCCCCCTGACGTTGAATTGTTTCATTATAACTAGACATTGATCCAAGAGGGAAGGGTGAAGTAATTGCTTGTCTTACTCGGAATATTCCGGTTGTCTCAATACATTTATGTAGATATCGCTTGACATCAACATTCTAAAAACAACTGTTGTTGAGATATTCTTCTATCTGTCGTTGCAATTATCTTATGAAAATTATGACCATTTCTGTGTAAATTTCTTTCAGCATCCACCAAAATTGGCAGTCGGTCCTTCAGATGACATGTCAGCAGAAAGGTTTGAAATTGTCTTATGCTCTAGAATTATGTTTTAAGGAATTTTTCGATCTTTTTTGCTTTTTGTTTTACTATAGGGGTGATCGCTCCAGTATATGAGGTTGTTTCATTTTTTATACATTGTCATGTTTGGTTCTGGCAATGTGGGATTTCTGGGTAAACTTCTCACTATGTTAACAATTGAAAGGGAATAGACAGGTAGAAAAGTGGCTTAACCACCCATCAATGAAAATTTTATTGCCTTCTGTGCATGAATTCAAAAGAGCTCTTTTGTCTTCATGCGTCCAACCTTCTTTTTTATACATCTATTCCCTTTACGGGTTTAGGTTTATCAATGTTTCAAATACTTTTGTCCCAGCGAGAAAACACTTGTTTTCTGGATTTATTGATATGCCTTTATGATTTTCGGGTTTTATGGTATATGCCTTTCCTAACATTTTCCGTATATGGGTGGTATATTTGTGATCAGAGCGATACAACTACGATGCCGTACCG
>JACTAT010000316.1:0-20483 GCA_014526335.1 Chrysaora quinquecirrha
GCCTTAGACATTCTTGGTCTGGTCCAGGGGGACAACATGCCGGGAATCTTATTACTAATGGTTTGGGCACCGAAGTACCATAGTCATAAGTACTTAAGGAATAGCCGCTGGCCAGCACAGTGATAGCGAAAATCTATTCGCCCTCGGTACCCAGGGTACATGAAACCCTAATCACTGCAAACAGCAACTCAGGAAGTTCAGCAAAAATTTAGATGGGTTGGCTGCAAATTCCGAGCCAAAATCTTCCAGCGTACACTCTTTTTTTTTAATAAGCAACTGTTCAATAAGCAACCAGGGCTGAGATTGTGCTAAAATTTCTGGTGTTATAGTTTTCTTTATACTGCACATCCTTGCAAACTTGTCAGTTACATTAAGAAGCCAGAAAAGAGCCAAAATAAGAGGTTTTAGGGGGTACCAGGCATTCTGTGACGGCTGAAATCCTAGATATGTTAAGCAACTCTTGAGGGCTGGACCAAAGACAAGTTGCTTATTGAAAAAAAAGTGTAAACGTTAAGAAAAGAAATCACAAGTTGAGAAAATACACACAGGGAAAGGAAACTTGAACAACAAACCATAGCATATCAACAACTAAACCAAACAACATAAACAGCAAAAAGTCTGATACCGTTAATACAAAGTTCATGGGGGAGAAAAGCGTTAGTTAACCTCAGGAGGCGGGGGGGGGGGGTCACTCAGGTACCTTACATACGGGGTCGTCCATACGACAAATTTTGGGTTGCCGATTAATCTTGAAATAAGTACTTAATACAATTTGGGTAATGATGACTGGATAACTTGGAGATCTTTCAGATTTGGGTGAAATTCAACAATGCATACTTAGAATACTACAAAGCAGCACCATCTGCAGATATTTGAGTGATAGTGCTCACTTCATTGGCCTAAAAGGCAATACTTTTGGGTGGAAATTGATTTTTTCGGATGGCCCCCCGCATATAAGTTTCCCGAGTGCCTCCCTGGCTAGTTAATAGCATACTAGATTCTGAATTAACTCAGAAACGTTCTCATGTGCGAGGTCCATGCCATATTTTCATTGTTAGAGTCAAGTGAGGGACTCTTCTATAGAAGATTGACAGAGACCCATCGTATAAGAGTTCGTTTGAAATCGAAGGTACCAATAAAGATAAAAGTTAAAGTCACTGCAAACAAAACTAAGTACTAAAAGCAAGCAAAAACATTATGTTATATAATTGTTAACGAAACGTTTATTCTTTAGGTATTAATGTTCGAAATTACTTTAGTGTCTTACATAAGGTCTCTTATTAGTAGATCAAAAGCATTCAAATTAGCAATGTCAGGCAATGTTGCAGCATAACTATGAAATCCATAAGCACTGGAGTGTTAAGAGTTAGAGCTCACCTAAGATCTCTTAAATCAAAGTTATCCATATTCGCCATGTTAGACCAAGCAGCGTAACGGGAGCCGTCAAATTCACCAGCATGTTGATTGCCTGCAGCGAGTCCATGATTTCTACCACCAATTGTTTCGTTGCATGCGGGGCATTTCGATTCCTGCATAGCACCACCGCATTCTCCAATTGCATAGACATGGCCATTCCGACACTTGTACCAATGCCCAGCTGACAACCCAACAGCTCGTATTATCATTTCCTTCTCTTCCCTTGTAATTTCCCCAAATCCTGCCTCCTTTCTGATTTCGTTCATAGCTTCTCTGAACATCTTCAAACGATCTTTTTCGATTCTTTTTCCACATTTAAGCTCGTCATAAACTTTCTGAAGAATTGTAGAAGGGCTGCATATTTTCCCATCAAAGAACCTTAAACGACCTGCCTTGACGGATTTTTGATTTGAGCGCATAAACTTGGTATCATAAACAGCAAAAAACAAGCTTAGACGACACAGCTCAAGATCAGCATCTTTCATCTGCTGAACGGCGATATTATTCGCCAAACTCATTTGGGTAATCGCATACAAATCTGAAAGTGAAGATTCCAAGCTCTCCACATCGGACAATACCATATCGATTGGATTATCTTTAATATGGTCGCTCAGGCTACCGACTATAGTCTCGAGAAACGTTACTTGATTTCCACTGATCGTTTCCCAGGCGGATTGCTGCTCATCTTCGTACAGGCTAAAATATTTCGCTTCCACAGCTTCAAGTATTTTTACCACGTCCTTAAACCTATTTTGGAGTTCTCTAGAAATGTTAGCCTTCAGCTTTCTTACTTTGTTAACAAGTGTTGTCATGTGGTCTTGATGGTCGATGGATAATTGTTTTCTTTGTCTGATAACTTCCTTCTTCACATTGTTGACATCTTGCATTGACTTTTTGATTGCATTACCATAGCGCCAGCTTTTTCTTATTGGAGTCTTACATTTGGGGCATACCTTCAACTCGATGGTACTGGGAACATCTTCGCTATCTGCAGCTTGATTCATCCATTGATCTAACCCTTCCACTTCAAAGAAATGAAGACAGTCGACCAACTGGATAAATCGAGCATCTTCTTCATCTTCATTTCCAAAGAATATTTCTTCCACTTCCTCTTTGTTGCAAATTCTGCAGACTTTAGGACACCTTTCCCTACAAAGACCAATACACTGATGGCCGCATTTTAGAGTTTTTTCACAGGGTTCATTGCAAGGTGGTCGATCGCATAACTGATGGCAAAGCTTCGAGCATTGTTGATGTTTACATCCCCATTTACAATCTTCCATACAGGGAGAGCAAATTTCACCACATGGCTTAGGGCATTGACTGTGACCACAAAAGTTGATGCATTTTTTTTTACATGGTGGACACTCTCTTGAACATGGTTCTTTGCAAAGGTGGGAGCATGTCAGTGGACGATTGCACTCTTGTTGACACTTTACATGCAGCCTTCCTTGGTGACACTTTGAACAACTTCCAGCACATTCATGTCCACATTCGAGCAAAGATTCGCATTTTGTGCGGCATTCAATCTGCTTGGTATCATTTCGCATATGACAGGGTGCAGATGAAACATGACCACACTCCAGCTTAAAATCAACTGGGCTATTGCATTTGATTGCATAGCCTTGCTTGTGACAGGCAATCTTCACGTCATGTCCACAAGGAAGCGCATGGTCGATTTCAAACAAACAGGCAAAATCTTCAGGATCTACAGAGCAAGGTACCATCTGCTTATGTTCACAATCAGGAATAATCTTTTCAACCTTGGTCATACATCTTCCACAATCAATACCATAATGGCATTGCTTTTTGCATATATGCCCGTTATCACATCTCTCTTTGTTGCAACTTTTTCTGCATTTTATATTCAGATGTTTTGGGTCAACTGGATGGCAGGCTTTTCCACATGCATGGCCACACTTCAATCGATAACCACATGGCAACTTGCAACCTCCTTCTGGTGCCCCTTTGAAATCAGCAGCCTCTTTTGCATCGATAAATGATTCGGGATGGTTGCGACAAAACAGCTTCAATGACGGGCCAATGTGCTTGTTTTGTTCTGCTCTTTTCACTATTCGTGCCCAATATTTGCTGTGTTCAGCTAAGAAATAGAAATTTCCAATCACGAACAAGCCGTGTTTTGCTCTTGACAAGGATACACAAATGCGATTCTCTATTCCTGTGAATCCAATGCTCTTTCCATCGTTGCTTCGAACAAGAGAGAGAATAATGATGTCGTTTTCTTCGCCCTGGAAGTTATCCACCGCTGCTATACGTACTCCTTGAAACTTCGTCTTTGGCATCAGATCCTTTAACCTCAACAGCTGTCCAGTGTACATCGTCAGCACAGTTATCTGACTTGGTTCATAGCCTTGCAGAAGAAGATACCAACACAGTGCTGCAACATACTCAGCCTCGTATTGATTTGATTTGCTTTTCAGCTCCTCACTGTGATCTTCTTTGGATACGTGATTAATGAAATACAGATTTTGCTCAACTCCATGAATATCAGGATATTCTTCAACCGACGGGTGATTCTGCAATTCCGGATATATATCTTGAAGCAGAAATGCGATATCAGGACGCATTCTATGTTGTATGTTCAACGAATGGCAAGCCATTCCATTGTTCAGCATTCTCTCAAACAGAGACAACTCCAGGTTATAATTAACTGCCAGTTTGTATACACTAGGCTTTGGTTTCAGTTGCTTGTGATCACCAATAAGCACCACGTGTTTTGTTTCAGCTGTCAATGACGTAACAACATGAGCTTCCAAAACTTCTGCCGCTTCTTCGATGATGACAACAGCAGGGTTAATACGACTCAAACTTTGTCGTAATCTTGCAGCACCCGTCGTCGTCATGGCAATAATTTTACTTTCACGCAAGTATAGCTCATCTTCTCGTTCATTCAGTTCGTTCAATCTCTCACAGCATTCTTCGTATTCCTGCCCCAAATTCACAACAACATCTTTAGCCTTTAAGAGACTCTTCTGGATCAAATAAGCGTACAGACCCCAACGTTGCTCCATATTTAGCTGCCATGGCTTGTCAATATTTTTTACTTCCCGTTCAGTCATTGGTTGCGCTCTTGCAAGCCACTCTTTGGCACGTCTTCGTCTCTCAAACTTCTTAGGCACAATCACTTCGAAGCCTTCGCTGTCCACGAATACACCACCAGCCTGGTCATCATCATCGCTCTCCGGTTCATCGTTTGTGTCAAGTACATGACCATACATGTCATCATCAATGACCCATCTATCCAACAAGGCTTCAGCATCTCCTTCAATATCTATACCTTCTTCATCACCTAACTGTGCTTGATCTCCATTTATCCTCAAATCTGCTTCATTAGGAACTTCTTTTGCAATTTCTTCTGTTAATACTATGCTCTCTCTGCGAATTTCTTGGATCATATCCACTGGAATCGGATATATTCCTAGCCAAACCTCCCAAAAGCCAATTCGAATCTGTCTACACAATTGATCCAGATTTGTGAACCAGCTTTGAATACGTTTCGGCAACAAGTTGGACAGTGAAGCGATTTTCCCATTGAGAATTGTGTTGCTGACTTTACCAATTTGTGCTGCAGCGTTTTGAAGATCTTTTTGTATCGAGTCTCTTTCACTGCGAGCTGCGTATTTCGCATCAAGAATAGGCCGGAGTTCACGTGATCTTGGTCCCCGTCTGCTCGAATCTCTTGCAGCTTGCATTTTTTCTTTCAGACAAAATGGCTTCAGAACTTCACTTTGACATCTACCACCAACACGAATTAAAGAATCATGTCCCATGTTGAGCAGACCCTCCAGAAACTGGTCCAAAGCATGATTAGTATAACACACTACCAGCATATGGGTATTATTGCCATCTCCCCAATATTGCGAGTTCTGCAAAAGAGCATGAGCTATTCGCAAACCAACGTATGTCTTGCCAGTTCCCGGTGGGCCTTGAATAACAACAAATTCATTGGTGAGAGCTTTCTCCACTGCTGTTTTTTGTGAATCATTAAGATCTACTCTTCCTTCATACTGCTCAATTTCTGCAAGTTTAACGTTGCACTGAACACCATGAGTTGTAAAGCAGCCACTTAGATCATAAACACATTGATTGAAAATGCGATTCAGGTAGCTTGGCAATCCAACGTGGCTTGATCCGTTGACAATGTATTCCTGGAATGGCACTGCTTCAGCATTTATTCGCTGCATCGCTGATAAGACATGGCAGTAGGCTTCATAATAAGATGGCGACTCCACCATGGTGAATACATCTTCGGGGTTGATATTAGCTACAGCCTCCAATCCTCCCAAGAAACGAACTTCGACTTCACCTTTCTGAAGATCTTCGGGTTTTCTGTTTGCAATAGTAGCAAAAACAAAAGTTTCATACATGTCCTTTGAAAGGCACACGAGGGACCCAAACAAAAGTCTACGGGAATGCTTCCACGGAACACCTTTCAAATGTGAAATATCAAACCGGATTCGGTGTGTTATCCCACCATTGGTACAAATCGGGCAAATTATCTGAACATCTCTGTAGATCTTTAGGTTTTGTTTCTTTTCTTTCCATTGCAAACCCTGAACAATCTCATAGATACCTTCCCTTAGAGGCTGTACAAAATCTTCTTTCAGAAGTCTGAATTGAATATCCAAGTATTCCTCTGCATCTGTGTAATTCCCATCAGATTTAATCGGTCTGAGATAAGGTTCCTTGTCCGGATTGATATCATCAACCGTCGGAACGATAGACAATGTCCGGAAATCTTCTGGTGGTGGTTCTCGGGGGTGGTTGATTTTCTTGCTAGATGTACTACTAGCTTGTTGAATCTTGTTCTTTAATAGATCATCTCTGATTTCTGAGAGTTGTTCAACTTTGCTGATCACATCTGCACTGATATCCCGAAGGCTTGGCCGACTTATCGCAAGCATTAAATTATCGATTGGCAATTCAGCATGGTCACTAGGAAAAGTTTCCAAAAACTCTCCAAATACTGTGACAATACTCTGAATGAATTCTTCGATGTTTGCAATTGGCATAGATTCAGCTTTAATTGGGAGCATTTGTATTTGGGCTTTTAGTGTTTCCAGCAATCGGGATCCTTGCAGAATGGAAAGCACATCAATAACATTACTCTTCATCGATGATTCGGTGACTGTAGCAAACAATTTCATCAATAGTGTTACCCAATCTGGTTTTAGCTCTGTTTTCAAGAGCTCAGCCATTGAATGTTTAACTTTCACCAACTCAAGGATAAGATCATCAGCATCTTTGCTGGCGTAATCTTCCAGCCTTTTATAGCCAATTATATGCTTTCTTTGCTTTTGATTATTTCTAGCACCACGGTTGTTGTTACGATTGTTATTGACTTCTGTTGCTCCTGTATGGAAGAAAAGGAGTAGAAAATATCAAATCTGACGCTATCTTTTTTGTTTGTTACTTTTTACGACATACTGGAACTAAAACTACAGCTAGAATTGGTTCCAAATAACAAAGAATAAAAGCAGAAACACCGTGCACTAAGCCAATAGAAAAACAACTATTTGCGCAAAGTACTAATATTTCGCCTTGCCAAGCAAGGCTTTTTCAGAGTATGACGAAGCCTTCCAAATAATACTCTCAGGCCTCAGGCTTGTGTCGAGAAAAGATATAATAGAACTATTATCGCCAACTAGTTGTAACTGCTAACTTATGTACACATGCCAAAAACTGGTCAGAACTTATAGGATACATATTTGATCGTAGTCCCAAGAGCATTCACGTCGACTGCGATTGACGGATACCAGTTGTCAACTAACCGCAGAAAGAACGCTCAACTTTCTGGAACTGTGCGCAGACTAGTTACCGTCAAAAGGAATAAATGATCAACTTGCCGGAGTGTTTTTGTACACAGGTCAGTGGCGATGAATTACTTAAACAATCGCCGATTAGAAGTCGGCAAATAGTTCTCACTCTACGCAATGTCGACATAAACCTCGCTTTATGTGCCAAATAGATCAGGGGTTGGAATTTCATAGAAAACCCACTAATCGAGGGGGTCAGAATAAGCGGAGGCGGGCGGAATTTCAATTCAAGAATGGCTACAGAAGCTCTTATGTCTCGAATGCTTGAAAAGCCAAGAAACTCTCAATACTGACGTCAACAGTTGTCTTTTATAAAAAGGCAGAACCATACCGCTAACAAGAATATCACTTCCGATTTTACCGAATCGGAAAATCGTATCAATCTTCGCTAAAATTTAACAAGTGGGGCTCTTAATAAGAGGATGGTTCGGAAAAATTATCAAAAATCATTCAGCTTGGGGGGAGGGGCAATTATTAGGCACCTAACTGTAGACAGATCGAGATCAATGTTTCATCTCGGTTTTTGGAATCTGCTCATATCAAATCAAATAAGTTCATTCAGTGTAGACAGAAAAGAGTTCGTATTCACACCAACAGCTAATTCTATTTGTCAGCTGTATCCCACGAGCTGACCTGACTTGTGTTCGAAACGCAATACCAATCGAGCTTTAAACTTAATTTTTGATTTTGTTAGACCCTGGCAAAACGATCAAACACTGCTTGTCAAACAATAAACATTCGGAATTTGCTTGTCAAGTAAAAACCGTTTTGCCACGTCGTAAAATCATTCAAACACTTTTTGCTTGGGTTAAGAAAATAATGATTTTTAAATTTTCAAAAATATCACGCAACGAAATCTACTTATTTTGCTTATCAGGAAATGTAATGTTTCGTGCCAAAGGTTCAAACTTTGCTTGCTCTAAGCAAGATTCAAAACATTTGACAAACAATGTTTCATCGTTTGGCCAGGGTCAAATTCATTTCGAAATGCACTTTCATTGCCTTTAATAAGGGTGCAAGAAGCCATTCTAATAAATCTCTTTATCTCAAAGTATCTAGAAGGTGTTGTGGTACTGTTGCCTTATCCAGCTGACTTGTGGTGCCAGAAGCTCAGAGAAGACGGGTCCGAGGCCCAACTCATTAACGTCACAGCCAAGGTCAGTTCTCTATCAGTTAACCTACTACTGAGATCCTAGCAACTGGCACTAAATACACCAATTCATCTTCACCTCCACCTTAAAGTAACTGCTATCTTATGAAGTAAAGGTGCAAATAATACATCTACATACCATATAGATCAAGATTAGCATCCACAGCATTTGCAATATTGAACTCAGAGAATGCTCTCCTTGGTCTTGCACCTCCCCTGTTTCCCTGGTTGTGTAAATTCCCTCTGTACTCGGCATCATCACGTCCTCTGGCTAGCAGGTTGCCTCTTCCTCTGTTGTTAGGGTTGCCTCTTCCTCTATTATTAGGATTGCCTCTTCCTCTGTTGTTAGCGTTGCCTCCTCCTAAGTAAGAAAGATTTACTTGCCATCAGAAGTTAAAAAATGAAAGCGTTCTAAGGCTAATGCAGTACTTGACCTAATTTTGGCTAGAGACTTTGGCTATTACCCGTTTCGTATACCAAAACTTCACACAAAGTTTCAAATGTATACCCAAGCTTATACCGAATTTCGAAAATGTATACCAGAACCGGACTTTATACCAAATTCTTGAAAATAGATATTCTTCACGACGGCACGTTCCAAGTACCCAAAATATGCATACTGCCCCCCGGGGGGACATATTTGAAAACGAGTTACAAAAATTGGAAATTCAAAACGAAAATGAACAATTTTGTATTGAACGAATATTTTAATTGGTATTTGAAACTGTTCAAAGTTTTGGCAGCATAGCAAGAGGTCAAAAATTGTATTGAAAACGGTGGCAAAACGGTGTGGTGTAAGAAAATTAAGGCGTGGTTTCACGACAAAACACATGGCGCATCCTACAACGTTTTACATCAGATTCAGGCTACATTCGAAAACCAATTGTTGGAGGGTTGATTGGAGGGGCAACAGCCCCCACATGATCCCCCTTGGCTATGCAACTGGGTAGACTCTTACCTCTGTTATTAGCATTCCCTCCGCCTCTATCAGCAACGTTTCCTCCTCTGCCCCTGTTGTTACCATTGCCTCTGCCCCTGTTTCCAGCATTGCCTCTGCCTCTGCCTCTACCTCTGTTACCTCCTCTATTTCCTCTGCCTCTATTACCACCATTAGCTCTGTTCTGATCTAATTGAAGTCCTTCCAGAAAAGCAATGTTATCTCTGAGATTTCGCTCAAAAACATCGTCTAATGGGGAAAGGAAAAAGATCAATTAAGAAAAGCTGAAGCTCTATGCGATTAACGACATAGGCGTGTGTGTGTCCTCCATACAGGGGCGGAGTGGCACGGATGCTATGTTGCTATTGCAACCCGGCCTTTATATTATAGTGTCTTTAACAAACTGTTTCTGTTGTTTCTTGAGCAAATCTCTTCGATTTCTTGGGATTTTGAAGAGATTTGGATTGGTTTCGCTCAGTCTGAAAACAGTTGGAAATAACAGAAATTGTTTCTCAATGCAGATAATTGAAAAGAAGTAAAATTAAAAAGATAATCAGCATATGCGCACAAAAATATGGAAGCAAAGAAAATATAGAACTGCGAAAATTTGTATAAAGGGAGACGATTTTGCCATCGAAATATCGCAAATAAGGAAAGAAAGCATTTTACATGAACAGTAGCCCTTGCCTCGAATACAGAAGAGCTCCCTAGAAGCAACTGAGAAGAAAAATCGCTGTAGTAAAAACAGGCCCCTTTTAATGGAAATAGCAACCCTTGAGATTCGCTGCCAGTCCGCCTCTGCCTCTATACACGTTATTTTATAAGAAACCGGTTTATAAGAAACCTAGAACTCGAAACCCCAAAAGTTAAGAAACTTTTAGAACTAGGAGGAAGGAGTTAAGAAACTTAAGAAATTTTTGTGTCAGTTTCCCAACATACTGATTTCACAATTCTCAAGTATTTCCCACCCACCATGGCCAATTCTTTGTAATACAATAATATTAATAATTTGCTTGCCATATTCACGTTTTTTTATCGTTTTTACTGCAATTTTTTCCATTAAATTAAGAAACTGTGAAGAAACTTTTAGAACTAAAATTGGGCCAAAAATTAAGAAACTTTTAGAACTAGGCCCCGAGCCAGGTTTATTATAAAAAAGTACACTCTTTTTTTTATAAGAACCAGGAAATTTTGATTGAGGCTGGCTGTTCTTAAGTTTTTGCCTTTTTTGAGCCTGAAATGTTCTTAATCTGTTCTTAATTCCTTGGTTACTGAGACATCTAGATTTTGTCAGTGAATGTCTTTAGTGGTAATAGGGTTGTGTAAAAATGGAGCATGCTTGTCCAGTTCACTGTTTGCTTGCTTTTTACGTTGTCTGACTGTCGTACTTTCATATTTAGCTGATATTCTCAGGGCTTATGAAAACGCCCAGCCTCAGCTTGTTCTTATTTTGTTCTTAAAATCTGGGCAAAATCCAGGCTCGTGTTCTTATAAAATTGTTCTTATAAAAAAAAGAGTGTATTGCAAATATCTGTTTTTTCCAGGAAACGATAAAACCTTGTAAAGCCATAAAATTAAATTAAAACTGCAGAAAAATTAAGAAAAAGTACCTCCGTTCCCATCCATATTCTTGCATCTATTTTCTTCTTATCAAAATCATGCAACCTTAAAAGGAAAAGTTATGATGATTAAGAGATCGTTTAACAAATTTCTGTAGCACTAGACAGACGGATTTGTGCTGCATGTTGAAAAGAAATTCACAACCTGGAGACAGGACGACGGCTTTGGCCACTCCTTCAAGCCAAAAACCGAATAATAAATGCAGGAAATTACCTTATGAAGATAAAAATTCAGTTTTGAATTGATAAATAAAAATAAGAGAAAAGTGAAATTATAGGATGATCAAAAATTGAAATTGAAACTGCCACGAACTACGGAAGGAAAAATGATAAAACTTTGATCTTACAGTCAACAAAAACGCAGACATTCACATTTTGGGACACAGCTGGCAAGCGATGTGAAGTTTTGTCAGTATCCAAAAGAGTCTTCCTCCTTCTTCTGAAGGCAGTTTGAATATTTTCCCAACAGAGTCGATTTAGAGTTTTCAGATCTTTTCAGCAGCTTTGAAATTCTTCAAAAAACGACTGAATCTTTCTTGTCTGGGAGACGAAACTCAATACTGGGAGAAGTCAAGCCAAGCAGCCAAACCACAAGAGATTCTCTGCAAAATCTGATTGGTTACTCAAAATTATCGTAACAATGAGCGCAGATCAGCACTTCTAAGAATTCAAGGAATTCGTAACGTGATTGGTTGATTGAATGAAAGGAATAAATCACGTGGCAAGAATGTCCTCACCAACTGACTTCTTAGAAAATAACTGTTTTCATCATTCAAGCTAAAATACGGAATAATAGAGAATGGGGAATACTGAAATGGAAAAGGAAATTCGGAACGGGGAACATCGAACATGGAACACAACACAGTATATTTTTATGAAAAGAGCAGTATTCTAAATAATGACTGGGTAAACAGACGGACGTTTCAACACATTTGAATTTCTGGTCTACCAAACGGTACAAAAATAAACAAAATTTTCAGCAAAAAGAGCAACAACCCCAAAATTCCAAATAACAACCCATATTGTGCAGAAAATAACAGAGATTATTTTTTCGGATAATTTGCAGAGCGAAATCGTTGTTTCGTTTAAGCGTTAAACCTGTCCATATAAAGCCAAAAAACTGGTTATGTGTAGACAGAAAGATCTCTTTTTCCCACTTAGACTTTTCAACAAATCCTGTTTTTCTTCCCGCTGTATTCTGTACGCCTATTGGTGTTCAAAACACTATTTCCATCCAGCTTCACTTGCTGTTTGCTGCTAAGGTACATTTCAACTTTCAACCCGCATCTGGGTAAAAATTACACATTGTTTCGGTCTATTTCTGACGGTTATAACTCTGAGGAGTGTCAGGCGCAAAAAGTATTTTTAGCAAGTCCAAGGATGCTTCCGTTTTTTATCCCTTTTTATCACAATTTTGAATTTTCGTGGGACTCAAGGGCGATTTTATTCAGTACGGTCAATCAGTTTTGAACGATCAATAAAACCAAATCTTGTCATAATAAAAAATCTTCGGTAAAATCAAATATACATATAATAAAATAAATTCTTAGCTTGAAACATTCTCTAAATCTTTGTTGAATTTTTCGTCATCCAATTCTGACGCATACTGTCTTTGAAATTTGGAAAAAGTTTTGTCGAGTCTTTTCAAAAAAGTAGAAATTTCTTCAGCAGTAAGTCCGATTGCAGCTGCAGCCGTCATATAGATATATGGATAATCATTTGAATGTGATCCCCAATTTTTGAATGTATATCCATTAATCGTCTTCGTCTCGCCAGGAGCTACAACCCTGAAAAATCCAAAACGCGTATTCTGCATATACTGTGAACCCTCGAATTAGCCCCACCGGGGCTTCTTTATTTTAGATTATTTTGAATGGGGCATTATTCGAGAGAGGGCTTATTATACATAAATCATGATTCATCATCGACTAAAAGAATGGTTTTCTGTCATAACTTGAAAAAGTACTATTAAAATGCTAATAGGGATTTAAATGGCTAAAATCAACATTTCTGGGGTGCAGGCTTATTCGAATGGGTCTTATCAAGAATTAGAATTTCTCGCTCTAGGGTGGAGGACTTACAATCAATTTCTTGCTCTAATGAGGGGGCTTATTCGAGGGGGGCTTTTTGAGGATTTACGGTAATAATAGGATAATGAAATGACCAGGCAACTTAGTTATTGCTTGCTTGGAAGAAGTATTTATCTTCTTGCGGCGAAGAAGTAAATTACAAAATGCAAGCTGAAAGCAGAAACACAGGGTCACTAGTCCTTGCAAAGATGTGTTTCTGTTTACGGTAATGCATGTTTCTCTGTAATCTGATGGCAGCAAACTACGTTTTGCAAAGCCCTCAGCACATTTTTGGCCAAATTCTTGAACGATGGTTTATGAGCTGGTGCAACGAATCAAACAAATATCAAAACTTATGTGGTTCTCAAACAAATTTTCAAAACAAATTTTGCAGAATGGACCAAATTTGCGCTTTCACTGGTGAGGTGCCAAAGGGACGAAACATCACTGATCAAACACGAAAACAAAAGAAATGTTTATAAAAAATGTTTGTAATAACAAACCTTGTTCCTGAAACACATCTTTTAAACAACATTGAACCAAGTTCAGTAGCCAACCTTGGCTTATCCGTTGAAACTTTGACTAATTTATCCAGTGATATCGCTAAAATTAGAACAAGAATGATAAGTGTACCGTTAGGCCCTGGCTTAATGATCAAACATTGTTTGTCAAACATTTGAAATTCTGTTCATAATTTTTCGACGCTATTCCACGTCACAAAACATTGTTTGACAAGCTTTGATAAACAGAATTCGTTTTAAGATGTTTTAGAAAAGTTCAAACAATTTCTCGATACAAGCACAAAATGTTAGACAAGCATTGTTTTGCGATATGGACAGACGGTAAAACAATTTCCCTGATAAGCAAATGTTTGAGAAATTTCCGAATTTTAAGCATGTCCAAGATCATTTAGCTAAAGCTTACAAAATATCAAAACAGTATAAATTGAAGCAAAGCAAACTAAAAAATCTGACAAATAAAAGAATATATACCAAGTGATATTTGATTGTATTTTATATCCAACAACCTTTCACCAAATCGAGCTATAGTTGTTTTTAAACCATCGGCCAAGGATGTATACATTTTCTAAAGCACAAGAAGACAGTTATCAATAAATAACCATATTACTAAAGCCCGCCGCACACGTGGAGCAAAATGCTGAGCAAAATGCCACTCTAGGCACGATTGTGCAAAGCACGAGAAGAGAGATATCGTAGCAAGCCACTCCATTCGGCATTTTTTAGGGAAACAGAAAAGTGAGGGGCGAGGATAACAGTTGGCTATGGATTAAGAAAGGGTATTTGAAGAAGGAAACAGAAGGGCTGATCATGGCTGCGCAGGATCAAGCAATAAGGACGAATTGGATAAGGCATAACATTGACAAAGAAGATATTTCGCCGTCATGTAGGTTATGTGGTGAGAGAGATGAAACCGTCAGCCATGTCGTATCAGAATGTAAAGAGTTGGCTCAAAACGACTACAAAAAGGCAAGGCATGATAAAGTGGCTGCTATCCTTCACTGGCAGTTGTGTCAAAAATATGGATTTCCCACCACTGCAAAGAGCTACGAACATTTTGTAGACAAAGAAATGGCTGTCTTGGAAAATGAAAATGTGAAACTATTATGGGACTTTTCCATTCAAACAGAAATAAAAATAGACCATAAAAAACCTGACCTAGTCCTGCTGGATAAAAAGGAAAAACTTAATAACAATAATAACAATGACTTTATTTAAGTGTCAAGGCATTTAGCATTTCTACTGATTGGGGACACTGTCACTATAACAAACTTTATAAAGAATTCGCGTAGAACTTCACATTAGCAAGTTGCGTTCAATTTGATATAAGACTGGACACTGGGTATTTTATACTTCTCCAGGGCAGAAAAATGCATGGTTTAATCACTAGAGCCACAAACAGCTGGAACAAACCTTTCGTTCTGAAAGCAATTTCTTATAACCATTCGATCCAAGAGATAATAATGTAATAAACAGGTCCATTGTTGGGCTACCCGATGCTCTTCCTAAAGAAGAATAAAAAATCATTTAGGTTGGTCTTTTGACAATTCTCTAGGAGGCATATCCCAAGATCCCACTGAACATGTGGATTCCTAGTACACTATGCCCCTTCGGAGGATACAAACAGCATTCGGTGGCGTCAGAGCCAAATTTAACTCTAAAGCTCTGGCTAAACTAGGAGGCATAATGCGCACGGATTGTATTCGGCGTGTCTTCTAAGGTGGCTAAACATGCGAGTGACAAGCGAGCAACATGTCACCTGAGTCGTAGAGACATGAAACGTTTCTATTGTCTCCCAGAAACATTTGCGTGTCTCTCGATACAAATTTTGTCGCACGCTACAAAGTTTCCAAGGCAACAAAACTGGGAGAAATCGAGAGGACATGTCGCCCGCGAAATGTTTCCTAGTTTAGCCAGGCCTTAAGGAAGAAGCGCCTAGTTATTTCTCTACCTCTACACTAGCAACTGATCAAGGTGGTGGATGGGGTGGCTAGCCACCCCTTTTTCTAGAGAGAAAAAATCTTAACAGAGAAAAGTTGCAGTTTGGACAAGTAATTGTTATAAAAAGCAGTAAAAAAAGTGCGATGCAGTTACTAGCCGTTAGCCGTTAGCCGTTCAAACAGAGCCGTATTGGATAGGTTAATATCAACAAAAATAACGATTTAGATTTTCATAAAACAGTAAAAGTATGAACAAAAAATACGTGTAGGTTCTCTCTCTAAGCTTTCTTTTCTGATCTTCGTTTTCGTTTTCCAGAAAAGAATAAGAAAGGGCATTTTCTATAATAAATGAGGGAGTTTCTTGAAATTGAAAAGGGCACGGTCGCAAAACCTTTTACTCACATTTCCAAAATAAACTAGCCCCCCTTTCATTGAAACCTGGATCAGCCCCTATACGCCACTCGCTCCAACTGATAAATTTCAATCATAACACATTCTGTACAATGAACATTTCGTTAAAGGGGACACAGTAAATCAAGCCACTTTACCGGGAGTTGATTGTCTTTCTGATATGAATTAAAAACAGCTTCCAAAACCACACAATGTTATAACTTACCAGGATACGTTTTACTGATATTTTCAATAAATGCTTTATCAAAACCAGCTATAATTGACCCGCCAACTGGCACCATGAAGTTCTTATCCGTGCTTTGTACGAAAGCGTCTAGTCTTCCTATTCGAGAGGCCTGAAAAATGCAATATATGCAATAAATATAACAGAACCAGTAAGATCATGCTCCAAAACTCCTCCACTCTTCTTTGAAATTCTTAGATGAAGTTAGGAAGGTGGTAGGTGTTACCGGAGGTAGGAAGGAGCAGAGACAGGGAGAGACTCTGAAGAAGCAGGATGCGTGACAGATAAATTGGTGAAATGTTGTATTTAGCGCCTTGTTGTTGTTGTTGCTACTTTATTTTGAGTAGGCTATTTTTTCTAGCTTTTTCAGCTAATTTAGGCCTACTATGCATGCCGCATCCAGGCATGGGACACCTAGTTTTACGTCCCTTCCGAAGGACGGCGGGGTGAGTTGTTTAGTCATCCATCTGGAAAGTCACCAGTCCAGATGTTGATCTCACACGACCAAATTTAACTTCAGCTGTCTAACGAGAACTAAATGAGAAGCTAGGCCACTCACTCTACTGTCGTTAGGATCTCAGTAGAAGGTTAACTAAACGAGACCTCAACCTTGGCTGTCACGTTGCCGTGGCAGGGCTCAAACCCTGGCCAAACTCGATGAAGTACCCCTGCTCTGAGGGCCTGGGACGGAAAGAAATCATGTGACTAACCTGTTCTATTAAATGCATGCACTTGGAAGACTGGATTCCATATGCGTTGTTGACAATGTGAGGTACTCCGTTTTCTTTGCAGATGGAATATTTTAAAATCATTGGCAAAGCAAGGTCTTTGTTTCACTTAGGGGTTTTGGAATCTGTCTACATCAAAACCAAAAGGCCGGTTCTGTGTAGACAGAAAGAGTTCGTTTTCTCACTTGGACTCTTCAAATAATTCTTTGGTCTTCCCGCTGTATCCGACCAGCTGATTGGTGTTTAAAACACAATGCCAATTCGAATTCTCTTTCCGACTGGTGCATTTCGAGCCGCATCTGGGTATAAATTCCGCCTTAGTTCATTGTTTCGGTCTGTTTCTGACGTTCAAACTCTGAGGAGTGTCAGCCGAAAAAAGCTTTTTAGTATGCCCGACAATGATTCCGCTGTTTATCGCAATTTTAAGTTTTGTACACCTCAAAAACTATCTATTATAAAAGAATTACATATCGTAACAAAAACAGAACATACTTATCGGGAACACGTGGAGCAAAGCAACTAGTAGTTGACATGACACAGAGAATATTTTCAGCGCCAAGTTCATGAATTCTATTTGAAATTTCCTCCACGTCAGTCCTCAGTTCATCACCCTCAAGGATATTTTCGATGAT
The DNA here is from genome assembly GCA_014526335.1 of Chrysaora quinquecirrha. Taxonomy (NCBI): domain Eukaryota; kingdom Metazoa; phylum Cnidaria; class Scyphozoa; order Semaeostomeae; family Pelagiidae; genus Chrysaora; species Chrysaora quinquecirrha. The sequence goes on from JACTAT010000316.1 coordinate 17,481, forward strand.
TATTGGTTCAAAACCTGAAATTTAAAATCAGAATCGGTAAATAATAGCGCATTGTTTACAACAAGAAGCTTGATCGATCGTCAACAAGAAGGCCTAAGAGAATAACCATTAACAAACCAACCTGCTGTGAGGATAGATTTAAAACAAGATTTTTGATCGATTCTCGGCCAGATAACATACTTTGAATTCGGTCTTTGGGTTCTGAGTGCCAACATTGTCAACACTAGTGCCATTCCAGTTGCCACAGGGACAACAATACATTGCTTCACATTACGAACACCTAAAATGGTTTTAAAAAAGTAAAAAAAAGTAACAAAATTTGTGGCATGAAAAGGTTCAAAGACATTTTGACCCAGACCAAAAATGTTGGACAAGCGATGTTTTTTGGACATACACGCTTTTTTATAAAGAACCACTTTATAAGGAACCAACATGTAGAAGGCCCTAAAATTTAAAGAACTTATACTGCTAAAGAGAAAATCATTAAGGAACTTTTGAATGTTGAATACTTTTATCACTGCAAATAATCAAGAATAAAAAGCAAGGAACTATTAAGGAACATTTGGAACTACAATTGCCTCAAAAGAGGCCCAAAAATAAGGAACTTTAAGAACTAGGCCTTGAGGTAGGTTCCTTATAAAAAAAGTGTAGCAAAACGGTCAAACACTTTGCTTGACAAGCAAATCTCAAATATTGGAATAACAATGTTTCATCGTTTGGCAAGGCCCTAAAGAAAAGCCTTGGGCACAAGATGGTCATTGTAAAGGGAAATATTAGAGCGAGGTATTCTGCTAAATATTAGCTTAGCTACCTGTCATTTTGAGCACATCCATAACAAATGAGTTTGTAAGTTTCGAAATCAGTGATGAACCAGCTGCCTTGGGTTGCACTTCGGAAATGTCACCAGATCTTCCTATTCCATGACCAAGATAATAGTGCCTCTTAGCTACAAGCTTTGATGCAATCCTTGCCTCTCTTTCGCCAACACCAACATTACCTAGAAATATGGTATAGAGAAATGGTGTATAGTGAATTAGGGTGTGATTCATGGCGAGTTCTCAGCATCCAACGTAATGAAAAACTCAAAGACTACATAGACTTGCCCGGAATCTATTTCTCAATTTCCTTCTCCTAAGGTCCACCATTCCGTGACAGAACAATGAATCAGAGAGAGTTTTTCCCACCCACTCTATTTCGTTTTCAAGGAATGATGGACCCTTGAATACGAATATTGAGAAATGGACTTGGGGCAAGTCTAAAGACTACGCGAGATTAACGTAGATTTCTCCTCAAGTGGCATACCACATTAGATGATATTCGAACCTGGACTGAGTGATGAGAGAGCCAACGAGGTTTCCACTGAGCTCAACAAAATCACTGAGATACTCTCCAAGTCTTACAGCCTAAGGCTCTCCTAAGTGCTTCGGCTATGTTGAGACTTAATCAGCAACATACACAGTCATATCTATTTGTCGTGAATGGCGTTCATGACAAATATATGACAGTATCGTAGATAAAGGGGTGCTCGCTCTAATCTTCCGTGGAACAATTTGTCGGGAGATTTTTACCTTCTGTCAGAAACTATGCTGGTGATACTTTCAAAGAGGTATTTTCTATATCTGACCAGAAAAATAGCGTAAAAGAAATTCATAATGAAAATACCTTTTTATTGCTGCACAACGCAAAAACATTCTTTTGGTATTGCTGCATAGAACAGTATCCCAAAAATCTCTTTCATGGACACGCCCTAAAGGTCACACCACTTGTCGGGAAATTTAAGGCTTTGCCCCCCTCCTCTGCATGATGCTACTATACTATACCAATGATGCTCTTGAACCTATGCCTGCTAGCAGTACAGTCGAGAAGGGGCTCTGCCAGGGTGATAGGTCCGGGGCCTGCCTGATCTCTGAAGGAGCCTGCAAACATTGAAATTCTCTCCCAAGAACCTCCTAAGGTTCAGGTTCAACTACGTCCTGATGCTTGCGCTGCCATTTGATGGCCCTGATTGCCTTTCGAAGGCCCTGCCAGTCGCTAGGATCTCAGTAGTAGTTTAACTAATCGAGATCTCGACCCTGGTTCTGGTTGTGACGCTACCGTGGCTGGGCTCGAGCTCTGACCACACTGAGCTCCTGACACCACGAATCAGCCGGATTACACCACAACAATAGAGCACCTTTGTTTATAAAATGAAATCTTTTCATTTTGAAATAATGCAGTTGAAAAACCCCTTAATTTTAGTACATAGAAACTCACCATCAAAATTGTTACTATCCATTTTTGCAATGTCAAATAAAAAGTGTTCAATTGAGAGGTCATCCCATCCTTCAGCTGGAAGCTTCTTCTACAAAAAGATAATAATAATAAATAATATAAATGTAATTAAGGCGCTACAAGGTTATAAAACTATGAGTTTAAGCTTTTTAATTCAACGGTTTGTACAAAAGTTATATTTTTCATCGCCACAGAAATTGTCATTTAGTTTTACAAAATTCAATACATTTTCTGCATTTACTATTTCTCTATTCAGTGAACTATTCATTTATGACTCTCTGCGAAAAAATGCTTTCTTATGTCTAGCCTTGACTTGTTTAGGACTATTTTGAATAGGACTATTTTGAATTTGTGTCCTCTTGTCCTGTTATTGTTTATCTTGAAAATCTACAGCTGTCAGTATCAATAAAAACATGGAATAATTTGAACGTCATTATCATATATCCATGTCTTCTTCTGTAGTGCAGAGTTGGCAATTTTAAAACACATGCTCTCTCATTATAAGATAAATGGCTGATGCTACTACGTACTAGGTTTGTTGCTCGTCTTTGTACCGATTCTACTTGTTTATCATGCTATTTGAGATAAAGATTCCATACAGGAACGACTTTGTTCCTTTGTTCATTCATTCATTCATTCATTCATTCATTCATTCATTCATACATTCATTTAATCACTAATTCATTCAATCATTGATTAACTAATTCATTCCTCTATTCATACATTCAACCA
>JACTAT010000316.1:20983-186367 GCA_014526335.1 Chrysaora quinquecirrha
CATCGTTTCCACTGAGCTATGGAGCTCAATGAAATCACTGAGCAACTCTCCAAGTCATACAGCCAAAGGCTCTCCTCCCGTCTGACACCTTTTTTCCACTATGTCGAGCCTTCTTCAGCACCATATCAATAACTATTAATTATTTACAAACTTATTATAAACTTAAAACATGTTTGTATGAAATGATTATAATAAATTAAATAAGAAATAGTGGTCTAGTACAAACCCCTCGCTAAACGCCGCGTAACGCATTTTCAAGTATACAGTAAGTTGTATAAAAACTGATGCAGGGTTGTTTATCATAACTACAATGTCATAAGCCACTCTTCAACTCTGTGTGAGGGCTGAAGGAGAAAAGATAATTAAACCAGCTATTGCTTTTAGAGGAAAGGGTAACATAAAATTCGCTGAAGTGAGCCAATATGACCAAAGAGTAGATGTTTATTTTCAGCAATCAGCATGGATGGATTCTGCAATAAATATGGAATGGACAGACAAAACCTTCATACGAGGCATAATAGATAAGTCAAATGAAAGTGTTCTTTTTGCTGATAATGTTTCGTTTCAATGCCTAAAAGAGTTTCACTTGAGGTGTAGAGAAAAGGCCAACACTCTGGTGGTTTACCTATTACCTGAAAACCAATCTGACAAAGTACAGCCCATTACCTGAACACCAATCCGACAAAGTACAGCCCATTGATGCTGGTGTGGGCAGAATGATCAAGCTGAAGATAAGTGAAAAAATGGGAAATGGTTAGAAGAGGAAGGAAATCTTGAGAAGTGGCATGGAAAGATTACAGCCAGAGAAAGGAGAATTTTTGGAAAATTTTTCAGAAAACTGGCTGTCTTATAACAGCTGATGCCAGCTGTGATGACTTGATAAAGCCCAAAGAAATTGAAAACTATGAATTTTAGTCACATTAATTGTACATAATTTCAATTTTCATTAAAATGCTGATGAGATGATATTTTCTGTTTATTTGGCTTATGTATTTGCTATTGAAAACTCATGAATTGTCCAGTTCAGAGCCGACAAATTTAGAACACTATATGTTTGGTTGTTATTTGCAAGAGACATTTTTTAACAAAATAGTGTCTTGGTTCTTAAACAACTGGTTCTTATTTGCGTGTTTTTACTGTATCCTGGATTAAAACCTCTTTTGGAGAACAAGGGCTTTTCAGTCCAAGCCTTTGAGAATAACCATTGACCAGAGAGGAGAGCAAACCTTTAACAGAGATGCAAAGACCACTAGTGGAATAAAGCAGTTCGCCAAGGATAGCTTTTCAATTTAAAACGCACCTTAAACAGTGCTGAACAAGGGAAGAACACAAAAGAATTATTCAAGTTTGAAGATGTATAGTCGTCAAATAATATACACAAGTCTATACGTCCATCTCAGATCCTTAAAGGTTAACTCAGAACAATCGCTGTTTTTTACTATTACCATGGTTTTTCACCCTGCGAATTCGAATTTGAAATCGCTTTTTCAATTTGAACTTTCAAAACCGTGATATAAGTTGAAAAAGAATGGTATTTTTGACTAACTAACTTCAAATCTCGCGCCATTTGGGGGTCTCGGAATACTAATGCTGTGACATAATAAGAGGAGCAAAGATTTTTTCGGTGTCACGTCCATGTTGGATAAACTGTGGTGAGTGTGTCTTGATTCAAAGTGAAGAAAATGCCAAAAATATGTGTAATGTTTGGTTGTGGATCAGTGCCTAGGGTTGATGAAGGAATTTCTGTTCATTTCATCCCATTTTACAATGATAATTGAGAAGAAGCTGGGGTGCGAAGGAAGAGGTGAAAACAAGTGCCAAATTGAAACCATCAAAACACTCTTGCGATTGTTCAAAGCATTTTAAGATGGAAGATTACGAGCAGTGTTTTGCAGCATCTTCTTCTCTTCCTGGCTTCAAAAAACGTTTTCTGAGAACTCTTAGAACTGATCATTTTGGTATGACTGCTTTGCCAACAATCTACCCTAAGAAAGAAGAGGCAGGTGGGCCTAGTGCAAGTGGAACCATTTCACAGGGGTGAAGTCATCATCTGATGCATACTTTTTAGAGATTGCTAATATCTGTTTCATAATGTTATTTGTATTTCACAATACCAGCCCAGTTATTTTCACCTTTGTCAAGCAGGCTTAATTTTTTAGAGGCAATTCGTAATGCTTTATGGGAAAGTCAAACAACAACCCAAGAACCTGGCATTGAAGGGGTTGGTAATTAAGATCAAGATGGACCTGATTATGACTATGATGGTGGTACTGGCATTGAAATTCAAGAAGTGCAAGGCGGGTGTGAAATGCAGAAGAAATAAAATGAAGATAGTTCACCTGTATGTATATATATAAGCTGTTTCAATGTTCTTTCCTTCTAAAAAGATTGTAATTAATTAGCCTATCATAGTTGGAAATAGCCTGCATGCAGACCAAACAAGCTTGAGATATTGGCTGAGTAAGTATGTTCACTTGCTAGAAAATAAAATCACAACAAAGCTGTGACTTACACATGTATCCACACCACAGTTACAGTCTAGTTCCATAGTAGTGCACCCCATGTCATACCTCTTTTCATCTACCAAGTCTTTTCCGTAACTGTTCAATAACTGTCTAACTTTATTTTTGTAGCTCAAGGTTTGTTCAACACAAAAGGACCATTTTGTGGAGTGCATGTATCTGACTGGTCAATTGAAAAGTGTTAGAAATAAATGGATAAGTGTAAAGCACAAGCTGAGTGTTAGTATAAAGAGAAAGCCAAGCTACAAAGGAAAATTGGTAAGAAAAACAAATTAAAGTCAACTAGTTATACCCTGTCTTGTTAAGCATGTTCACATTTGTGTGTCATATTGTGTGTAATTGCTGTAGATAAGCTGCAGTATGAAATTGAAGAAGAAGAAGAATCAGAAATAGAAGATGAAGAAGATTCTGTCAAAATGAAGGATACAGCGATAAACAGTGAGGATGAAAGCTCTGATATTGAAATGGAAGAAGATGAGATATATGTGTTGGAGGAGCAAGAATATAACGAAGATCAAGACGAGGAGGATTTAGCTGAACAGGACAGGTACATAAAAGCTTGCCTTGTTGTAAAAGTATTAATTGAAACAATTCAGTTTAAAACTTTCAACTTCAGCCCTTTCCCTGATTGATTTGGTTGAATGACATTTATGTACACTTCTCTTATTCACTGATGTATTTCTAAATGTATTTGTTTTATTTAATAAACTATTTCTTTTTATCATTGCAGAAAAAATGTAAAGACTGAGTCCAAGTTTATTGTATTCCTGTCTGCAGAAAACAAGGGTATGGTGTAGTCAGCCTGATTTGCCTGGAACAAAGATCGTAGCCCAAAATTTCCTTCTTTGCGTTGGAACACTTCTTGCAGGTGCACCTGCTACGAGAGTTTGTAATATATTCAGACACACAGGACTGTCTTGTATTTTAATTGCTACTTATTACAAACATCAAGGGGTGAATACTTCTCCAAAATGAAGTACAGTTTTGATGTTTTGATCATGAATATGTAGCCGACATAAATATTTACTTTCAAATTAATTTTAGGAGAAGCTGTACCCTCTCATTTATTTACATTGGAAAAATTATCAAAGGCAATTGTTAAAAGAATTGAACAGCCTGAATGAGAAATTAATAGTTGCTGGTGATGCACGTCATGAAAGTATGGGGCACAGTATGGCACGCCATCTGTAGCAATATTAAATTTCTTGCATTCAAACTTCAGTTTCTTGTATTCAGAGTTCAGTTTCTTGCATTCAGTTTTCAGTTTCAGTTTCTTACATTCAGAGTTCAATTTCTTGCATTCAGGCTTCAGACTTTTGCACTCGGACTTAAGACTTTTGCATTCAGACTTCAGACTTTTGCATTCAGACTTCAGACTTTTGCATTGAGACTTCAGACTTTTGCATTCAGACTTTAGAATTTTGCATTTAGACTTCAGACTTTTGCATTCAGACTGCAGACTTTTGAGTTAAGACTTCAGACTTTTGCATTAAGACTTCAGACTTTTGCATTCAGACTTCAGACTTTTGCATCCAGACTTTTTACATTCAGACTTCAGACTTCAGGACCTACATACTTGAGGGACTTTTCACGTAAGTTTCTCACCAAAAGTCATCTTATAAGGCAGGAAGTTTCCGATGTAAACTGTAGTCATTTTTAGTCGTTTCTTCATTTTCAGACCGTATAAAGTAGAAGCAGACGTTGTAAAGCTGTGAATAATTGCTTCTCGTACTCTAATTGGTATCTTCAAACTTTTACATTCAAATGTATAAACAAAGATAGATGGATGCAGGCTCTCAGATTGAATCATATCTCTCCTGTGTTCTATCAGAAGTAAACGATTACATTCAGGGAAGACACAATAACGATGGACCCGAACCCTGTGAATCACTAAACTCTGTGGAAGCATGTGTGTCATTAGTTGATGAGGCAGAAAGTTTTTGAGATGTTTGCTTTGACATTGGAAAATGTTTTTCACAATGACATTGAAGAACTGTATCGGGTGTTCAGATATATCCTTACATGTTTCAGTGAATTGCTATGCAAAATTTCTCCTGCTGGAACAGTTAGAAGAATTAATAAGAATGTGCCTGCATTAACAGAAAACCATTCACCTGGAGGACAACCTTTTTCATTTCTTGCGAAAATATTGAGGAGCTTAGAGGACTAGGATTCTCGTGGTCCAAAATATCACAGATGCTAGGTGTGTCCAGATGGACTACATTGCGACGAGTGAAAGCATGCGGTCTGGAAAATTTACAAGGATTCTGAGAAGTATCTGATGAAGCCCTTGATTCATTTCTCAAAGAAGTCGTACAGTGGCATGGAAGAACGATAGGACAGGTCTTTGTCGCTGGTTACTTGAAATCTAAAGGGCTGCTAGTTCAGAGGCTTCGAGTCAGGGAGTCCTTACTGAGAGTGGATCCAGATAACAGTATTTTGCGTTGGGGTGTTGTTGTGTCAAGGAGAGTATACTATGTCCCATGGCCAAATTCCATCTCGCATTTGGACGGACATCATTCTTTGATAAGGTGAGGACTTGTCATTCATGGCTACATTGATAGGTTTTCCCGAAAAGTTATGTTTATAAACTGTAGTTTTAACAACTATGCAGAAACAGTTTTGCATCTGTTCCCAAATGCAATCAAAAATCATGATAATCTTTGGCCATTTAGAATTAGAGTTCACAGGGGAGTCGAGAACGTTCTTGTCTGTGAGTTGATGGTTGCCATTCACGGACAAGGAAGAGGCAGTTTTATAGCAGGACCATCAACTCGAAACCTATGCACTGAAAGATTTTGGTGTGATGTTTTTCGTTGCTTATGTCACTACTTTTACTACGTGTTCTATGCTATGGAAAAAAGTGGGATTTTGGATTTGGACAATAGCCTTCATATGTATGTTCTTCATTTTATTTACATCCCAAGAATTAATTTTGTCTTGGAAGAGTAGAAGAAAATGTTCAACGACCACAAAATCAGATCAGCCGGGAACACGAGTCTGAACCAGCTTTGGTCCAATGGAATGAAGGATCCCAACAATCCATTGTCAGAAAATCTGGACCTGTATGCTGAGGATATGCAAGGCCCAACACCATTTCATGACAGTGACAATAATGTGGTTGTAGAACCAGTAGCTATTGAAGAATCAGATATGATAAAATTAAGGATTTTGCAAGCAATTGACCCCTTGATGGAATCAACCAAAATGGGAATAGATGTTTTTGCTCAAGCAATTGAGATTGCTCAAGAGCCTTAACTGGCCTTAAATTTTCACCACAATTAAGTTTTTTTTTAGCTGAGCTTTATCATGTTGACATTGAACAGAACATAATAACACAACTGAGCATAATATCCTCAAAACAGCTTAAGAGCTAACCAATCGCACAAATAAACTGTATTCTGAAAACGTCTTTCAATTAAACAGTTCCTTTTTGTTTAACAGTCTTCTATTTAAGTTTAACACTGTTCTATTTAATTTCTACCAAAATATGCGTTTGCAAAAGCAAAATCATACACCTCAAATAACTCTTTTTCTTGTGGCATTGCAATGTCTCTGTTAGGCCTTGGTAAGCGCAGCTTGTTGATACATGTGTTTCCTGTGGGCAGAAAAAACCACTTTAAGTTGGACTCAGCTTCAACAAACTCTAGGGAAGGCGTCAATCAAAGAATTGGCTCTTCTTGTGCACCAGTTACGAATTGCGAAACACTTTTCAATGTCAATCCTCCACGCTTTCCAGCAGCCACTTCTCTCACATATTTGATAAACACACCATAAACAGCATTCTCTGAAATACGGCTGTTTGAACCTTCTTCTGAAAATGCTGGTTCCAAAAATTGAACAAGGCCTTTGATGGAAAGAATGGAAAGGCTTTTGAATCTTGAAATATGAATCTCAAGTTTGGAAATTCTTTTATAAATTGAAATAACCCAACCTTGTCCATACCCTTTTGCAGCATTTTTGCACAAGGGTTTGCAGGCAAACTGCTGCCAAAAACTTCCAATAACATTTGTTCTGTGAAAAAACGTGGTACCAAGCCATTCTGGATTGTAGAAAGGGCAAGCACCAGACCAACAAGCTCATACTCGGCAGCCATATGCATTTGCCATCCTTTCTCGAAATATTTGGCTTTCATTTCCTGCAAACTTAATCGAAAAAATTCTAGCCGAGGTCCACCTAAATGTTCTGCACTTTCTCCATAAAATGAAACCTCCAGTGTCAGGTGTGGATTGGTAATGCTTTTAAACTCTTCAAACACTGAACTCAGAATGTCTTGTCAATTGACAAAGATATAATTTGTGTCTCCTTCAATGGTACTGCACCTTGATACAACATCAAGTGGTCTGCCTTGAACAATGCACTTCTGGATCTGACGCAGAATCTCAACTGCATCAGTTATGTCATGCTCTTTACAAAATTTGACACACTTTTTGATATCTTCATGTAATAAATCATCAGGATTTGTGGACTTAGTTGTTGTTGCAGAAGAGGACTCTTGCTCTTCTTTTTCCTCCTCGATATTTTCACTTGTAGTGGAAGTAAGCACATTTGTAATTTTGCAATCTTGGATTAGGTCATCACTGTCATCATCTGATAGTGACACTGTTTCCAGCATAAACTCATAGCCTGCTTGCATTCTCAGATAGATAGCTCCTTGTCCTGCAAGCAGTTTAACCTGCTTGTAGTCAAAATTATCAGCATTCACCACATTCTCTAACTTATGACGATAAGCTTTAAGAAACACTAGGTCCTTACCGGCAATGATTGGGTATTGTTTTTTGATTGCTTTGGCAATTCTATCTATTATCTCTTTCTCACAGTCTGCAGTAGAAAGATTGACAAAACCACACAAGACAACATTGTCATCCTCAAAAATTTTTTCCTGTGAAGCTCTCTTCATCTGAGCCAAAACTAACAAGAACAAATTGAAAGGGTCTTGACTCATCAACTTTACTTTTTTTGCTTTCTTGTTGCTAAAAACAGTAGAAATAGGATGCGAACCACTCCTAAATTGAGATGCGACCCTGAGCCTTTCTGACTGTGACAATCGTCTGAATAGGCCATTATTTGAAGCTTGTTCCATCATTCCTTATGCATGATTAACCAGATGCCCAAGGTTAGAAAATGTAGATCTTGATGACAACGAATGGTTCGCAGCAGTAATCTGTGGTTGTTGCCGATTGGACATTAACGATGAGGACGAATAAATTCCGCTCTGCCCAAAGCTAAATCCACCACTGGATCTGGGCCTAGTATCATCATCATGCTTGGTATCATTACCTCCATCTGCAGCTACATTTGATGTCTTAGCAAGATTGGAGACAAGGTTAGAAGCTTCTCCTAGGCATTCTGCCAAACGTTTTAGCTGTACTTCTTGATTTTGCATTTCTTTTGAGAACCAGGAAAAAGTCTTTCGATTTAGACTTTCTAACAGAAAGAAATCATGGCAGATGGGAAATTTATGCAAAGTAACTCAAGTATGTAGGTCCTGAAGTCTGAATGTAAAAGTCTAAAGTCTGAATATAAAAAGTCTGACATCTGAATGTATAAAGTCAGAAGTGTGAATGTAAAAAGTCTGATGTGTGAATAAAAAGTCTGAAGTCTGAATGTAAAAGTCTGAAGTCTGAATGTAAAAGTTTGAAGTCTGAATGCAAAAGTCTGAAGTCTGAATGCATATAGTTAAATATTCAATACATTTAGTTGAATATTGCTACAGACGGCCAACCATAGCACAGTGCAAAGTATGTTGTATACACAGTATTGTGATGCAACAAGCCACTGATTACACATTTTAAATTGGTTCAGGTATGTAAAAAATGGAACACAGCATTTATTATGATGGCTTTTAATGTATTGGTACAAGTTTTTGACAGTCAACAATTCTATTCTCAGGGTAATGAAGTTCGAAGCAGTTCTGCAATTGAATTGAAAGGATTCTTGAGATCAATGAACAAAATGATCGAGCAGGCAGTCTGTAAACCAAGAAATCACGAAATGATGAAACGAAATGACATATGGCGAAATGACATGAAAATAAAGCAAAAAAGTGCATTAAATTTATTTATTTGTCTGTTAGTTAATGCAAGTCTTGATATATTTCCCAATTACCTCTTTACTCGAGCAAAAACTAAGTCAATTGTTGATTAGACAAGAACATTTTTTCAGGAGAATCCCCACTTCCTATTCACGCAGGAAATTTCTGTTGGAGTATCTGACACATTTTTTGGCTATATAGATTCGAGAAATAGATGCTTATTAAAAAATCATATCATACGCCATCTTTTCAGTGTTGTATTAAGCAAGTATACTTAAATCGGACATATAATTTTTCAAAAACGGTAGTACTTGTTTCATAAATTGGAGTTGATCTTCATCCTCTATACAGTTGTTATCGAGCTTCTTACTTTTCTGTGGGGTATTCACAATTGTATAATCCAAGGGAGACTCGCATTACATGTAAGAGCTTCAGCTGTATGTCAAGTGTACTTCCTCTTAAATAGGAATCAGTGGGGAATCTCCTTGAGAATAATGTCTACTTCTGTGGATATTTTAGTTTTTCATGTAAAAAAGTGTGCTTGGCGATCCCTCATCACGATTTGAATTGACCTCATAGATTGCACTGTTTGACTATAGTGTCATGTCATTTCGTCGTTTCATTTTGTTGTTTCGTCATTTCGTGGTTTACAGACTGCTGATTGAGCAGCCTTGTGGAATATCTGTTTTCGTATCTGATAGGCATTTTTCCATTATAAAGCACATGCGTGAAGATTTCCCTGAAATAATCCATTACTTTGACTTCTGGCATCTTAAAAAGAGTAAGATTTTACCTAATTTTTTTAGTGCATATGTAGTATAATTGTATTGGCTCTTCCTATTATTGTAATTCAACCCTCTATTCTGAGCTGCCAATTTTTTTGCCTTCAGAGATTCGCAAGGTATTGAATAAAATTGCATCCCTCAAAGGTTTTGAATCACTTCAAACTGGATGCAACCTTCTCTGAATCATCTCCACTGGAAAGCCACAACAACACCAAGCGGAAATGGAACAGTCATACTTGCAAAGTTTAATTCCATTCTTGGCCACATTATTAGGCAGGTAATTTTCTATAACAATCTGACTTTCAACCCAACTTTGAATTTTATCACATATTCTGAGTAAATCGATAGCGCTGATTCCAAATCCGAGATGGGCCCTGTGAACTTTTGACCGGAAGTGGGACTTTTTGATGACGTCATCAAAGATCCTTTTTTGCCCATTTACTGTAATAACGTTTTACTGGTGCATCAAGAGAGGTTGATAATGGCAGATATATATTCACCTGACTCAGAGCTTTCAATTTACATATAGTGAGTTCGATTTTACTAAACTTCACATATACTATGACTTTTTTCTAATATTTTTGTTGCTAAGTACAGTTTCTACACAAAGTATTTTGTCAAAATAAGTATTCTTTTCAGTTATGACATCATTGTGATGACGTCATGAATTGGGTGAAATTTCGTAAAATCGAACTCACTAAACATCAATCGAAAGCTCTAAGCCAGGAGAATACATGCCTGCCATTATCAACCTCTTTTGATGCACCAGTAAAAAGTTATTACAGTCAAAAGCCAAAAAAGGCACTTTGATGACGTCATCGAAAAGTCCAACTTCCGGTCAAAATTTAACAGGGCCCATCTCGGATTTGAAATCAGTGCTATCGATTTACCCAAAATGTTTAAGAAAATTCAAAGTTAGGTTGAAAGTCAAATTGTTATGGAAAATTCCTTGCCTATATTAACAAACACAAGAATCATCCCAACCCATTGTTTAGTAAATGTGCTCCGGTGATGATATTGTATTAATTCGTGTTGATTCAAATCGAATTTACATTTTTTTTTAACTGATAAATTTTTTTACGATGTATAATAATACTAAATAGTCTACCATTTTAAACAACTTTAATGTACAAATTACTCAACGTTTCCTATAATAGCACTTATTAAAATGTCTGAAGGGTCTGTTGGAATATCTAACTTCTTAATTGTCCTTGAGCCTCTTATGCAAAGTATGGCTGATCTTAAAAGAGTGAAACAGAGCTTTGCCTTAACCAGCTCATGACCAAGCTTATTTCTGTTTGCTGTTTGACAGCTATTCTGCGGCCAAGTTCCTTAATAAATCTGTCTGTCTCAGGGCTGCAGCTTCCATGGGAAGAAAAAACAAGGGGTGTGAAAGAACCGTGTTCTACTTCTATCACACGTTTGTTGTAGGATCTCTTTTTTTGTTTTTCATTGTTGAAAAAAACATTTGGTAGGCTCTGGTTAACGTGGCTAGGAGCGAATGGATTAAAAATCCTAATGTCAAAGAATGCTCTATGACCACGTTGCCAGAACCCCCTTGCAGCAATATCTAGTCGTGATTCGTCACCTTGAATGGAAGACTCTGGAAGATTTTCGCCAGTAAGTGGTGTTAACGCTGGCTCAATCGACACGTCTTTGCAAATTTCTTGCACTAAATGAGCAATGGTGTCTTTTATGTCATCATGACGTTGGAACAAAAAACCGCCTTTAGAACATGACATAGCATGGTCCACATTGTAAGCTTTGCTGCAAGGACAAACTCTTGGTAAATAACGCAAAGGCCTGCGGTATCGAAGATTTATTGCGACAAAGAACTCTCTTTTGTTAAGGATGAATTTCTCAGCTTCGAGTGGCAAGGTTGTTAACCAGGATGAAGCTCCCTTCATTGTTGCAATGTTGTTTGCTCTGAGTTCATTTTTGCTCATTTTATCTTGTAGTGATGTCCACAGTTCAGATCTTCGAATGTGACGAGATTGCTTTACTTCATTTCTAAGATTTTAGACTATGTCCATGTTGATGCTGTTTTCGGGTGTCTGCTGTTTGATGTTGTCAGATAGCTGCCTGGAAAGTAAAACTGAGTTTGCATGCTCAAATGTTACTTCCTCACTAAAGATAGGAATCGACAGGCCACCCATTTTTGCAGGTAGAGATAAAAGTAGATGTTCACTCGGGGAACATAAGTGTCCATCTGTGATTGCTGGTATGAATGTCGAATCTACCAGGTCATCAAAAACTTTTATGTGATGCTTGACTGCTGGAAAAGTGCGGATAGTATATGTGAGTTTGTGTCGAAAGCCGCTGATGAAAGTGCTGTAAGCGGCATGAGGCTGACTCTTGGCTATATATTGTTGATCGTACATGGTTATCAATCAAAAGGTGTGTGCGGATTTTTACATTTTATTGTATTTTGATGAAAACTGTTATACCAATTGTAATTCTGAATCCATTAAATTCTTTCAGACACTAATTTATATCAGAAAGTTGCCTCTGCTTTAAACAACAAGAACCTTCAAAATGGAATTAAACAGGCATCACCTCTATCGCAGACAAGCTGTCTGGAGAGTTTTTATTCTGTGGTCAATCATTTTGCCCAAAAATGATTGGCTTTTCCTTTGTCAAAATGTACTACAGGTATGAAACCTAGTTGTAGGAGATGACTTACAATTAGTAAGAATTTAGGTTGCTCATTCTGATATCGTCTTTTTAAACTTACAAGTTCAAATACTTTGCAGGCATGCATTAGCTGCAATTCGTTTTCATTATAATCTTTAATGTGAAGTAGTAAAAAAAGATGATATATCCAACAGAATACCTGTTCACTACCCAAAATTTAAAAATGGGGATGACACAATAAAAGAAGTTCGTGTGAAGCCTAATTTTGGTTGGAATTCTCAAAAGACTATTTGCAAAATCGATGTTCATCTTCTTCAATGTTCTTATTTTCCAACACATATCATTTTAATCAATCTCTGTCTTTGTTGGCAGATAATTTTGATGAAATTTTTGAAACCCTGCTTGATAGCAATAAACTCAGTATTCCTTCCAAAGAATTAAATAGTAAAGCACCACCACCACTGTGCAGCACATTTGATAAAGAAGGTAAGAAATCTGCCTTTAGGAAATTCCAAAATCTCAAACAAATGGTAACAGAGGCTGTACCTCCAACAGCAGAAGGTAGGAGCACTAGGATTATCCTCTTTGTTTTTGATACTATTTCTATATTGACATGCACTTCATCCATCTCTGTTATTTATTCTTTTAGTTATAAATTCTGCACCACCAGCCAAAAAGGTGAAGAAAGCACCTTGCTGCTCTGTTTGCAAGAAACCCATGAAAGGCCATAAAGATGTTGACTGCCCAAGAAATAGAGATAAACCGTGATATTTCTTGTACATGACAAACTGCTAAAATTGAAACTTTTCCAATCTTATATCTTAACTTCCAACTTTTTTCTTTTGGCTGCAAACCACATTGTCACTCTCCTTCAAATCCTCTTAGTCTGTCATTTTGGATAGTTAATTTTTTTCTGATACTGTTTTAGGCACATTCTGGCAGTTGCAGTATTCTATTTCCCAACCTTCCATGTACAAGTCAGGTAAATTCTCTGTATGCTACAACCCATAGAAATCTGCAGAAAAATAAATTAACAGTATAACTTCAGATATCAACATTTGACTAGGCATTTGTAAAGAGGTTCACTGTGATGTCTACTTTTATGAGCTACTTGTAGGGGTATCATCCTTCTCTTCAAACTTTTGAAATGAAAAAGTTGGCTTCGTGAAATGGCAAAATAGAGTCACTGAAAAGAACAAAATTGTTACATATTTATACCTTTCTTCTGCTCTAGTTTGGGTATACTTTTTCTTTGTAAGGTTTTGTATTTATCTGCTGCCAGCTTTAATGACCATCGTTCAAGACAAACTACTTTGAATTAAGGGTTTTCTGTTATGCACAAGGGTGTTTCATCTCCAACATCTTCCATGACCCATTAATCTTGAAGTGCTTCTTTGCATTCTGGTATTCCATTGCAACACATGCACTCCTTTGCATTCTCTAGAAGATGCAGTTGACACTGCCCACACTGACACCTTGATACAAAGAAATTTGATAAGCTGTATGTTATGCATAAAAGTTGTCAGCTTGGGTAGAATCTATGTTGTATATATCAAGTAACATAACATTGAATTCATCGTAAATGTAAATTTGATAGGTTGGTTTGTTACACTGATTTTGTTAAATGGAAAACTGGCAGCATTGTGTATACACATACTTTGATTTAAATCTTCTTCCTTCTATTCTTTACACAGCAATTAAGATAACAGTTAATGAGGAAAACATAGAAAATCATAAATTTGACTAGTCTCTCAAAGTTTGAGTTGTCAAGAGCAAAGCAGAGCAGGCAGTGAAAATAGAATTTAAAACTCAATCAAACATACGCACCATTCATCAAGAGATAAATTGCCATTGAAGCGTCTTGTTAAACTTTCCATTGATTCGTTCTCCTGATGCTGTTCTTCTTGATAATTTTGTAGCCAGTCATCATTTGCAATTGGCTCATCTGGGTAGGGTTTGACACCACTAGCATCATTTCGTGCCTTAGGTCCATCAGCGGCACTTACTTGATCTTCTTGTTCAAGGTCTTTGACCTCCGAGGAATAAGGTGATGATGCCCAACTATTAGATTCACTGTTAGAATCTTCTGATAACATTATTTCTGACATATTTCGATAGAAAAAAACTTTAATAATGAACAACGACAAGCACACGACTTTCCAAACCAAGCAGCAACCAGATCAACAACAGAAGGAGAACAGAGGAGTTCCTCTCTTTACGTCACAACCCTGCTCGTCCCAAGCCTCCTTCTTGCTGGTTTTCTTCAATGACTCCCGAAAAATGCGGCAAAATTGCCCAAAAAAGTGAAAAACAATTTGTTTCAATAATTTTTTTGGATTCTGCATAGTTAAAAGTGTAAAAAAGACTAGGATTCGCAAATCACCTGAGCTGCCCTTTAAGTCAGAGAAGTATGTAAATAATATTCTTCAGGTGCTGAATAATGAGTATATAAATCCGTTTGATACTTCTTTGGTTTCAGAGCAACTTTACAATCTTAGCTCTGGGGTTCCCATCCCCAAAGAAGCATCGGATGAGCTCCTACAAATGTATAAACTTGGATCCCAAAAGCATGCAGATTTTGTCAAGCATAGAATCGAAAGAAAAGATTACACCTTTCTTGATTCAGTTTCAAGAACTAATTTACATTATTTGGGAGCATTAGCAGAAAAGGCTCAAGGTTCCTGCAGTGACAGGACTGATGTGGTTTTTGATGTCTATTACGATCAATCAATAAAGAATGCAGAAAGACTTGTAAAGAGAGGCTCATCCGGTGCAACCTCGTTCAAGAATATCCAGGCAGGTCACAAGATTCAGCAATGGAACCTTTTCATTAAAAGCTCCAGTAATAAGACCAGCCTAATTCGCTCTCTTGCAAAGGAATTATGACTACTTAGCTACAGGCCACGACTGGCGAGTAAGACAATGTTTTTTGGTTATGATGGAGAATGCTGGAAGTTAAGAGAAACGATTGTTCAGGAAGCAACAGAATTATGTTGCAATCATGAAGAAGCAGATACGCACCTTCTCCTTCATGCCAAGCATGCAGCAGATGAAAGATGTGAGGCTGTTGTCATCAATTCAGAAGACACAGATGTTTTTGTGTTGGCAATTGCAAACAGATATCACATCCAAGCTCCAATTTTTTCAAAAAAGTGGAAGCCAGGTGTGTAGTTGAATAAGTTTTCGAATATATTCTATCGTTGTGAAAACCTGTTATTTAGCTTCTGTTAGCGGTTGCTAATACAATGCTAATTTACTTATTTTCATAGACGCGTTCCTGCTATGTCAACTTAACATCGATCGCAGATGCACTTGGCTACAAGGTTTCTAAAAGCTTACCTGCCTTCATGCCTACACTGAGTGTGACACTGTCAGTGCCTTTGCAAGCAAGGGAAAACTGAGTGCATTAAAGATACTGAAAGCCAATGAAAAATACCAGAACCTGTTTGCATGCCTTGCATCAAATATAGATGTGTCTCAAGAAATTTTGCACGAGTAACAAGTCTTCACATGTCATTTCTACAGAGGGAACGGCGTGACTGATGTGAATGAGCTATGCTATGCAATGTTCTATGCAAAAAACGGTTAGCTGGAGTCCCATGAACTTCCTCCTTGTAGAAATTGCCTGTTGAAGCACATACTTTGCGCCAACTACCAAGCTTTTGTGTGGAAATCATGTTTAGCAGCTTTTCCCATCATCCCATCGCCAATAGGACATGGTTGGAAACATGAAGGGGAGAATGATGCCTATGTAATTGATTGGATGAGCGTAAATCCAGCACCAACTGCTATCCTTGAGTCTCTTTCCTGCAACTGTTCACGATCCTGTGATTCCAATAGATGCAGTTGCGTTGCAAATGGTTTACGCTGCACAGATATGTGTCGACTACGAGACTGCAGCAATAGAGAAGAGGAAGAAGAGACTCTTAACGCATCTGATGGTGAAGACACCGATGAAAATACAGACAGTGACAAAATGTAATTCTGACAGGACTTTGGAATTTAGGTGCTACATTAGCATCCACGACGATCTGGGATTTCAGGCTATCAAACCTATATGCACTACTGCAGTAATACGCACTGCTGTTGTGGTATTGTCTTGGCTTATTGTGGCGAATACGTACTACTGTTGTGATCAACATCATCTAATAAAAACCCACAATTAGTAAGCAAAAAATGCCATCGAAACCCCCATGGTATCCACCACATTACGCAAAAAATACCACCACTGTAGTTTGTATCCACCACAGAAGTGCGTAAAACACGGTTTCTACCAATGAGTTTGTGTTAAATTATTTTCCTATTTGTTGCTTTAAAACATTTTCATCAATTTTAAACCATATAATTTGCAGATACAGAAATATTCTTTGCCTGCCTTGTTTCTTTGAAGTAACTAAGGTGTGACATCACATCATTCTGACGTAATAACAAAGGTTTAGAACTGATAAAAAGGCATTGAGATGCTTAAATATTCATTAAGGTCACTTTTTCAAGTAATAATATTCGTTGCAATTTGTTTTGGCTAGTCTTGAAATTACAACCTTGAATGAACCCATTTTCTTTGAAGTAGACTTAGTTCAGATTTACTTATGTGTGAACCCCCGTCCTTATGACATGCCCCATTTTAAAAATGTCTATCATACCAATTCTGCATAGTAAGGCCATATACTTGACAAGAATCGTCATCATTGTTATTCCCGCCAAGTGGTACTTAAAAACGTCTTCAGCCCATAGACTAAGAGATGGGACAGAGAAAAAGCTTAGATTTTGTAGGGTTCCCTTTGGTGGGGAAAGTTCTCCTTTTATACCCGGAGCAGTTTTACAGAATCATATAGAGAATTCAGATGGAACTGAGAGTGTGAAAGAGCAGTTGAAAGCTAAAACATATGTGGATAATATAATGGGACTAGTGAAAGATGAATAAGAGGCTGAAAGTTTTAAGAAAGAATCAATTGAAATCCTTGAAAAGGGCAAATTTCCCCTAGGAAAGTGGGAATCAAACTTGAAGTCATTCAATAATGATAAAGATAAAGTCAGGGCAAAGTTATTAGGCATTGGATGGAACAAAGAGAAGGACTTGTATGCTGTAGAAGTTGAAATTAAGGACATGAAGACTGTCACTAAGAGAACAATGTTGAAGACCCTTGCAAGTATTTATGACCCACTGGGGTCGATTTCTCCAGCTCTTATAGAAGGAAAACACTTGTATCGGTTAGCTGTCGATGAAAACAAAGGTTGGGATCAAGAAATTAGTGAGGAAGTTAAGGAGAAATTTATAAGATGGTTAGAAAGTTTGAAGACAATAGAAGTACCAAGAACGTGCTTGCTACATGGAAGATATGACACAAATTGTTTTGCATCACTTCATGGATGTAAGGGCCAAGGGAGTTTCTGCATTGACAGTTACATTGGTTACACAACCTAGTGGAACAACACAAGCATTTCAACCTCTAAATCAAGAATAACAAAAGAGATTGGCAATTGCAAGGCAAGAGTTGGTAGCATGTCAGATGGGAGCAAATTTAGCATTAAATGTGAATAATGCATTAAAGAAATGGCCAACTATAGAGAATAATTGTTGGACAGACAGCCAAATTTCATTATGTTGGATTAGCAAGCCATTTAAAAATTGGAAGACATTCGTTTCAAACTGAGTAAAGAAAATAAAGGAGATTACAGACAGACTAGTTGAACTTACAATGGAAACATGTGCCCACGAATATGAACTATGCAGACAGGGGACCAGAGGTGCCTTGCATAACAAGTTGGAAAGGGGGGGCTAGTGGTCAGGGCCAGAGTGGCTGAAAGATGTGTCAAAATGGCTGGTTCAGGAAAATAATGAAAGACAAAAGAAATGAAAGTGAATGCAGAGTTGTTTTATATTCAGAGTAAAGAACAAGGGTTCAACCTGGATGAAATGTTACAGAGAAAATCATTGCAGAGATGTAAGAGAATTTTAGGTTGGGTCTTCAGATTTTACCAGGGGGGTGGTGAGCTGCTTTTTGCATGGAAGCTGCTAGCTGAACGTTGCTTCGCATTTTTGGTCCAGTTTACAAGTAAGTATCTTTATCATTTTCATAGATTTTTAATTTTTTTAGAGGTGATACATTGATTTAAACCTTATTGATTTAATATATTAAAGTTTCATTGTGGTTAGGTTGAGATTTTGTCTTAAAAACGTATTTGGAAATTAGTATTTTGCGGCCTACTTTCAAGACCTCCACGGTGCCTATTTTCAACACAGCATTTCTACACGAATTATAAGGGGTTCTATGAAATAAAAAGTATAAAAACGATAAACCAATGTTCGAAAATATTAAAACTTTTAAAGAACCCCATAGAGCCCCATTGCTTAGTAGTGTAATCAGCCTTTGAAAATGTGCTACTTTTCAAGTTTTTGGTGCCATTTTGAAATCTAGGCCCATTGTCATGACAAAAATATATGACCATCTTATTCCGCATATGTTGTTACCTGGGAATCATTGAAGTCTCTCGTTGACTCTTTTATACATTGCCTACGAGTTGCAAAATGTTTTTAACTTAATTCACTGGTCCTTTAGATTTGAATCAGTGAACATTTATGATTCATGGACAAATTTCACAAGAAGAGAAGATGAGGAAATATGCAAAAATGAATTCACATCACAGATGGTCACACACTGTCAGAGGTATCCATAAAGAGCTCGTCACTCTGGAAGAGACCCACGACAGGAGGAGTGGCCCAGCATAAATTATTATGAAGAACTTGTTTGCTGTTATAAACCCATTGGAACCTCTGTTCCTGATTAGTATGAAAAACTTTCTTGCTGATGTGCACATTTGAAGTCTTGATGGCATATTTCGTTCATAACTAGAACATTAAGTAGTTGATACAGGCTTGGGTTGATAAATTTGACTTTAGACTATTGGTCAGTTACTTAAGATCTCAATGCAGTGGACTTGGATTCATCACCAGTCCAGGTCAGATTTTATTATGAAGAACTTGTATTGTCTGCTGATTTGCCAAGTTTGAAGTACTTCTGCTGATTTTGATGATGAACATTTTTGCTGTTATAAACCCATGGGAACTTTTGTTCATTATTATTATAAAGAACGTTTTTCCTGATATATACCCATTTAAAGTCTTGCTGCTGATTTCTATGATTAAGCCAAAGTTATATTTCCCAGGTATAGACTATTGGGTGTCTTTGAAACAGAGAAACATTAGGATGATGTAATCTGTGAGGCCTCTAAAACAATTCTTTTCTGAGAAAGTTAATGTGGCTGATAAATCCTGCTACATAACATGGGTGGTACCCCATGATACCCTTGCCTTGAGCAGATAATACAGATCACATTTGTCTGGTAGACATGAAGTTCAGAAGCTGTTCAGAAGATTTTTTTGTTAATTTGTTTATAATAGTATTCAGCAACATTTGACGTTAAATGTTGCCATTATAGTAATACAGTATTTTTATCCAAGACTTGCTAACATGAAGTGAAGCATACGGCCATTTCTTGAAAGATCGCATATTCGCTAATAGGGTGTGTTATATGAAAAGTTATTATATGAGCTATGTTGTAAATGGAAGCCATTTGTGAGAGAAAACTTTCAATAGGAAATACATATTGACCTCAAAATAAATATCCTTGCATTTGGAAAACAGCCTTGTGTTCAACAAAAAAACACCTTGAAATGTAATTGAATTTGTTTATAGCATGCTGGGTTCTTAATTTCCAATTTTTCAATCCCATGACTTTCATTTGTCTTACCACTGTAAGGTTAATATGATAAAATGATTATTCTCTTATACTTGATACAAGCAGATTGTGAAAATTCAATTCAATTCAACTTTTTTCATAGCATACAATCCTAATTACAAGGTACATAATATTGTATACTACACAACTCAAGAGAAGCAGAGCTTATGATTTCTTGGGCCGTTAAATTAAAATATAAAGCAAAATAAACCATTAACAATAAGAGCAAATTAATCCTAAAATACACTGTTTACGTGAAAATGAGGAGCTAGTAAGAAAATATCTTTTAGGAAATATTGCAAGTAATTCTAATAATCAGATCATTTTGCATTACAGATGTGAAAAAGAAAATCACACAGTATTAAAAACCAAGATCCAACTATTTAGCAAAGGTCAAAGGGCTAAATGGCTTCTTGTCCCCAAGATCAAAGTGATCTGTATTATTTGATCAAGGCAGGGGCATCATGGAGTGCCACCCACTCTATGTAACAGGGTTTATCTGCAACATTGGCTTCCTAATTCCTTAGAAGAGAATGTTATTTATCAACATTTAGAGGACTAATCAATTACATTGTCATCTCAGTTCGACAATAAGACACCAAAATGGGTTTATAAAAGCAAACAAGTTCATTAAAATTTACAATAATGGTAGGGACCACACATGCATCCTTTGTAAAGCAAGATGAAAGAATTGATTCCAACACGATTTTATACTTCAGGCCATTCAAATCAAAATCCTCAACATACTCCTCCAGAAACGGTAAAAGGCCTCATATTCCCACTGTAGATAAACAAGAGACTAAATTATACGCAACCAAAGAATGGTATAACAGATGATTGCAAAGAATATTGAAGATGTTGCAAGAAGTGCTTAGGCCATAAAAAGCTTCGACATCTGCACACAAATCCAACAAGATGGAACTGCAGCGATTTAGCCTCTTACTCATGAGACTAGAGTGAGCATCATGAACCCGCTTCCCACCCCTGAGATTTTACCACAACGTCAAGAAAAAAGGGAAGAGGAGATCCAAAAGATTAGGCCCACTAACTACCGCAGAAATTGAAGAAGCAAATATCTGGATGATTAAAGAAACAAAGAAAGGACTGAATCTAGAGAGCAAGAAATCTAAGCAGTTAGGGCTAGTCCGATTTCAAGATGATATTATCAGATGTGTTGGAAGATTGTCAGAGGAGCAGCCTATTTTCCTCCCAAGGGAGTCTTTGTATTTGCAAAGATTAGCTGAAGAAATCCATAGAAAAGTAGGTCACATGGGAGTGAATGCCATGATGGCAGTAATCAGAGAGAAATTCTGGATTCCTTGACTAAGAATGAGCTTAAAGAAAATAAAGAGAAATTGTGAGAAATGCAAGATTATGGCAGCACAACCATATCCAAAACCTGATGTTGGACTCTTGCCAGAATGCCGAACAACAGCAAACTATCCGTTTGGAGTCACAAGGCTAGATTTTGTAGGGCCTTTTAGTGTCAAAGAGAATGAACTGTCAGAGAAAGCATATGTGATAGTATTTTCATCCGGAACTACAAGAGCAGTTCATTTCGCAACAACAAAGACTATGTCAGCAAGGGAGTTTATAGACAAATTAAATGAGTTTATTGCAGTGAGAACAAGACCACATCACATTATAAGTGACAATGCAAAAACCTTTCAAGCAGCAGCCACGTTTATCAAGACCTTGCAAAAGAGTGAAGACCTACATGAATATTTAGCAGAGCAAGAGACACAATGGGAATTCATTCTGGCAAAGAGCCTGTGGAGAGGGGCATTTTACGAGAGATTGAACAGAGATTAGAAGAGCATATCGTATCAGAAGTTAGGCAGAAGCCATTTACCATGTGAAGGACTGAACAGAGTTATTAAGGGCATTGAGATTATTTTCAGCAATAGACCCTTGCAATATGTCGAAGATGAAATGGGTCTTAGATAAAAATAAGTAAAACTTTAGACTCAATTGCATTTGGAATTTAATCCTCTGTTTTGTTTACCCAATCTGACTTTATATATTTTTAAAAACCAATGCAACAAGTTGGCATAAAACATTTTTTTTACTATATCAATTTCAAACGCCTAAAACTTTTAGTACAAGTCATTGTAATTATTTTTAACATTTTCTTTTATTATTTAAACGGTGTATGTATGTAAGCAGGTCCACATCAGCTAGATGCTGCCATGCTGCCAATTAACAAACCTGTATATCAGATAAAATTATGCATGTATGTGTGTATGTATGTATGCATGGTCAAAGGCTGTTGACACCTAACAAGATAGTTCACAGAAGAGGAGTTTTTCAATTAGAAGAAACAGAAGAACCAGACTTGCCAATTAAGATGGAGAAAAGAATAAGGAAGGCAAAGGAAGTTATTTGGAATTGATGGAAGACTGAGTATGTTCAGGCATTGAGAGAAAGACATGATGTCACCAAGGTAAAGCCATATCGTCCAAAGATAGGAGAAGTAGTCCTGGTTGTCAGTGGCAACAAGAACAAACATGAATGGCATCATGGACTAGTCTGTGAACTATTGAAAGGAACAAAAGATGGAGTTGTACGAGGGGTAAGAATGATTGTTAAGAATATAATCTGGGAGCGACTACTGCAGCATATATGCCCTTTGGCAAGTAAAAAAATAAATAAATAGTTTATCAAAAATGATATTTACCCTTCTACAACATTGATGACCATCATCAAGTTGAATATACGAGCAAGAAAGAATGGCCTTTTTGCCCAAGTCTTGAATTTTATCTCTTATAAACATCGAAGCCACCGAGTTTTGGATCATGACATCTTTGTCAAAGTCTCTGTCCATTTTGTTTCTTCTTTGCAATGATTTGTTCTTGTTTCGGTCGTTTGAAAATTGTTATGAAGTTTCTAGTCTATTTGCGCGACTTTTACAATGCTTAAATGTAATTGGATCGGAAATATGTCACTTATCAATCAAAATATAAGTCAAGTTCTGTTGAATTTCTATTATAATATATGCAATTTAATATAAAAAGTTGACAGCTGTCAATCAATCATATTTAAATATATAATTCATTTTAATTTTAGTTTCAGGTTCATTTTTCTATTATAAGATGGCAAACGAACATCATCTTGAGAATTTCCTCAAAGGAGAGGAATCTGGATATAGTAAATTGAATGTGATGAGCAAAGGACCTAGAATTTTGGTATTCTGCAACGACGCACAAAAAGATGACGTCATTGAATGTCTTTTTGAACATCTGTGCAATGAAATAAATGATTATGGGCAAAGCGATTTATTGCTCCCTTTTGGCTTTGAAAAAAGACAAACAAGCATGAGACTTCTGGAATTTGGCATTGAGAAGGGAGAAGTGCTTAAAGAAGGAGCGTTTATAGATGTAAGTTTAATTTAATTTAAAACATTTATTGATAGAAGATTAGCATTAGTATTATATAACTGAAAAAGGTTTTTTTTTTACAGGATCTGGAACATGAGCTAAAGCGCATGATATTAACAAAACTAGTCTGGACTTGCGATGAGTCCAGAAGTCAATCTATAGGAGTATATCAAAACAGTGGCAAGATAAGGAATTTATTGCGAAAACACATTCAATTTGATACCCGTTCTAAAACAGTGTTAAAGAAAAAATAAAAAGATTCTCGAGAAGAGATAGAAGGTAAAAATGAAATTTAAAGAATTAATGATTATTCATAATTTTTAAAAGATTTATTTATTTTTTTAGTTATATTGTTTCTTTGGTTTGTAGTTGTTATCGACGATGAAGAAGAAGAAGAAGTATTGCCTCCGAGTAATATTGGTACTTCAATACAACAAACTAAGGAAGTCACAAATAATGTAGATGGTAAGTGTTACAAAATTTGTTGTAGAATAGAGCATTTTCAACTAAGGGCCTTCTTTTTAAAGAAAATTGAATTTACGCTTTTAGTTCTTGCTTAGTTGAAATGGAGTATTATAATATATTTTAAAATAGTGATAGAAAATTTTATTAAGAGTTTGTTGTTACTTTTATAGAGAATATTCGACAAGGATTCGAGATAATCTCAACAGAAGAACCTCCAGAAGGTGATTTATTTTAATGGATTCGACAATAAAGCAAAAATTCAAAACTGAAATTGCAAATATACATGCATTAAAACAGGGTGGCTGTTATGATAAATTTGAATTTAATGGAGAGATTATAAGGATAGGAGGTCGTATGTAGCTTTATACCTTTTATATTTAGCCTTTAAAGTGTTTAATATTTATTTGCATATTTTTCATAGCAATAGAAATGTTAATGTTAGTTTTTATTTTTTTAGAGTTTATGGAAGTGGCCATAGGCAATATGAAAAAAATAATTGCCGAAAGAAATAGAGAATTGAAGAAACCGTTGGCCGACCTGACTTCGGCAGTGTTAGATTCGAGTGAAAGTCCGGAGTTATCCACCATCGAAAATGCGGTGGATAATCTCATGGAGAAGAATGAAAAGCGAGTTAAACTATCACTGCCAAAAGTCAGGATAGGAAGGAAGCCGGTAAATTTAAAAGAGATGCAGATGAGATGAGTGGAGAAAGAGGGAGAAGAGAGAGAGAGAGAAAAAAATAGAGAGGTAGAGGTAGCTGTCGATTCGATAGTGGAAAGAGAAGAAGAAGTAGATGAAGTTGATAGTGAAGTAGAAGTGGTAGAAGAGGGAGCTAGTGTACGAGATAGAGAGAGTTGTGTGGAGAGTGAGGAAGAAGAGAATGAGAGTGAGATAGAGAGGAGAAAGAGAGAAAAAGCGAAGAGAAAAGCCGAAATTGCAGATTTCAACAAAGTCCAGCGATGGAAAAAACGAAAACACTTAATGGAAGAAGAGGAGGCAAAAAAAAAAGAAGGAAAGAGAAGACAAGAGAAGTCAGAAAATGGTTTTAAAAAATAAACTGTTAACAAAAATATAAAAGTTTAAAAAAAAATGAACTGTTTAGGTTTTAGTAGTTAATTTTATTTTTTTATTATTTTTTGGTCTTGTTATTATATCTTAATTATATCTGTTATTATAGACGAGATATCTTAATGTCTTTGAATCATATTTGCATTGTTTTATATGATCAATATAGATCAAAAGTAAAATCGATTTATGATCATAAGCCGCAAGTAGTGGATACTGTAATACAAAACCCATTTACACTTTTGCTAACTGGCAAGTCTGGATGCGGTAAAACCTTTTGGGTCGAAAAATTACTTGAAAATTGGAAGAAAGTTACTTCAGATAAAAAGGGAAAATTATTAAAAAAAATATTATGGTTTTATGGAGTTGAGCAACCAGAGTTTTTTCAAAAGCTGAAATCTAAATATGGCGAAGGCAATATTGAATTCATAAAAGGAATAGATATAAATAAACTTAATAAAGCTGCGAATTGTATTGTTATCATGGACGATTTAATGAGCGAGATAAAGGATAATAAAGAAGTAGCCGCATTGTTTAGCTAAGCTTCTCATCATAAATCGATTTCTGCTTGTGTATTATGGTAATCACCATTTCCACAAGGACGTTTAGCACGTGATATTGCTACTAACGCTGATTATTAAGTAATTTTTGATAATCAGAGAGAAACTAATCAAATGAAGACTTTATGCCAGCAATTAGAAGGAGGCAGAGAACGTTCGAGAGAACTTCACTCTGCAATGAAGGTACATTTTGAAGAAAATAGTAAAAAAATGGCCTAGCGTATTTGCGAATTTTAAGCCGACAGACAAGGATAAAATAAAATATTTGATAAATTTTCCTTTTGATAGCGAAAAAGTACCAATGTCTTAGTTATTGTTATAAGTTATTGAGTTAGTAGGAATTTGAATAGAGTATTTGCAAAAGGCTTTTAAGTATGAAGCTTTATAAGAGAGTGAATTTATTTGGAAGGGTATTGAAAGAAGGTAATGAGCCATTAGCTTTGGATAAGCAGACAATGATGGCAAATAAATTGAAAGGTGGAGGCAGAAAAAGAAATATTAAGGCTTTTAGAAATGTAAGAAAAAGACAAAAACGCCATCATCATCATCATCATCATCATAATTTAGCTGGAGATCACAGAACTAGATCTTTTTCGCCATTTCCTGAGACAGTGAGGCGTTTGGCGTATAATCCAGCTCTATTACCACCTTCTAGAAGAGTTACTATTGTAAAATCGACTGGAGAAGTTTTTTATCAATATTAAAAAAAAGCTTACAAAAAACGTTATAAGAGAGGGAGTAGAAGGCTTAGTTACTCATTCTGCATTCGGAAATCAATCTGTCAAAATGACGGAAGAGACTACTTTATTTATGGCTGTAATTAATAAAGAAGCTGCTTATGAATTACAAAGTTCTTTATTGCAAAGAGCTTCTAGAGGGAGAGTTGTGGAAATAAAACAACTTTCTAGTCAATTTTGTCTTGGAAAACAAGTCGTATTATATACTTACCGATGATGATAAAATTTTGAGCGACTCATCCAAGAGCGTATGGGAGTGGGTAGTTGCTGCTTTGACGCCAGAAGAAATTTGGAAAATTGAATATGTAGATAGAAGAATATACCAAGTTGATGCTATTTCAAATTTTTCTGCAGCTGGAAAAGGAGAGGTGAAAAGTTTAAGTGATGCGGTTGCTATTGGCAGGAAAGTTCTGCAAGAGATTCAAGCTGATAATTGTGCAAGAAATAATGAACATTTGAAAAAGTTTCCATGATTTTCGAAACAAAAGCAATGTAAGTTAGTTGATTGAATTATGAGATTAAAATTTGAAATCGGATTCATATTCTCTACGTCTGTTTGACCTTCGTACTGTCTTTTTTGATTGACATATGTCAAGAGTTTGAGATGATTGACATGTGTCATAAAATGAATATATATATGCGCTTATACTATGTATTTTGTTATTTGCAATGGAGTCATTAAATAAGCTTGACGAATTGAATGCGCAATCCATGCAGTCGTTGAATAACTTTGATGAGCAAGATGTTGCAGCAAGATTGAGAGCATTGTGTACAGATGCTAATTCTGTAAATTTTCAATGCGTTCATTTAACGACCAAAATTAAAGTGCTTAAAAAAGAAATGGCGCTTTTGAAAACAGAAGAGAACGTAAGTAAAGAAATTCAAAATTTAAAAGGTGAAGTAGAAGCGTTAAGAGCTGTTTTATCTGACTTGAAAGATTTAGTTACAGAGATAAGGAAGATAAATCAAGATAAAGAAGCTGATAAAAAGTTCCAAGCTCAGTTAGATGCTTTAAGAATAGGATATTATGACTTAAAAAAAATTATCGAAGAAGACATTTTAAAACAAAAAAAAGGAGTATTTCAGAATGAAATATTACAATTTCCACCTTTGACACCTAGCGATACAGTCAGTCATTCTGGAGTTTTTGTTTGGAGAATTCATGTTGTTTATAATAAAACGACTGCAGCTATAAAAGATGAATTAAGAAAATTTGTCAGTCCTCCATTTTTTTCATTGCAGTTTGGTTATAAGATTCAAGGTATGATTTATTTGAATGGAGATGGAATAGGAAAAAATAATTCGGTTTCATTATTCATAAGAATAATGAGAGGGCCTTTTGATCCTTTATTGAAATGGCCAATGAAAGCAAAATTTGAAGTTGAAACAATAAATCAACGTGTATTGGAAGTGTTTAATTCAGAATCAAGCAATCCGTTTATACGTCCAACGAAGAATAAGAAAGCTAATGTTGCATTTGGATGTCCAAAATTCATTTCTTGTGGGACAATGGTTTTATAGATGAAGATGTGATGTTTATAAGAATGACAGTTAGGTTGATTGATTGATTGATTGAACTGTCAATATTTGATTGATTGCTTGAAATTTATTGTTATAAAAGCTATAAAAGAGGATATGAAATAAAATAACTTCACTTATAGTATAGTCAAATGACAAATGAGATACTTCTAGAAAAAGAAATGGAAGGATCTATAAGATGAGAGTTTTTATATGTTGATGGTGGAAAACACATGATTTATTTTAAACATGCACGTAATGTTGGAGACAGTTTCTTATTTCCACGTGGTAACTACTACAAGAGTGATTGTGTTTTTAGAGATTTAGATGATGGACGAATCACTGTATTGTCAACATGTCGTATAATATTGAAGCATGATGAAAATGAAGCGGTGCAAGTTAAGACAATGTTAGATGCTTGTGAGAATGCTGAAACGAAAGATAAATCAATGGTTGGATATCATAGAGTAAAGCAACCACCTACAAGTTTTCTTTTGTTTAAAAAAGTTATGGGCAAGACCTTTCCTGAACATACTTTACCTGTAGATAAGGTAATTATATTAAGCAATATGTGGAATTTTTTGAGTCATGCAAAGAAAAAACCTTTTAAAGATTATGCTTCACAAGTTGGTGATTTACATAAAAGATCGTATCCATTTTTTCTAAGAACAGGAGCTGAAAATTACATAATAAAGGATATTAAGAGAGATGAAGGAGAATTTTGTACTAGGAACGAGAATTTAAGAACAAGTTATGATAATTGTGTGATTTTTGCAAAGAAATATTTGTATCCAGTTGTAAAGTCGTTGACTCAAGGATGAGAAGAAGTTAATTTGACCCAAGAGATGATAAAACTTGTATTAAGTATTCGAATGAAGCAAGCGCAACAAGATGCTGACCGTCAACTTCAACAGCAGAGGAAACGTAGAATTAATGGAAAGGTCGAAGAGGAGTTGGATGAAATTTTATTTTTAGCAGCTGGCAACAGTGTTGAGAATAAGAAGCAGTTATTTGATGACATTATAACCAGTGATCCAGCTGATGAAATATGGGAGGAGATTTTTAATAATCGTGATATAGACGATATTACAATGTCTTCTGTTTGTAGTGTTGAAGAAAAATTGTCTAAGGATTGTGCGACAAGAGGTGAGATATTAGACATTAGTGAAAAATAGCAGATATAATATTTGTTGTGACTTGAATTGGCTGAATTTGGTTGTGCTCTGGGATGTTGTAGTTATGATGAATTGGAAAAAATGACAATTATGGAATATAAAAAATTGCAGTTATTGCAAGAACAGTGTACTTTTTTGAGATTGGAACCACAATGGAATAAAGTGCCGAATGTTATGGAGAGTGTTAGTGACTTTCTTAGAAAAAAGTTAATGGAGTTTATTGAAGAAAAAGTTAAAAAAATTCTAAATGTTAATTCAGAGAATATGCAGTTTATTTTACATCCAAGAGACGAAGAAATGGCAGATCTGGATGTTGGAAAAAAAATGAACTTGAAAAAACTGCTGGTGGTGGATGTATTGAAGAATGGCTTTGTAATGAGTTTTTAGGTATATAAAGATAAAGAACTGTTTGAAGAAGGTTTTAAGAAAAGTATTCAGTCTAAGATAAAAGAAATACGAAGCAATGGAGAAGATGAACAAAGTATTAAAAACAACTATTTAGAGAGAATGAAAAACTTTTTACAAAAATTATTTGAACATGTTTATTGTGCATTTGATGATGATGATGATGTGATGTTAATTTGTTCTAGGTGTAAGAGATGTTTGTTAGAGATTGAAGTACAAAATTATATGAAATGTAAAAAAATGATTAAGATAATGCAATCTTTTTTAAAAAATGTTTGATTAATTATTTGAATGGATATATATAGTTGTTTTATTGTAGTGGTTTTAATATTGATTGAGAGATGTTATAAATGTCAGTTCATAATTCATGATGTCTTATTCTCCTTTAGCAAGCGATGTGCTGAATAAAGCTTTGTACAAGAAAATAATACGCTTTAAATTTGCACCTTATCGTTTGGCTTTTGACAATCAAAGGTATTATTATAAAAATAGATTAGGTAAGGATTTGACTGCAAATAAAAAATTTATTTAAATCGAAATAAAAAGGCGATAAAAATATGCAAGCGGAAGGCTTTTGGCCCATTTTTAGTTGTGTCTGGTAGTTCGTTAGTTAAACCGCTGATAATAAAGGCTTAATTTACATCATGTCGAGGAACGATGCAAATGATGGTGAAGATAATGGTGAATCATTGTTAGCGAAAAATAAACAGAATGAAGCAGATGCAGAATATAATAGTGATGTATATAATAGAAGAGTACTTATTCCTTGTAAAGATTATGAGATGTATAAAGAAATGAAAGCAAAGCAAGTGCCTAATCAATATGAACAAAAGATTGCAGATTTGAAAAATGAAAGAGATGCGGCTGAGAATATAAATGATAAGATAAGAATAATGGATGAAATTAATCACTATGAAAGTTTGTTACAGAGAATTTATGTACAAGCTCATGAAAAAGGAGCGGACTATGATGTAGAAGAAAATATAACTACAGCTGTTCATAAAAAAAAGATTGGAGAATTGAGAGAAAAATTAAAGCCATAGCTAGGAATAAAAATTTAAGTAGTGAAGCAAAGAGTCTAAAGGTAAAGAAGCTTTTAGAGGCTATTAAAAACTTAGAGTCACAAGAGGAGACTAGAAAAGAGGCAAAGTTAAAACAATTTATAACTCCTGAAGGTGGAATAAGTACTGAAAATCTTAGATTATTGCATAAGGCTACTTGGCAGACTAGAGAATTTTTGAAATATTTAAGAGCTAGTAATCACATTCGCTTTTCAAAAAATGACAAGACTGTTTTTGTTAATGGAGATAAAATTGAACATGCGGGCACTTTATTTTCTATGGTAAATTGGTTAAATAATCCGCATTTAAATGAAAATCTGCCTATTTGCCTGATTCCTATAGCCGAAACTTTAATATCAGAGGGTATGTCGATCAACTCATTTCCAGAGATATTAAAACGTGGACTAAGAAAGAAAGAAAGTGAATTAAAAAAAATTAGCAGCAAAAAAAATGACATAAATACTCCTCTAAAAAGTGCTATTAGAACTGAACTTCAAGAGACGTTAACCCTTGCCCTGTTTGTGTCCCAGTTCGTCCCACCAGAGTAAATTTTTTTTTTTTCAACATCCATTCAGGAAACTTAAAAAAAACAGAGCTGTTTGTATACCGATAGGCTGCCGGTTTACAAGAAAACGTTAAGAACTATTTATTATTAAACAAAACCTGTAATAATACCTAAAAGACATTGTAAAAATTGGTTGAAAAATGAAAGTTGTTCGATTTTGCTAAAAATTAGTAGGAAGGGGTAATTTGGGGTGCTGATCTTGAATCTGAAATTAATTTTTGAAAATTTGAACGTCTTGGGGGACAAAATGGGGGCAAGAAAATGAAAGTTGCTCGATTTTGCTGAAAATTGGTACACAGGGGTAACTTGGGGTGCTGATTTCGAATCTGAACTTAGTTTTCGAAAAGTCGAACGTCTTGGGGGACAAAATGGGGGCAAATGGGGGCAAGAAAGTGAAAGCTGTTTGATTTTGCTAAAAATTAGTAGAGGAGGGTAATTTCGTGTGCTGATCTCGAATCTGAACTTAATTTTTTGAAAATTGGAACGTCTTGGGGGACAAAACGGGACAAAATGTGGGGCAAATCAGGCAGATGGGGCAAGAAAATGAAAGTTGTTTGATTTTGCTGAAAATTAGTAGAAAGGGAGTGGTTTGGGGTGCTGATTTCGAAGCCGAAATTTATTTTTGAAAATTCGAATGTCTTGGGGGACAAAATGGGGGCAAGAAAATGAAATTTGCTTCATTTTGTTAAAAATTAGTAGGGGAGGGTAATTTTGAGTGCTGATCTCGAGTCTGAACTTATTTTTCAAAATTCTAACGATTTGGGGGGTCAAATCGGAACAAAATTGGGACAAACAAGGCAAATTGGGGTAAGAAAATGAAAGTTGTTCGATTTTGCTAAAAATTGGTAGGAGAGGGTAATTTCGAATCCTGATTGTAAATATCAACTTTATTTTTCAAAATCCTAACCTTTTTGGTATTAAATAGGGGGCAACGTGGGGCAACGTGGGTGAACTAACTCAGAAAATTAAAGTTGTGCTATTTTGCTGAAAATTTGCCGAAATGGATCATTTTCGGCTGCTTATTTCAATGTGACCTTGAGCTTTATCAATCTGAATTAGCATTGCTTCTTTTGGGTGTTATCTCTTGTATCCTCCTGTTCCTAATGAATTCAATTTGTTCCATACTGATCAAATTCGTAACGTGAAAACAATGAACAGTTATAAGAATAGTCACTGGTTACCAGAATAATCAACAACTTCACTCATCGTCTTGCTGTGATTGGCTACTTGGCAAATCAAAATCACGATTACCATGAAACGTATTCCAGCGTTGCCGCTGATGAATCCTGTAATTGCACTGAACCAATGGATCACCAGGATTGGAACACTTTGAAAGTTTAAAAGAAGACTTCTTGCCACAGATTCGGCAACGGAGCCTTTTGTCTTTGGTCAAAAAAATGTATTTGAGGATAACTAAAGCATTAGTGCGATCTTACTTGTAAGATATCAAGCTGACCCATTCTGCAATCTGTATTCAGTAGGATTGAAATCCGATGCATTTTAATTGAAATTTAGCCGAAAGTTGCTAGAAAGCTGTTTTGCACTACTGAATGGGGTTAGATGAATTCGTGTGGCATGCCTCTGATGGGATGCTGTATTGTGCAAATATTTGTTCTGGTCTTCTACTTTCACGTTTTCGAATAGATTTGGGCCGCTCAGCCACAAAGTACAGAAGGTTTGCTACTGTTGAATTTCAATCCAATGTCCATGCTCAGCTTTGCGTCGGAAAGGATCAATGTTCTGTAGTAGTTAAAAGTTGGTTGGTTCCAACTTCCAAAAACATTCATATCCTTGTAGATGGCAGCTACTTTAGGCAGTTCCACACCCTTCTGCTCATGCTACATCTTAGTTTCTATTAGGAGTCTGGACCGAGTAATAGAGGATGGCGCGAAAGATGAACTATAATGCTGACGTCATTATCACCCCTTGAGATTTCGAATGGTATCCAGCTTTATTGTGGTCATATAGAATTCATTCTTGTGCTTTGTTTTAGAAAATGGTGAGCAATAGTTTAATTTCCTTATTTTTGTAATTCAGATTTACTCTTCGGCAATCTCGTACACCCCTGCTTCAAACCAATTTTTTCATGGAAATTACTTTGTTTCGATGAAAATCTCGTATGTCATTTCAAAATTGAAAAGCCCCTTGGTGGTCCATGGATGAAAGTGTTCTCAAAATTGTCCCATCTGCATTTTTCCTCTTATAAATTTTTCTATCAATGATTATTTATGCTTTTCTCGGAGAGTCGATTTTCGAAAACCAACATAGCACAGACCGCGCTTATAAGACTTTGCTTCCGTAGGATGGCTATGAGTCTTAAATCCGAAGGCGACGCAAGAAACTTGGACGACTTTGACAGCGATGATGATTTTAGCATAGAAGCTTCATCTAGTGAGTCGGAAAACGGTGAAAATCATTCTGAAGATGATGACGATTATTCGGGTAGTGAGCTAAATGACCCATTTGAAAGTGACGATGACATGCGAGGTTGCTGCCACTGGTCAAAGGAACAGCCAATTTGCGAAACAATTGATAGCCAAAACGGCAATGGCAACACTTTAGGGAAGCCATCTCAAATTTTTCAAAATGACACAACACCTGCTAACATTGTCGAGCTTGTTCTCAATGATGAATTTTTAGATATTTGTTTGGAAGCAACTAATGAGCACGCGAGGAATGACCAAGAATTTCAAAACAAAATAGGTCAACTTCAAAAGAATGAACAAGGCTGAAGCTTCCTAAAAAGGTTTCTTGCCATAAAATGGCATTTAGGATTGCTGAATTACCGCCAGATACACTGGGCATGGAGCGAAGATGGACTTAAGTCACAGCAAGAAATAAAGAAGGTGATGCCATATAGGCAATATCATCTGATGTTGAAGCACTTTCGGTGTACCAAAGTACCTCGTACCATCCTTTGCAGAATATCGTTGCTGTTTCAAACTACCTGCGAAGCAAGTCAGCAGCATTATGGATACCAGGTAACCAGCTTTGCATCGACGAAGGGAGGATAGTGAGTAAAAGTAAGCGCAACCCATTCAAAACACGAAATCCCGATAAGCCGATTAGAATGGGTTGGACTGTGGACAAAATCCCAGATTGTGGGGAGCATGGCGGATATTCTATCTTCAACCACCTTGTCAAGGTAGGAAAATACACGTATACCGACACACACAAGGGGAAAAATTACAAGGTCGTCGACCAGTTAACAGAAGGCCTGAAAAATAAAGGGAAGATGATTGTTCTTGACAGAGGGTATCCAACTGTTAACTTACTCAACGATTCCAAATCTCTCTGGGGAACAAGAATAATTGCAACGCAAGGAGGCAAAACTGCCCAGATACCGAAACGGCACAAGGAATTTCTCTCATGAGCAAAGCGATTTTCCACGTGGCCTCTCGCAGTCATTGCATCATGGTGATATCAACATAACTTACTGGAACGACAACAATGCTGTCTGCTTTTTAGACAACGATATATCTTCTGCTAGGGAGGAGTGGCAGATTCACGAAATAAGAAGTGGCAGAGAAACATCTACAGCGTATCTGCCAAAAGTAGCTGCTATCTACAAGGATGTGAACGGTTGGGTTGATCGAACCAACCAAATGCTATCCTACTATAACACCGAGTGCAGATCGATAAGGAAGCAAAGTCGGGTATTTGACAACATCATTGAAATGTATTGTCTGCAAAATTCTTATACATTGTGGCGGAACAGTCCAAATCTATTTCAAAACGTGAAAGTAACTAAGAAGACCAGCGCTGAATATCGGTTCGATGTAGTTAGAGCCTGGTACGCAGAGTGCAAGATGCATAATGGAAGACCGAGTGTTCTTCATTACGGTGGATCCAAGAAGAAAAACAAAAGAACTGTTCAAAGCTGCTTGATGTCGCCAAGAAAGGGTAAGCGTTCTGTGAGTCCATTCAGTTCCAAACCCTTTCCGTACTAGTAGTGATATCAACCCCCACGCACCCATAATTATAGCAAATCCACTAATTTGAAAATTTTGATTGTTATCAAAGCTGGCAATTCTTTGTTCAGTAGAAAATGGAACATCCTTTCCCTCACTGATCAGGCAAATACGTTTGACGATGCCGGTCCAGGGCATTTTGTAGTGTCTTGCCCAGTTTGGCTATTGATAAGAGAAAATCAAACAGAAGCACCTTCAATCGATGACCCAAATTTCCATCAAATGCATCGGATTTCAATCCTAGCAAATACAGATAGCAGAATGGGTCAGCTTGATATCTTACAAATAAGATCGCGCTAATGCTTTAGATATCCTCAAATACATTTTTTTCAAAGGAAGCCATGAGCAAGAAAGATTATCGGAAGAAGATACAGCGACCAAAGAAAAAAGGCTCCATTGCCGAATCTGTGGCAGGAAGTCTTCTTTTAAATGTTCAAAGTGTTCCAATCCCGGTGATCCATTGGTTCTGTGCAATTACAGGATTCATCAGCGGCAATGCTGGAATACATTTCATGGTAATCGTGATTTTGATTTGCCAAGTAGCCAATCACAGCAAGACGATGAGTGAAGTTGTTGATTATTCTAGTAACCAGTGACTATTCTTATAACTGTTCATTGTTTTCACATTACGAATTTGATCCATAGTATGGAACAAAATGAATTCATTAGGAACAGGAGGATACAAGAGATAACACCCAAAAGAAACAATGCTAATTCAGAATGATAAAGCTCAAGGTCTCATTGATATAAGCAGCCGAAAATGATCCATTTCGGCAAATTTTCAGCAAAATAGCACAACTTTAATTTTCTGAGTTAGTTCACCCACGTTGCCCCACGTTGCCCCCTATTTAATACCAAAAAGGTTAGGATTTTGAAAAATAAAGCTGATATTTACAATCAGGATTCGAAATTACCCTCTCCTACCAATTTTTAGCAAAATCGAACAACTTTCATTTTCTTACCCCAATTTGCCTTGTTTGTCCCAATTTTGTTCCGATTTGACCCCCCAAATCGTTAGAATTTTGAAAAATAAGTTCAGATTCGAGATCAGCACTCAAAATTACCCTCCCCTACTAATTTTTAACAAAATGAAGCAAATTTCATTTTCTTGCCCCCATTTGCCCCCATTTTGTCCCCCAAGACATTCGAATTTTCAAAAATAAATTTCGGATTCGAAATCAGCACCCCAAATTACCCCCTTTCTACTAATTTTCAGCAAACTCAAACAACTTTCATGTTCTTGCACCATCTGCCTGATCTGCCCCACATTTTGTCCCGTTTTGTCCCCCAAGCAGGGGCAGAGAAACAAAAAATTTTTAGGGGTGCATAGAGTTAACAATTGCCGACAGAAGGGCGTGGCTTTTGAAGCCACACCCATTTTTCATTTTGTTTTTTCCGTTTTCCATTTTTCAATTTAAAAACAAGACTCCCTAAACTTTTTTTCAAGAATCTAACTTTTTTCTTTTTTTGCGTTTTCTGGCTGATTTATTCATTTCATCGATCCTGATACTGTATGTACTGTATAAGCTTCCAAGATAAAGACTGAAACCGAAGCAGATATTCAGTGATATTTTTTCTCTTTTTGTACTCTAATCATGCTCTAATTTAATGTAATATCTATTATTGTCGAGTTCATTGTAACCGAGCTTCTATGCATTTTATTGCAAAATGCGGAACAAGAGAAATCCCAAATCTCCAGCTGATATCATCATTTGCCGAAAAAACCTTCTTTATACCGCCATTTGCAACATTGGGGGGGTACAGTGCCCCCCTGTACCCCCCTTTGGCGATGCTCCTGCCCCCAACACGTTCCAATTTTCAAAAATTAAGTTCAGATTCGAGATCAGCACTTGAAATTACCCTCCTCTACTAATTTTTAGCAAAATCAAACAACTTTCATTTTCTTGCCCCCATTTGCCCCCATTTTGTCCCCCAAGACGTTCGAATTTTCAAAAATTAATTTCAGATTCGAGATCAGCACTCAAAATTACCCCTTCCTACTAATTTTTAGCAAAATCGAACAACTTTCATTTTTCAACCAATTTTTACTCAGGTGGGTCGAACTGGGACACAAACAGGGAAAGGGTTAAAGCGTATTCGTGAAGAAGGAGAAAAAAGAAAAAGCCAACAGACACAAGATGGTACAACTGAAACACCGTCTCGTCCAACTCCAGGACCTTCTAGAGTAGATTTATTGAATAGATTAGCTAATGTCGAAGAAGAGGGTGATAACGAAGAAAATATACTGGTACTATAGCTGAAAGAGTGAAAAAACTAAGACAGGAAAAAGAAAAGTCTAAGCAAGGAGATTTGAGTGGTACTGGCCAGTTATCGGTGAATAGGATTTTTGCAAATCAAATAGAAAAATCAATAAAGAAGGTGCTAATGGGAGATTCTATGAAGCGAAGTTGAGACTTGAATAGTGAT
This sequence comes from Chrysaora quinquecirrha, assembly GCA_014526335.1. Taxonomy (NCBI): domain Eukaryota; kingdom Metazoa; phylum Cnidaria; class Scyphozoa; order Semaeostomeae; family Pelagiidae; genus Chrysaora; species Chrysaora quinquecirrha. Next base: position 58,025 of record JACTAT010000316.1, read on the forward strand.
AGTGACTTATCGAGCTATGAAAGTGAAGATGGTCAAAATTTAGGAGCAGCAAAGAGAATGCGTGTTAATAGAGAAGAGCGTGAAGGTGATAGGAGTTTCAGAGAACGTGGGAAGATGAGTAAGAAATTTGATGAAGATGTTCTGGCTTATAAGATTGCTAGGGCGATCGACATTAGGAAAAAGAAAAATAAATTAAACAATAAGAAAAATAAAAAAAAAGAGAAAAGCGTTGGAATTAAGCAGTTCTAGCGATAGGGAACTTTCAACGTCATCTTTGTCTGGTTTCTCAAGCTCGTCAGGTGAAGAAACTGAGACTGATGTTGAGCTAGAAGAAGAAGAGGGGACAGATAATAAAGACAGTCAAGCTAAAGAAAAAGATTTGAAATTGCAGTCTGTGTTTGGCAAAAAGGTCATGCAACTTTTGAAAAAAGCTGAAGAAAGTGAAGGCTCTAAAATGAATAAGAAAAAATATAAATTTTTAAAGTCAATGCAGGCTTTAAAAAAAGAAATTCATGGAGGCAAATAAAACAACTGTTAATTGAACTTGAAGTATTTTATTCAAAAATATTATGTTGTATATAATTTGCTAGAATATTCATCATTGAGTAAAGCTAGTTCAGTTGTAATCATAGTTTCATAGTCATTATAATCACAACAGTCTTTACAGTTTTCCAATTTTTCAACAATGTCTTGCTTTGTTTCTTGATCTAAATCATTCCAGAATTTGCAAGCAGCTGTGTCACCTTGACATGAGTTAGATATATGTCCATTATAATTCGTTAAAAGATATTTTTCTAATAGTTGCATGACTTTGCGATACACACCTGTGTTTTGATGATCACATTCAAATTCAGTATTAATGTTCATTATGTAAGTGAATAGCAGTTCTATGAAATAGTGAATAGTTATAAAATTAAATATTTTCAGAATATAAAACAATTATAAATATAAAAATTAAAAAAAAAATATATTATATTATAAAAAAAAGCCTGAGGCATCAAATTTACGATACTAGCTGTTTAATGTTCAAAGATGGATAATGCATTATTTGAGCAATTGAATGATTTATATAATAATCCAGCTTTTCCTGGTTCTCTTGGTGGTTTAAATAAATTTTATCAGTATGCGAAAAAAGAATTGCCTAAATTGTCAAGACACCAAGTAAATGAATGGGCTAAATCAAATAATACTTATGGTTCGTTTAAGCCTGTTTGGAAAAAGTTTATTCACCCTCCAATTAAAGTCGGCAGACAAGATTATTGCTGGGAAATCGATTTAATGGATGTGCAGAGTGATAATATTTTCCGTCCACGTTTTAATGCTGGAACACGATATTTTGTTGTATAGATCAATTTGATAAACATGCTTGGGTGAGACCGATAAATAATAAAACTGGCTTATCAAGTGTTTTGGCATTTCAAAGTATTTTAGAGTCAACTAAACGAAGACCAAAGTTATTGAGAGCGGATCATGGATCTGAATTTATAAATATTGCTTTTCGTGATGTTGCAAAGAAGAATAACATTAAATTAATTTTTTCGAATGATCCTAAATGCGCTGTTGTCGAGAGGTATAATAGAACGCTGAAAGGAAAAATTGTTAAGTATTTGGATAGTAGAGAATCGAAAGGAGATTACAATTACATCAATGTATTACAGCAGTTAGTAGAGAGTATAAATAATACAAAACATAGAATAATAGGTATGGCACCTAACAAAGTCAATGTTAATAATTATCCATTAGTAAGAGAAAATTTCGAAAAATATTGGGCGAAGCAAGAGGCTAAATTACCATCGACGAGAAAAATAAAAAGTCGTTTTAGTGTTGGAGAGTATGTGCGAATAGCTTCAACAAACAAAGTATTCAAAAGAGGTTTTCAAAAGCAATGGACTGATGAGATTTTTCAAATCGCTTCTATTAAAAAAACATATTCACCTTTTGCTTATATATTGAAAGATTTAAGCTCGCAAATTATTGAAGGAAAATTTTATGCCGAGCAATTACAAGCCGTTCACATGCCTTCAATGATTAAAATCGATAAAATATTAAAAAGACAGAAAATTGATGGAATTCAATGGTATTTAGTTAAATGTTTAAGATATCACAAGCCGCTCTGGATAACGAAAAATCACTTGCAAGAAGTACGCATCCGAGATTCACGAAATAAAAAAAAAAAAAATTTATTTCACAACAAAATTTTTTTGAAACATTAAAATCTGAAATAGAAGAGAATGAACGTAGTATAAAACGTCATAGGGAAGATATTGACGAAAGTGAAGAGGAGAAGGAAGAAAAATAAGCATGGGAGAATATGATACAAATTTTCTCGTTCAATTGAATGACATTATTCAACTAGATCCGTCATCAGTATGGGCTATGGCATGTACAAAAGTCATACTTCCAGCTAGAGAAAAGGTTGAATTTGCAAAATTCTTTTGGTATAAAAGATTGAGTAGTCCTTTTAATAGTGCAAATGTAATATTCAAAAATAATTTTGATGTTAATGAAGAATTGCTTGAACCTGAAAAAAGATACAGATACGAAATGTTGTTTAATACACAAAATAAGACGGTATTGTGGACAGCTGATCAAGATTTATATCCCAGTATATTTTTACCTCCTTCTGAAGCAGAGTCTTGGAAAAATGATGGAGATTGGGATTTTAATAAAATGAATGAACTTTTGAATTCAGATTTTAGATTGAAATTTGATTTTAAAGGCTGGCAAAATGCTATTGATGTTTGGGGTCAACAATCGATAATGTATATCGAGCATCAACATGATAAGGATTATTTTGATTTGGGTTTTCGCAGAATGAATATTGTGGATGGAATGGGATATGATTAAAGTCAGCAATTTCAAACATGTGGATTCAGCAGAATGGTAGTTGAGAGGCTCGGATTGGAAAATCTGAAAGACGATTATTTTCCTAGTACAGTTAAAGAGTATCATGATAAGTACAGTAGACAGAAACACCGCGGCGCAAGACACAAAAGACAACTATGTTTTTAGTTTGCTAATATTTCGCCCTGCCAAGCAGGGCTTCTTCAGAGTGTGATTTATTCAACTCTTCGCCGCAAGAAGCTCTCTAGCTGAAAGCAAGCAGTAAGCTAAGTGGTCTTTTCTTCTTTTTTCTATCATGATAAGATTGCTGTTGTTTATGGTAATTCTGTAAAATAGTTTTGGAATTGGATGAAAGACAATCATCCTGAAACTTTATATGGTTATTATATTCTATATAGGAATTATGACAAAGGAAGTGATATTGATTTTCAAAAAGATTATTTAGAAATCATGTTTTGGACAAAATGGCCACCTGGTGAAAGCAGCATGCCTTTATATGATCAAAATTATCCCGCTCCAACTCACAAGGGAATGAGAAGAGGTTTTCCATTAAATCCAGCTAGTCATTTGTGCAGCGATTTGCCTGAAGTTTATTCGCTAAATTGTAATATTATAGAACCGAATTTATCATCTGGCAGATCTAAAAAAACATTAGCGAATTTATTTTTACAATTTAATAATAATGGCTATAAAAGATCTGCTTGGTCCAATCAAATGACGGAATTTAAAGAGTTGTCATATTCTACTCTTCAAGCTAATGTTTTTCAGCAATTTTGGCTAAAAATCATACCAAATCCACCAGACTTGGATTCTAAAGAAAAAATTATTCATTCGCACACTAGAGCGAAAATTGGAGGAGAAACAATAGTAGAGCTATATTTGACAACAAAATGACGCAAGTGATATTATTTCAAGATATAAATAAGGAAAATATTGTGATTAGTGAAGATATTGAAAATCCAATTGTATTATTTCCAAAAAACAATGATATAAAAGTAGGAGTGAAGTCAATTGCTTTTTCAGACGACTGTTTTGATGTGCTGTTAGATTTATGCAGTACTGATTTGATTGTAAACGATCCGATAAATTTCAATCCTTTTTTTTTACTTCTGTAAATTTTAAAGGAAGAGTGATAAATAACATGTGCTCATTGTTAGGAAATATTTTTTTTACTAGATTGGATTATCAGACAAAATCAATAAATATAAAAGGAAATATTAACTTGTACACTCCGAATCAAATAACTTTTAAAGACTGCGCATTTATAAATAAATTGGAGTGTAATTTATTTTTACGTGATATTTCGACTAATGAGATATTTAATCCTTCATTTTTTTGAGTCGAGTTATTATTCACATCAGATCCGTCATTGTTTAGAGACAAAGAAATATGAATTCGTTTAATAACAACGCAAATACCTTTTTACTTCAAGGATATTATGATAGTGAGTCTTCAGAGTTTTTGAAATTGAATGATAAGTTGGTAAATAGTAATGAGCTCAGCAGTATACAAAATACAGAAGGATGGCAAGTGGCTTTAAATAAAATAGTTTTTAATTACAATGATTATGATAAAACAGGTGTGCCAGTTATAAAGATTCCAGATCAATATATTTTAGAAGATTGGATGGTAGAAATAAAGTTGGGAGCATGGAAGAAATATGCGCATGATAAAGTCAAAAGAAATGTTGATGGTCAGTTAATGCATGACACTAGAGAGTATAATGAAGCGAGCTATAAAGAGAATTATTATAATTGTGTGACAAATATATCTAATAGCAATATGTATTGTATGGAATTTAAACAAGCAATGGCGTCTGTCATCGCCTTGATGTGGCAAAGATGCTTAAAGAACGTTATATTCCATTGGGTGTGAAGATAGTATCTGTAAAACAGATTTTAGATGCCATAACGGATTACAACGAATTTTCTATAAAAGATATAGATGGAACTGAATATACATTCAAGACCGCATTTGAAAAAATGGTTTTGAAAAACTATCCTTTATATGATGATAAACAGCTATTTACATATATTCCTTATGATAATGACGATCAATGGAATTTGAATAACAGTTGGTTGAGGTGGGAATGGAAAATGATAATAGATTTGACTTCTAATATTCTTCAAACGCATATAAACAATATCCCGCCTTATGTGCAAAATATTGGTGTAGGGAGAAAATTATTTCCATATTTGGGATTTGAAATCCTGGAAAATTCATTAGATGGATTGAAAGCTATTATATGGAATAGATATGAAGTATTATCATTTTTAGCGAATCAAGCAAAAACAGATGATGACTTCAGTAATATGGCTCAAGGTTTTTCTTCAGCTACATCAAAAAGCGAATTAGTGAATACAGTATCTGGTTTAGCAAATACACTATCGGGAGATGACTATTTCATGTATAGTAATAATGTGGAAGATACATATTTGGGAGGAGTAAATGCTCCAATAATATGCGTTATTCCTTCCTTTAGTACCACATTGTCAGATGGAAATGATATTTTTTCATATCAACCTGACACAGAAATGTATTGTGATTTGAAAAATCAATCATTAAATACTTTTCATATTTTAATGACAAATTCTTCTGGCGAAAAATTAATAGTAAATGCTTATATTGATTTAAAATTTAGACTTAAGCAGACGACATAGAACAGCTGTCAATCAATCAATCAAAAATTTGACATGTGTCAAAAAGAAAAATATATAAATTTAACGATTTGTGAGAGTAATATTCAGTTGTATGAATTGTGAAGAAAAGGTAGTAAGATGGCTAGCAAATTATTTGATCCAGAAGAACTTGATAAGCGAATTAAACGTTTGCGTCAACTGAGAGAAGAAGAAGCTAAACATCAACATGAAATGCATTTTGGTCCTGCATGGAAAGAGACCCTTTATCATTATGCTGATTGTGTGACTTATAGAACAATATCTAAAGTAAGAGAAAGAATGGACATGAATATTATGTATAGCTTCGATCAAGAAGAAGTATACGAAAGAATTCATTATATAGCATATGCTACATTGAAAGAGAGAGTTCATAAGATATCGAAAGCAAAAAAACATAACTGGCATGATGTTAGCATTTGCTGTTGCAGAAGATAGAAAAATTCAAGATCTGGTTAAAACTGTCGAGGCTGCTGTAGAAATTCAAATACAAGCAAATAACGCTTAAGTATAGTTAACACTTTAGTCTTTATCTCTCTCTTGCTTGTTAATGTGTTAATTTTGAGAAAAAAAGATGGAGAATCGATGTGTTTTGTTTTCTATCATGAAATACTGTGACTTGAATGATGTTAGAAATCTGCTCAGTGTAAACAAGCTTATAAAAGAACTTTGTGAAATAAATGCTGCATATTGGAGAAATAAATGTGTTGAAAATCTGAGTATTGATTGTGAGCATATTGAAAATATATCTTATTTTGAGATATATAAGTTGCTGGAGCAATGCCGTCACATGACAACAGCAAGGACAAAACTATCCATAACAATTGATAGGCGACAGCTTACACAGAGAACAATACCGGTATGGATGAAGTTATATAGAATATTAATGAGTTACAAATTCATGATGTCTTGTGATATTTTAAAGGGGCTTGAGTGGGACGATCAAAGTCTTTGGATAGGACGCATACCAATGACAATAGTGCGCTTTTTTCGTTTTGGTCAAATATGGTATAGTGATGTCAAGACTTTATTTGCGACATTAATGAAAGAAAATGGGTCAGAAGGTCTCTCTGAAGCTGATTTGGCAAGACGAGATTTTTTCGGTCGTCACAATTTTCGTAATATTGATGATAGACTTCTGTTAGTAAATAACTTTATACGTGGACGAAATGGAAGTCATTTTTATAAAATTGACTTGATTCGAAAAGCATTGAAAACTAAATTGCAAGGAGAAAAAAATTTGCAAAAATATCTTTTAAAAAGAATTTTTAATAGTAAATTACTTATACAAAATGCTCATAGCTTTTTAACAGAAGTAATTGGCGATGTTGATATTGTAATATGTCGCGAATATAGATATGACCGAAAGAGAAATAGTTTTTTAGCTAATTTAAAAGGTCGACCAAATCAGCAAGCTGCATTGAAAAGATTTAAAGAAAATGGAGTCCATATAAACAATCACCTTCAACAACTTTTTGCTGAAACTCATTAATAAACTCAAATTTTAAGTAAAAGTACTAGTAGTATTGATGTAAGTTTGATTTTGTAAAGTTTGATTTTGTAAAGTTTGTTTATTTGAAGCAACTGAAATATAATATTTTTGTCTAAGATTTCCCAATTCATTCATAATCATTTCATGTATAATATCATTCTGATAACCAAAGGCTAATAAGAAAATTGCTTGAACTACAAGGAACAATGTTACTATTAATATAAAATGCATCTCAGAAAGTTTATTCAATTGCAAACAAATTGAAAGAAAAGCGCTGTTCAACCTTCTTTTGATTTGAATGCAAATCAATCTGCTGCATAATGCTCTAACAAATTTTTGTCTTTGCTTTCTCTCGCTTTCATCAAATTCTTCATCAAGAATTATTATTATTTCTTCTGCTTCATCTTCTTCTTCTTCAGCCAGTCAGGGCAAACTTCGAAGGTTTCGAAATGCAAACATTCTCCACAATATTGAATATGATCTTTCAAATCTACAGTACAACGCTGTCTTTCTTGTTTATTATTACTATTTTCAGCTTTTTCTCCTCAGCGTTCTTAACATCCATATTTCTTATTTGGCAAAATTAGGTAAAAGAATTTATGTTTCTGGGCTTTAAATAGATTTTATTAACAATAGACCTAACAATCAATCAATCAAACCATCAATCAAAATGTTAAACTTGTCAATTATAAAAGACGATAAAATGAGAAGAATACTTAATAATAGTCAGTTAAACGAAACATGGATCGAGCCTTGCAGCAAGAACATGTTCTATTAAAAATCGGACTGTATTGCAATGAAAATGATTTGTTCACCTTGCAAAACGTAAGAATTTTTATTATGTGTTCAGCTTGAATTCTTTATGGAAAGTAAAGTGTAAAGATCTTGGCATAATCTGCACTGTTGAAGATATGGTGAAAGAAAGGTGAGAAGGTGGAGCGCCTTTTGTACCAGGATCAGCTAAGATATATATGGAAACATATAAAATCGTAAGAAAAAGTGAATAGTTATATTGCACCAAACAAACTCTAGCTGTAAAAAGGCAATATAACCATTCTTACAATCCGCAGTGTAAATAATGGAATAGAAGAAAAAAAGCTGATCCTGATTATTTTACTCCGCTTTTGCTTTTAAAAGGCACAGAACTTTTTAAACGAATTATTAACCAGACAAAATGGGATGTAGATGATGGAAAAGAAGGATATGAGCAAAGTAGAAATGTGTTAGCCGATGGGAAAATTCAACTTGAAGAACTTAAATCATATTTCCCTAATATCGATCCTCTTGCTATAGTGGTAGATTGGCATGCAAATAACCAAACAACAATGCAAGCTAAAAATTTTCCGTTGCAGCAATTACCTTTCAGGCACCTATGCTACAAATTCGACGAAGAGAATTTAGATTGGGCATTTTGCGAGCAAGCAGTCAGGAGGAAAAATGTGATTCAGTATGAATTTGAAGGCAATAAAAAACATTTCCAAGCAAAAATTATTGCACTGTTATTTGAATGTAGAAATAGTATCGATGAAGACTTTGAACATTGCATTGTCAAGAAAAAATATAAAGAATTGTTTTATGACTGTTAAGATAAAGAGACTTTATGCGCAGCAAAAGCGGCTGAATTTAGAAAAAGAATGCGGGCTCAATTTCGTCAAAGACAAATGCTTGACGATTATGATTTACAAGCATTACAAAATATGTAAAGTTTTTAACAAAGACTTTAACTTGAGTTTAATAAAGATTCTAGTTTTTTCTTAATAGAATATTTTTACAGTGAAAAGTAAGCGAGCATTGCTGTTCTAACTTGTAAATTGTTTTTTCAAATTGTTCTTTATAAATTTGTACGATATCATTATCTTTCATATAGTTTATTATATTGCCATATCTTTCTCTCTCTGTCTTTAATATACTATCATCAATTTTGGCTGCTCGATCATCCATTTCCTTGCAGCTTAAAAGTAATGTTTCATGATTTTTTTTAACTTCTTCTTTTTCTTCTTGTACCATTATTATATTTTTAACAATGGTCTCTTTCATACAAGCCGTCTCTATTAAAAAAGCTTTTAATATTTGATATTGTCTAAACAAGCGTAAATTTAATCTATACTCTTGTTCAGATAGAATTTCGCTTTCACTTGAAGCCATGATTGTGTGGTAAAAAAAGCTTAACAACTGCTTTTATCAAACAATCAAACAATCAAACAAACAAATAACCAATCAATCATTTTTTTGACAAGCTGTCAATCAAATAGAATAGAAGTTATAATATAAAGCGCAAAAGCAGCAGCAGTAGGGATTAATTAGATATTGCAAAACGAATGACAAGATGTCACATTTTTTTGGAGAATATAGAGTAAGAAGCGATAGTGATGATGATTATGATGATAATGATATTGAAAATGATCGTTTTGAAAACGGAGATGATGATGATGATGATGATAATGTTGAAAGTCTAGCAAATTGGCGCTTACCTTCAATGAGATCAATCGTTTTTGATTTGACTAAAAAAGAGAAGTATGAAGAGGATACTGAATTGTTATCAGCTGAAGAATTTATTTTGAATCGCCAAATCCAAGATGTTTTCAATGAGATAATGACATATTATCTGAAGATGATGAACTATAGCGTGCCTTTTTTTAATTTAGAAGCTGGTCAAGATTTGCTTCGAAAGGAACTAGAATATGAAGCTCTTCACTATAAAATAGAAAAAAAAGACTTTATGAATTTGTATTATAAAGAGAATATGGCTGAGCGAGAGCAATGGCAAAAACGCGTTGATTTAAAATTGAAACAAAAACATACAATGCTAAGAAATGAATTCCAGAAGCTTAATTTATTGACATATGCTCAAATTACTCATTTTGAGCTTTTACAAGCGACTGCAAACTATATGTCAACCCAACGTATGTTGAATTATAATGTTGGGCAACTTGTATTTCCGCGTCATCTTGATGAAAGTGATGGTTTTTTCTTTTCTGAGTTTACAAAAAGAGAAGCAACAGCTACAACTTCAGCTTCGATTTCTTTCAAAGTCATGAAGATTCATCCATTACATCTACCAGAGTCAATATCTTCAACTAACATGAAAACAAAATTTTTTCTACTACACTTACTATTTTGAAAATGAAGAAAACATTATTGACAATAACTATGATGATGATGATGATGATGATGAAGATCATGAACTCTATTAAAAAGGTCATTGACACTAATACTGTAGCTATAATTCATTTTACTAGTTAATCATAATAATATTGTTCACTTGGAAGTTCATGATTATTAAATAAATTTTCATAATTATCAATATCATATTCTCTTCTTTCATCTTCATTATCTTCATCGAACTGCTGCTGAAAATCTTGATTCGACAGAAAATATTCATGATCTTGATAGAGATGGTAGCCTTGTCGCTGCTGCTGTTGATTTTGCTCTTCTTCTTCTTGTTCTTGATTTTCTTGAAGACTTGAATTCATTGCTGGCATTGCTTCTACTTGATTAAAGGCTGGCAGCAAATTTCTTTTTTTTGACAAAGCGATTGAATGAATAGCTTGAGCCTTGCGAATATGCCTCATAGAAGCTTGATTTTTAGCAGCTCGTAATTGCTTTTTATGCACATCTTTTGAAAGATATAAGATAAAAGGTCGGACGCAAATAATGAAAACAAGAATTCTGAACGAAATGAACTTGAGATTTCCTTAAAATACTCTTAATATTATCTTAAAGCACACTGAGGCCTTTCAGACTAGTGTCATCATCAGAGTGTGTCTAACAAAACTGAGCTGAATACAGAAATTTTTAAAAAATACAATTAAAAAATTAAAACAACAAGGAAGTGAGTAATGACTGAATAGTTTCTTTTTTCAGTATCGTATACGTCATAGTTAGTTGAGAACAGCATGACCAGCTCTGAATAGTTTTTCTTCGTATTGCGTAAGAAGCTTTGAATCTATTAATTCCATAAAAAACATTTATTCCTATGTACGTAGTTTGCCCATTACAACAATTACAGCTTAGAAAATATACCACCGATTTGCTTTTACACGTAATATGACATCTGATGTCCCAAGTTGTTCCATTCGAGGTTTGTAAAGTTTTGCCAGATTATGAATATAACGAACAAAGTTTACATATTTTTCGATTGCAAAGAAAATACCGTTGTAGTTGTTGGGTTGGAGACAAATTTTGCTGAAGTAAGTAATGATGTGATGTTTGCCAGTTGTTTAAAAGATAGGATTGGTTTTGAGTTTAAAAATTTCTTCTTTGTGTCTTGATGTTTAATATTTTTAAATAAAAGTGTAATAGTCTTTGTAACTTCGTTGAATTGGAGTTGAGGGTGATATGTTGTAACCCGTGGAATGATGTCTTCGCTCTTTGTCTCAGGGGCGGGTCCTTGCATTTTTGCTCTATGGAATGCTTCTTTAATTATATTCAAAGGGTAATTACAATCAATAAGCAAGGTTTTGAGTTCATTCAAGCGTTGTTCAACTAAGTTTTCATCTGAAACGAATACAACAATTCTTTTTGCAAGGTTGTAAGGAATAGAGTTTTTGATATGAGATGGGTGGGCACTGTTGAAATTGAGGTATTTATGGGGGTTTGTAGATTTGTAATAAATGTCTGTGCGGATATCTTTACCATCATGGAGAATAATCTTTATATCTACAAAATTTATTGATTCATCCTTTGCATTTTTTTCTCCTTTTTCCATCGTGAACTGTATGGACGGATTTAATTCATTTAACACCATGCGAAGAATTTCAGGATCAATTTCTTCAGGTAGAGCAATAAAGCAGTCGTCCATGTAATCCAAGAAATTAGATTCTATGTATTTACAAGTTTCTGTGCTAAAATATTTTGGTAAAATTTGTGGGAAAAGTTTTGCTTCTTCTAAAAATCCGACTGTTAGGCATGCATACGACGGTGCAAATTTTGTTCCCATTGCTTTCCCTTTCATTTGTTTATATATTTTTTGATCAAAAATGAAATTATTGTTTTGAAGAATAAACTTTGTTGACTCTAAAATGAATGACTTTGATAAGCGATCTGGAATTAAGTCTCATCTAATGTCAATCCAGAATTCAATTGCTTTAAGCCCAAGTTCATGAGGAATGCTGGTGTACAAGCTAGTTATATCATACGAACATAATGTTGATGGGGTTAGGAATTTTGTTGGCAACTTACGAAGAAAATGCCAGTCGTATTTAATGTATGTCTTTAACTCAGATACTATTGGTTTTAGCAATGTGTCTATGAATTCACTTAATCTCTGGGTTGGTGAAACAGGTCCAGCTATTATTGGTCTTCCTTTTAGATCTTCTGGTGGTGACATCTTTACATGATCGTCATTAGACAAAGCTAGAAAATTTAGTATTTCCTTGGATTTATGGATTTTCGGCAAAACATAGAAATTACTGGATTTCCATTCGAAATTTGTAATGAAATCTTGTTCCTTCTTTGTTAGAGACTCTTCATTGTTCTTAACAAGTTTTTTCAAATTGCTGATAACTTTTATATCTTCATTTCTTGAACTTCTTGATATAGTCTGTGCTAAGATGACCATTTAAAACTAGGGTGTCGCGATAATATGATTTGTCCATGACCACGAAACTACCGCTTTTATCTGCGCGTTTAATTACAATATCTTGATTACTTTCTAGGTCTGTAAGTGCAGTCTGTTCTTCTTTTGTTAAATTATCGTTAATGTTCAGTCTATTTGGCTGTAAAATTTCGATCAAGCTGCAGATATTATTTATTTCTTGATTTTGTGTGAAAATTGGTCTGTTAGATTTATTCCCTCGTATAGATTCATCGTTGTTCTCTTTGTCCCAGAAAACTTCTCTTATTTTAACTTTCCTACTGAAATCTTTTAAATCGCTTTGAAAATTAAGTCTTGGAATGCTTGTAATTGGGGTGAAGTTGATCCTTTCGTTAATAATGAAATGTGGTGTTTAGCCAAGGTGAAGGAAGAAAGGTTGATGAGCTTAGAGGATACAGGCGTGGTGGTTGAGGAAGTTGCTTGCAGTTGTAGTTTTTTGGCTGTTGAGATTGATGTTGACTTTGTTGGCTACTCGTTCTTGGGTACATTATTGGGGTGCTTGGGCGTGTTGAGGTGAATTGTTGCCGGTTGTTGTTGTTCTTTTATTGGTTTAGCCATGCATTGTTTGTTTTACTTCTGCTGTCGCTATTCTTGTAGTTGTTGCTGTTGCAATAGTTGTTGTTGTTGTTGCCAATGCTGTTGTTGTTGTTTGATCTGTTGTTTCTGGAGGATCGCTCTGAGGTATTTTGGCTGGATTTGTCTTTTTTGAAGAGCTCTTTATTTTCTTGTATTCTCTTTTTCCATTTATTTATTGTTGTCTTTTCATCATCTGCTGTTTTCTTTAGCCATGTTTGTTTTAATTCTCGAATGACGTCATCGTTGGTAGCACTTGTAGCACTAAGATTCCATATCCAGCTTTTGAGATTTTCTTCTTGCTCCTTTGCCCTGATTTTTAGAACCTCGATTTCAACTTTGACTTTCTCAATTTCTAGCTTTTGGTATACTTCGGGTTTCTGCTTCAGAGAGGTCCAGTGTTTTATTTTCGCGAAATTTTTGCGGAATGTATGGTGTTTCTTCTTCTAGGCAGTCGGCATAGAGTTGAGCAAGTTCATTTGAACAGGTGATCTTCCAAAAAATATCACTGCGGTGTTATTGGTCAATATTCCAAATGCATTTTCCGAGACACGTCTGAAGCGTGAAAGCCTGTAATTAAATATTCTTTTTTTATCTTCAAGTGCTTTATCGGGATATGGTTTCATGCAGTTCTTACCAAGTGGAAAAGCATTATCAGCAACGAATACATATGGCACTGGAACATTGCTTTCATAGGGTTCCCATGCTGGGTTGTTGTTTTTTGGCAACGGTTTCGGTGCTGGCAAATTAACATCTCCATTGCTAAGCATCTGGTGGAGTATTGAATTTCTATATACACCGCCGTCACTTATTCTCCCCTGGCACCCTACATCAGCATAAAAAAATTTGTAATCAAAATCAACGAGGGCTAGAAGCACAATACTGTAGAACCCTTTATAATTGTAAAACTCTGCTCCGGATGACTGAGGATGGTTGATAGAAATATGCTTGCCGTCTGCAGCTCCAAATGCATTAGGAAACTGCCACTTTTGCTCTGCAACTTCAGCCAACTTTAACCAATCATCTTGCATTGTTGGAAATCTGAAGTATTCGTCTTTGAGTACTTGATAAATAACATCACAAACATGTGGAACAAATAAACTTATTGTTGACTGGTGTATTCTGAATTGGAACATCAAACTCTTGAAGCTCTTCCCAGTTGCCAAGAATCTCAACCTAACAGCCAACTTTTCATCTGCGCTTATTGGCATTCCCAAATGGGTAATCCTTTTCTCTATGAATGGTCGTACCTTGGCTAACAAGGCCTAAATTGAAAATCAAATGATAGTATCGTCAGAATACCCATCAATACCCAGAGATTGAATAAAAATATGAAACACACAATGTTAAATCGAGGTGAAAGGACTTAAATCTTCGATAACATAACTTAAAAATGCTACAATACAATACCTCAAAAGTTTCAGTGTTCTTCCTCATAAATCTTCGATAGTCGTCTCTGTCCTTCAGCCTTAACTCGTTAACTAAGCCTTGATAAATACTACCATTCTCTTTCTGGCGAAGCCATGGCTTCACCCATACACTTCGTTTTTTTTGACGATCCATTTTTCTTAATTTCAGTCCACAGGCAAGTAAATTGCTGCTGCAGCTCACTCTCTTGAACTTTCGTCTTGTTGTTCCATTTTGGTACTAAAACTTTTGCGCGCTCAAATCTTGAAAAATGTGACGAAAATTGTCGGTGCCTTTGAAGGGATTAAAATTCTGAGGGAACATTTTGATCAGCGTTCAAAAGAAACTTTTGGGATGATCAATTAAAACTGCTGTGTCATCTTAAAAAACAGGCAACAACAGGCAACTTGTAAGCGCCTTTACACCATCATTTTCTCGTGTTGTCAATGATCATTGGAAAAAAAATGAAGCAAAAATTACCTAACGATGATAGTGTAATCCGGCCTTATGATTTTCCACAGGATTATGGTTTGCAAGAATGCTGTAAGTGATCATTCAATACATTAGTAGAAGAAAGTTTTAATATTTAGACCAGGCTTGGCCAATTCAGGTGGTTGATTGCCTCCTAACATATGGGCAATACTAGTTAGATGTATTATCAAAATTGTCTGCCTTATACAAATGATTATTGAACTTAACCACATGCTAGAGTCCTTATTACCAGGGCTTTGATTTTTCTCTTCCCACTAGATGATTCTAAATTTTTCCTTACAGCATGGCCAATGACAAAAAATAAGTTGAAAGTAGCTGCTGAACAGTCACAATTACTGGATTTTGAAAATGAATATATGCCAGCAGAAGTTAAAGCCAAATGTGATAGGCTATGCCTAATCCACTTGATGTCAAACCAAAAGACTGTGTAGAATCATTTCTGTACTTAAAGGAAAAATCTAACTAAATTTGATTATATACCAATTCTTTTGATTAAAATTGAACAGAACATGTAATAATTATTGTTTTTTTGTGTTTATTGTTCTCACTGGTTCACAACAGGTTGGATATAGGATTTTGGGAAATATTGCAAGCCAACAGCAGTGCAAAATTTATTGCAATGGTGGTTTTTCGCAAATTCTTCTATCGCCTGGAAGGCAAGATTACCTGCATCAAACAAAAATTCCTCGTTTGAAATTAAATTTGCAGATGCTATCTCCGGGTAAAACAATGTATAATTGCTCCCCTGGAGATCTAGAAGCATAAGCTGCTTGGAAGTCTTCTCATATGAGTAATGAGCTAAACATTCTGCTTTCTGGCAAATTTCACTGCTTCTCATTCCTTCACAGACCATTCCATTGTTGTTGACATATTTGCTGAAGTCGCCATCAATGAATTCTTCAAGGACAATATATCCTGATTCTCTAATAGCTTCCCCATGAAGATATCAGTATAGACAAAGGATTTCCCAAACTCTTCCTTGCAAACATCATTCACTCTTGTGTAAAGGCTTTCTGCAATATTTTTTGCCAGGCACTGCATTTGTACTGTTTTCTTTGTATGTTCCTCAACTGTTTGTTATAAGTTCTGAATGCAGTCTAAGGTATCCTTCAGTCGAACTTTTAGCTTTATAAACCTTCCTGAAGCCTCCTTGTGCAAAGGGCTTTTCATTAATAATCAATTCAATCTTTTCTGGAACAGAACACCCTGCCATGTTTTCCAAATTAAATTTAAATATCTCGGCAACAACTGATTTCTTTTGAACAACTTTCCCCAAATTCAGCATTTGGGTCACTGAAAGGCTCTTGGGAAAAATATTTGCAACAACAGCAGGATCTCTTCTGGGTTGACTATCCTGAATCTTTGGTAGGCCTACACTTTGTACGGCATAGTTTGACATTTCATATCTCCTTTTTTGTGCCTTTGGTGGAGTAATAAGCATAGCTGAATCTTCTTGACTACAACATGAGCCAAGGCTCTTGGTGCTATACATGCTGGTGCCCATTCCAAAAAATCGTACATAAATAAGCTTCACATTTGGTATTTGATCCAAAGTCTGACACAATGGTCCCTGATCACCAGCCAGAACATCACACTGAACTTTCTTTTTTAGCTGGGAAGAGAAGTGTTCATTACAGGCTTTCTTTATGAAATCCATTGTCAGGTCACCATGTGGGTAAGGGACAAACTCACGAGGGCCTATGCGACTAAATTTTTGGGCTCTCCCAGAGACATCCGAGCTGAGACGTTGTACTGTAAGCTGGTCGACAGTGTGAGGCTTTTCATTCTTTATCTTCCTTTTATTGACGTCTCTCTTTGCTTTCACTCTTTGTTCCAAACCTTTCCATTTTTGATCGAAAGCCATTGCATTTGCTGGAAAAACTGAAATGAATTAACACAGAACAACACAGGTCTCCTGTGCTTACGTGCAATTGGACCAAGCCTGCAGTGCATTCTGGTATATAATGGCAGTTTTTGGCTCGTGGTTTTTATTTCTATTATTTTAGTTTCATTCTTTTTTAAATTTTTTCATTGTTTTCTATTTTATGAACTATTTTTTTCAAATATTCAATGGCAGTTATGAGCCACCATACTACTCAGTCGACTTTACACTTTTCCCCTGGTCTGGATGCATTAGCATATAGCAGGGTGCAGCCACACATGGCGCTCATAACTACCGACCAGGTACCCATTTATACACCTGGGTGGAGAGAGGCACATTTGCATTAACAACTTGCCCAAGGTTTTTATCCCTGCAGCACAAGTGGAAAGACGGTGGCTCGAACCCACAACATTTTGCTGTGAGTCCAGCACGCTAACCACTGCACCACAGAGACCACATATGTGATATGGCGTCAACTCAAAAAAGCCCCTGATAATGACAAATTCAGTTTTATAATACTTGAAAAGATACCCCTGACATCTGACAAAATTTAGAATTTGCTGAATTTTTGATCATTTGAAATTCACAGTGACCCATAATTGAAGATCAAATGAGAAATAAATTATATCTCTCCAAAAATATTAAGTGTTTTTTGGCAAATAAGCATTTTTAAAGATTTATTACCAGAGTTCATTGTGAGCCTCAAATCCAGGATGACAGATCAACGCTACATAAGACCATGCAGAATCGTTTTTCTGATTTTTGATTTGTGAAACATTTGCCCAAAATTTTGTAAGATATATAGAGTTAGGATGTTCACATTTGAAAATTAATCTTCTAGTTGACGAACTACAACTAGAACATCTATTGAGAGAAAATGAGGCCAAGTGCCATAAAGCGTGTAAAGATGCTTTCAACAATACCAAACTGCTGAGGGCAGAAAACGACAATGCAATGAAGTTGCTGTATCCAATTAAACTAGGCCTGTTAAATGACGTAGTGCTACTCTATTAGCAGTGACAACAAACAGCAAAACAAAGTGCTTTTTCTGTGATGAAACAAGACAAGAATTACACAAGGCATCAACATTCTCATTAGATGAGCACGTGCGTTAATGTGCAGTGCTTTTACAAGATAAGAAGTTAATTGCTAAGCTAAGATTTGGAGATCTCATTGTCAACGCCAACAGTGAAGATCAGAGTATTAGCAGGAATAATAAAATTCTCCTTGGTGTAGCGTTAGCTGAACTATCTTGCTATATGATAAGTGAAGGTCAAGATTGCAAAGAAAGCAGGGCGACTGTTTTCAAACTTGCCAACCTTGTCACACACAAAGATGAGAGAGATGTTTTGTTGGCAATTGATGGCATTGCCCAAACTCTTTCAATTGCCTGTCGCTCGCATGAAGTACAAATAAGTCTGTTTGCATTCACGAAGTCTCAAGATTGTTCTTCTTCACGTTTTGCCCTTTCGAAAAGGAGATAGAGCTGATCAGATAGAGTTGATGCACCTTGAACTCTTGAATCAGAATGGAAAGACATGCACATGTCATGCAACTTTTAAGGTACACCACAGTACAAAGCTTGGGTTCTCTCGTAACTGAGAAGAAATGCTGGGTCTTTTTCTTGCCTTATTAGATCTTAAAAACCTCCCTTGAGTCGTTTGTAGAAAATGACTGGAGCTCATGTTCAATCCTTAGCTTGTACATATAAATGCTCGATTGATTAGCAAAGACAAACATAAGCATGCCAAGAGCCCAAAGGTCAGCTGCTTGTTTATCATTCATTGCTAATGAAGGGCGCTTTCCAGGCAAAAGAATTTCCAGTGCCATGAATGCAAAGCTCCCCCTATCAAGCTGTTTGACTTTTGATGATAGCAGCGTTCTTGTTTGAATCAAGTGCAAGCAACTCTCACCCAAGCCTGCCAGCTCGCAAATTATTGGCTTTATGGTACCAAGTGGCCAGAGTTGCAGAATTTCCTCCTTTGAGCTGTTCATGTAGTGCTGATTACTCAATAGCACGTTGGCTGGTTTCAAGTCCCTATGCACAATGTTCTTATCATGAAGAAACGCAAGCCAATTCACAATGTCCATTAAAATAAATGTTTGGACATGCTCAAACCCTTCGAATTCATAAACCGTATCAACATGACAACACAAATTATCAAGAGAATTGTTGGGTTTCCTTTTACCCTATGAAGTAACTGACACATAACAGCTCAGAACAACTTTTTTGATATTTCACATTTGGGCCAATATACTGCAGAATCCTCGCTGCCAAAGCTTCCATTTCCAATGTGAAGGCTGAATGCTGATAAATCTTTCCAATTGAACTGGGGCAGTTGGGAAAATGGATCACTCTGCTCCCTCACTCCTGCGCATATAAAAAGTGAGGCATACATTTATGATAGTATCACAAGTGAACCACATCGAGTGACAGCAGTCTGAACCACATAGAGTGACACTCCGGCAGTCAACACCCAAGATAATTGACTTTTCTCAATTTATTTCATTGTCAATTTTGCTCAAAAATAGTTGCAGTTCATTACCACTAAATAAATCCTGACAAATAGCCACAATGACCTTACATGCCTCCTTTGTCAGCAAAGAAAGCACTTGGAATTCAGGTAATATGCATGATCTTTTCCGATGTTTGCGTTTCATTTTATTTCAAAATTACGATGAACAGCAGAATTATTTTTGGGCATTCTTCAAAGCTATTTTTTCAATATGGATTTAGGTAAGTTACTTTATACGAAAATTTGAGTAATCGGGTTATTCCAGCTCAACTAGACCAAATTTTGAAAATTTCACAGGTCACATACTCAGAAAAATTTAAAAAAATAAAGCAGGCAAATAATCTGAAGATCTGCAGATCCTTAAAATCAGTTCAGGTGATCAGGTATCTATCCTTTTTTTCACTGAGTTATGGCATCTGCAAATTTCACCCTTTTTTGAAACTTTGATTTTCACCCTGAACATGCATTGTCAAAACAACAAACGGGGCATTTTTGTAAAATACAGATGATTAAAATTTTCCAGGCTGATAATGTAGTAGGTAAACATTAACAAAATGCATTTATATTGGAAATTGCTTTTGCCTGGTATTTTCATGGAATATATGAACAATGGACAAAAAAGTTACAAAGTGAATTTTTGAGATCTTAGGATGGTCTAGCTCTTGGATAATATATCATAATGGGCAAACAAGTTGATTTATGTAATGCTGGTGTGCTAGCCTTTGGTGTTCTGTTCATCACATTGAAGGGTGCTGAAATGCCCACCACTGGAAAAATGCGAAAACAAGCCAACTTAAAAAAAATGAGAAGTATTGTAGAGAGTGAGTGAAAACTTTTATTATCTCTACAAGTAGGCTTACCTACTCTCATAACATGGAAATTGTTTCAAAGCTGTTACTCTCCAGTTTCACTCCTAAATTATTTTTCAAAATGTGGCATTTTCGGCAAAAATCGCAAGCGCTGTGCTAAACAAATTTCATCAGAGTAAATTTCTTTTAGATACTTAATGTCTCTTAATGTTAAGAATACTCATCATGTTAGAACTTGCCATGGTCTTCAATGGGAAATTTTATTAAGATATTCTATAGATCTGAGGCTGAATTTATTCCAAATTTCTTCGGTTTTTTAAGGCTTACAGAAAGACATTTTGCCCCTATATACCTTTCTTTTTGGGCAATTATGACAATGGCACAGTGGCAACTCAGCCAAAAGCCAAGGAACTAAATCATGAAAAATTCCAAATTCTTTTCTTGATTACAATAAATACCAGCAAAGCAAATGAAATATGACTGACACTGATACCAAGAATATAACCAACGTTAATCAATAGTCCAGAAGCAATTCAGCTTACTCAAGAGCAGTTTGGCTCTAACTTATCACTTAATTATAAATGTCTACAGCTCAGCTGACTTTACGATGTTCTATTCCCAAGTCTCTCAAAATCTATGTACTCTAACAATGCTACTGGTATTAATAGTCAGTCAGAATTAAAATACATAAGTTACTAAACAATTCTCTAAGAAAACAAATCATCCAGTCAAAGTCTTTCTTCCGTATATTTCCTGGCATGACAAAATGTCTGGTGCTTGTGGTGCTATCATAGACATAAATGTACATTAGGTAATCAGATGGTATAGGAAGTAATGCTGTGTATGCAGTTTTACAGATCCAGGGGGGTGTTCATCATAACAATACTCTCCCCTACAAGAAAAGCAGAAGCAAGAGTATCCTCTGGCTGTGTGATACAAGGTTTGTGGAAGTCTTCACTGTTGGTATCAGGAGTTGTTTGACCGGTGAAACTGGCTTCGGGAAGGTCAGTGTCCACTAAATTTAGAGTCACCAGATCATCCGGTGGATCTGATGGTTGATCAACAGGGTCGTAGTAAGTTTTCCTGCAATTGGCATGAATCGGCATGGAGGCAAGATGATTTTCAAGATTTCACAGTTTAAAGGTGACAGGTGATAGGCGAGGAACATCTCAATATGGTCCATGATAGTTATGTGTCAGTTTTTTCCACAAGCCTCTACGTTTTTTCGGAATGTATATCCAGGCTTTTGAGCACTTGAGTGATCCTAATTTTCTTTCCTTTTTACTACGCACGCTGGGTATTGGCCGAGATTTTTTTCTATAGGGATTGAAGATTAGAAACAATGCAAGCACAATTTTCTAAAAGTGAATAAAAAAGATCAGCATTAGGTAAGAGAAGAGCAGCGTCAATCAGTAGATGAGGCTCATGGCCGTAGAGCAGATAGAATGGCAACGGGTGGGTAGTAGTGTTGGGTGATACACGATATGCAAATAAGACAAGGGAGAGATGAAAATCCCAGTCTTTCTGGTTGGTGCTGATATACATTGACAAGCTTTCCACAAGTGTCCCCTTGAACTGTTCATCTAAACCCGTCTGTCTGTTGAGGATATGAATTAATGATTTTGCATACGGATTTGACGACAACATCAAGAAAATTTGGTCCGCGATCATATGAAAGGGTGTGAGTTGCAATGTGACAAAGAGAATTTTGTCTACAAGCAACTGAGCCATGTGGGAAGCTTCAATGGATGGCAACGTGTAGGCTTGAGGCCAACAAGTGTAAAAGTCTGAGAACATCCATCGCAACCCTGATCAAATGCATGGTCGACTGGTATGGGTATAAGGGGTGTGATACCACTTAATTAAATCGACAACAGCTAATGCTTTTCTTTCAGTGGTACTATAGCGCGTTTTTGCTAGTTTTAACTCACAACAACAATCCAATGACAGCTGTTTACCATCAAAAGCTTGTCCTGAAACACAGCCTAATGCAAACTGACTTGCATCAGTGTAAAGATGAAAGGGTTTACTGAAATCAGGGTACGCAAGTATGGGTGGCATATTTGGTTTGTTCTGGGTGACTCTAGCTGGTTCCGGTGTTCACCGCAAAAAAGGGCACATTCATTTCAAGATTACCCTACATTTTCTAATGTGCACATTTTCTAATAGCCAACTTGTTAATACTTTTCTTTTTTTCAATCACAAACATACAAGTTTCACAGGTGTTTTAAAGATACCTGTAACCAGGTTTATGATACATGGCAGTAGTGACAAGAAAAAAAAGAAAGAAAATAACTACAACAGTAGCAATTACAAAACAAAATTACAGCTGTATTAGGACCATGAGAAGAGCGACCTTTGACTTGATTAAGTGCAGCAGAATGAATTAAGTATGGCGAATGAAATTGGAGCTGCAAGATCAGTCTCATTAAGCGACTCTGGAGCAACATCAAGTCAGACATTGCTCTTCTCATGCCCGAATATAATGCATAAATGAATTTCATTTTAAAGAAAAGCAAGGCATGTGCAGTTATGGCTATGAAAGGTGCAAATGTCTTCTCTTCCTACAGCATCCATAATGGCTTCTTGTCACCAAGATTTCTGCATGTCAAATGCTTTGCGCCAAGGAAAAGTATCTGCATTAATTACAGCATTCCAGTTTGCAATATTTGCGGTATTCCAGAGCTGAATGAAGAGACAAGAGGATGGTCAACATCCAGGAGTGTTGTATACTGCAGCATGCAATGTGACAGACCACCAAGAATAGCTGAAAGATCGGAACACAAAGGACAATCAACTGACGTGCCTGTAGTTGGATATAATGCAGCCTACTTTATGATGTTTGGAATCTTGTCTCTCAAATATTTTAAAATGCGTCATGAATTTATATTTGTAAAAAGACAGCTGTAAAATTATAAAAAATTAAATATTTTTTATTATCTTTTTCACAAACTTCTTCACATTTCATTGGAATACTAAATGAGAAACCTACTGAACCAGAATAATTTTATCTTGAATTTTAATTCTTTAGGAGAGATAATGAAATCAATTACACTGTTGATGGAGAAAATGAGGATGAAGATGAAAGCAATGATGAAGACCATGATGAAGAGATTCAAAAAATTCTTGGGAAGAAAGGGAAAGGCCAGAAAGTGAAGTAAAGACCAGGAAGAAAAGCGTAGTGGCCAGAATCCCTCTTAACAGACATGGTGGACATCATTCTGATGAATGATTACTTTAAGAGGAATACATTTGGATGAGACTATCAGGATTTGCGCTAGAGCTCTCTACTGGGATGAACATGTCAGTCCGCCCTAATATTTGTTGAATTGATTTAGTCTGCTACCAGGTTGGTAGAGTTCAGCTTCAACAATGTGATGTATTGACAAATGGACGTGGGGAGCCCATTGGGACCAGGGCTAGCAAACATCTTTGTTGGTTTCTACGAAGGTCAAATTTTCGGCTCCACATCAAAACCTCCGGTTTATTTTCGACATGTTGATGAAACTTTGGCCATGTTTAAAAAAAGAGTCCAACTCCTGAGACAAGATTAATCTTTTACCAAATAATTAATAGAGTCAATTATCAAGGATCAGTGACAGAAGACTGGGGAACTAGGTTTTAATGTATTTTCTAGGGCAGTAAAACCTGCTGATCAAAACAAGCTGGGGAACCCTCTAAAAATGTTGGCCTTGCCAACAGGGTACCTTTTTCAAAATGGCTCCAATTTTCATCAACACCTCGCCTTTTTTAAACATCCAATTGCACATAAGCATACTATTGGCTTCAAGCATGTTGAAGAGAAAACAGCCAACTCTGGCTAAATTCCAATTAGCAAAGTCCATCAAGACTTGCAAAGGAAATGAATTTCATGTGCATATAGATGATTTTGTGAAGGGAAAAGAAATGACCAATTGTTGACGTGCACAATTTGACCGGAGAAAACATTTTCCTCAGTGCAATACTTGAATCAACACATGGCCATCAAACATAATAAGACTAACCTGTCTGCTGATAGATCAATTGCTACTGAGAAGAAAGATCCCATGGGAGCAGTTGAGGTTTCTTTTTAGAACTGGCTTTCTGATGACAGCCGAAGGAAGTGATGATGAGCTAATTTAGCCAGAAGGATTTGAGAACTACTATGTTTAAAAACAGGAGCAACAACTATAAATCATTAAGTTCAAGACATGCTAAAAAATAAAGTGTCCCACTCTCTGCAGTACTGCAATGCTAACTTTGTGAACTATAGAATAAGTTGGGCTGTCATATACCTGAAAAGGTAACTTGGATTTTTGGCTATATCATCATCATACTTACTAAAACGCAGAACCACCAAAAATGACCCAAAACCAGCCAAAACCACTCAAAACGACCCATTATTGGATCAAAACCACCCAAAACTAACCAAAAAGTGTCATTTTCACTTATTAAGGGGCAGAAAGCCCTTTCGAAATCTTCAATGTTCTTCAAAACATTATCCCTCCATTGTAAATTTGTCTTTCCTCTTGGGGCAAAAAACGTAAACAATGCGCTTTGTTAGCTATTGATCTTTGGAATGGCGGATGAACGTTTTCTGAATCGCTCTCAGGGGCCCATGCATTCACCTGCAGCTTTTCAAGTCTATCTTTCATCAAAATTTTATAAAATATAAAATTTCTTGGAAATATTTTCGTTTAAACAGGAATTAAAGATCACTACTCATCACTTCTAACACACCGTTATTACAGCCACTCCTTTCTCCATACTGCATTGCCGTGTTGAGTATCAGTCGGGACTGAAGTCTTGCTAGAAATTTTGAGTAGATATTTTGAGATATGCAACACGTGTTCCAGACAAAGCTTACCTTTCCAAAAGGTATATTTATTGATGAAACGTGCAGTCGTGTTTTATCTTAAGTAAGTTCATACTTAGACACAATAATGCTTTTGTGAACAAATAGGCCTATCTGACTTCTGTGAACAAAAAGGATTATCTGACTTTTTTATGACAACGAAAGTCCCAAGGAAAAAGAAGAATTTAAAAGAGACAATGATGTTATTTCAAAGGATATGTTTCATTTTTTGGGACTTTCTACCCTAAAATAAATGATTTAAAGGCAAGTGATACTGTTTTGGCTGGTTTTGGGTCGCTTTGGCTGCTTCTGCGTTTAAGTATATAAGATATCATCATATGAAAATTTGCATATAGAGGTATGCATGATTGTGGATGCCTCAAAATCCAAGTTAATTTTCAGCAATGTAAATAAAATGGTTTCACAGCTCAAAATATTTGCAATGCAGCTCTGCAAAGAATAGGGACTTCTTTTTAGACCAACCTGTATTGTTCAGTTATTTTTTCATGTCAATTTTGGGTAATTTCATGCACTTGTGAATTATCCCATTAGAGTGCTTAGCAAAAATGAAATTTGCAGTCCTGTTATAAGAAACGTTCAAAAAAAATCAGACTGAAAAGTTTCTTTAATTAGGGTACCATTTCTCAAAAAAAAAGCAGCCTGAGGTTTCTTATAAAGTGGTTTCTATTTCGCAGGTTCTTACTGTACAAACCTTTAGCAGCCTCTATACACGGTAGAATTCATTTAGTCCAAAACAGAGGAAAATTAACCTCATTAACACGCTAGTTAATCAGGCACTTATGATTTGCTCTAAACCTCTGCTGGATTCGGAATTAGATAAAATATTGTCTATTCTAATTGAAAATGGTTATCCTGAGGACGTCATTTTTGATTGTTTTCACAAGAGGATTGCAAGTTTTTCAGCTGATAAAAAGTATGGTCTGCAAAAGTGCCCTGTTCACCGAAAAATTCTTTAGATAAGAAACGTCTCATTGCGATTTGAAAGTCAAATTATAAAGGCCATTGCTAAGTGCTTCGCTGCTGCCAACCCTCGGTTAGTTTTTTTACCAAAAGGTTGGTTTTGTGTAGACAGAAAGAGTTCGTTTTCTCACTTGGACTCTTCAAATAATTCATTGGTCTTCCCGCTGTATTCGACCAGCTGATTGGTGTTTAAAATACAATGCCAATTCAGCATTTCATTCTTTCAGATTGGTGCATTTCGAGCTGCATCTGGGTATAAATTCCGCCTTAGTCTATTGTTTTGGGCTGTTTCTGATGTTCATACTCTGAGAAGTGTCAGACAAAAAAAAGCTTTCAAGTATGCCTGACAATGATTCTGCTGTTCATCGAAATTTTGAAGTACCTTTGTTGTTTTGTCAAAATAGCATTGGTATAGGGCTTCATTAGGAATTATTCAAAGGGAAAGGCAGAGTCTTCAGGTAATATTGGTGGAACGGACACCTTTTGTTCTTTTTGAGTAAAGCTGGGGAGCAAATTTCTATTCTTGAGATTTGACCACAGAAATGTTGATTGTAGCACTGAAGCCACAGCTTGCCCAAATAAAACTATATTATGCATCTACAAGAACCATTAAAATAACAGAATAAAAATTCTTAAAATTATGGTATTCCTTTCTGGCATTTGCACCTCCTGGTTGGCATCTCATAGGAATGTGACAGCCATCAACTGCTGACCAGCTGAAAGGGAACTTGTCCAAAATCTTTTCTTTAAAATTATTCTTTGTTTTTGGCATGTGGACAGAGACACATTCTTTCTATAAGCATGAAACTATTGCTGAAGTTACTTCATTGACAATTGCCATGACGGTTGAATGGCCTAAGCCAGCCATTTCTGATATGGTATACATAGGGTTACCTCTTCCAAGACGATGGAGACATATTGCCAAACAACATTCTGGGGATACAGGTTCTTCGCAAGCAGTTTGTTTCTCCAACTTGTGCCCAATTCGGGTAAGAAAAAACTTGAAGGTTTTTTGAAACACAGAATAGTCAGGGCTGTTAAGGAACAATCGTGCATTTTATGACACCAGCATGAAACTTGGTGAACCTACACAGTTTGATGCGCTGAAAAAGATAGGGTCGGGACCCCCACTCAAAATGCCCAAAAATGCTTATTTTAGCATGGGGTACTCAGTTCCAGCCCTTTTTGAAAGCTCTTGCTGTAAATACTGTTCAAATTACGATATCAGCATGAAACTCAGTATTCGAGCAAAGTTTGATGGGCTGAAAAAGCTAGGGTCGAGACTCCACTAAAAAATGTCCCAAAATGCTATTTTTAGCATAGGGTACTCTGTTCAAACCCCTTTTCAAGGCTCTTACTGTAAATACCGTTCAAATTACGATATCAGTATGAAACTCTGTATACCATCATAGTTTGATGGGCTGAAAAAGACAGGATGCAGACCCCAAATAAAAATGCCCTTTTTGCTATTTTTAGAATGGGGTACTATGACCCAGGCCCCCAATATTGTTGTAGCTTTGTTGCAATCAGTGATTCTGTAATGAAAATTGGTCTACATAGGCAGTTTGGTGTGCTCAAAAGGATAGGATGCAGACCCCAAACGAGAAATGCCCCTTTGTGCTATTTTTAGACTGGGGTTGTTGGTACATATTTTTACAAATTTTTCCCCTAACAGAAATCAACAAGAAAGTTTTTGTTCTATTCAAGGGAGCCATTTTAGATTTGAGATGAAGAGGAATAAATCAATGCAATGTCTCTGAATCAATGCTATGAATTAGGGATGACACCATTAGGAAGGGTGTCTGACTCAACATCGCTCCAGCATTGCTCTACTGTTGCATTTAATTGTATTAGATTCGGCACATGAGAAGAGCAACGTATGACCTGGGCCTTGAATTAGATATTTTTTAAGATTGAAAGAAAGTACCCATGTATGCTGTATTGTTTTAATTTGTAAAAAATGCCTTTGTGCCAAACTGAGTTGGAGGCTTTTCTGAAGTCAGCAAAGCATCCATAGATTTTACCTGCAGGTTTATTATGGGCATATCTATTTATGAGTGTTTTAGCGTAAAAATACAGTGAGATGTTGTATGATTTTTTTGAAGCCAATTTGGCATTGGCTCGTCAAGTTGTTGATAATAAGATGTTTAACCAGTCTGTCATTCAGGATAAGATAAAGAGTTTAGCTAACCAGCTGGTTACACAGAATTGTCTGTAGTTTTCAGGGTCCATTCTCCACTCCAATTTGTATACGGGTGAGATTATGCTTTTGCACCAGTTATCTGGTACATACCCACAAGCTACAAACAGGTTGAAAAGTTTGAGAAATGCGTTGGTCATTAATGGGAAGTTAGTTTTAATCATTTCTGTTTTAAAAGGACATTTGGACTATAATTATGTATTACTTATTTGCATAAATTAGCATCATTTGAGAGCACGAGGAGAATGCTTTGCTTTGAGAGATTTAGTTTTTTGGGCTGATGATAGTTAACGGAGAGATGGAAATAAATCTTGAGAATAGCCTACTTTTAAGAGATTGCCGAGGGCAAGTAATTGTTTATTGTTGAGTCATCGAGGATGACAGAGAATCGTATTGAAAAGTTAATGGTCTGTATATAGTGTAAATAGTTAATATCATGTGTGTATCCACCAACTTGTTTCATTTACTGTTTTGTTTGGATCGACATTTTGGAGGAGATTGAGTCGAATCGGGCGTGTTTGATATCACAGGCCTCGATATTTAAGGATCCATAACATGGTGCGGTGACCTGGGAATTTGTTGGTGGCATATTATTGTTTATTATTTTCTGGAATCATTTTTGTAAGAATGGCAACTTTGAAGAGAAAGACAAATGTCAGAACTGGAGTTCGTGCGACCGTTGTGAAGCTCGCGGAAACTGTCGCAGCACTGATCAAAAACTACACTGAATCCGTCAAAGATCAGCTAATCGCTCATGGTTTGTTTGTCAAAGAGAAACTCAATGAATTGAAAACACAAGATGATGAAAAATTGGGATATATATCGGAAACAGATATTCAAAGTAGCATAATGGAGAGTATTCGATTCGCTGTGAAATATCGTGTGTTATTGTCAAAAATCAAATCGAAAACTGAAGCTGCTGCTGCACCGATCCCTGTGAGTCCTTCACCGCAGCCGCATACAGTTGAAGAGGTTCAATGGAGAGCCAACTGAGTGGAATTCATTTTGGGATTCGTTTGCGTCAGCCGTAGATAATAATAATGAGTTGGAGCCTGTGCAGAAGTTCAACTATTTGAAATCTTATTTGGGTGGAACTGCCGCACGCACTATCGAGGGATTGAAACTGACGAATGAGACTTACGGCAAGACCGGGAAGCTATTGAAAGAACGATATGGAAATAAACAAGTTATTATTTCAAGCCATATGATTAAATTTGCTGAAATAAAAGAAGTGAAATTGATAACGGATCGAAAAATGCTGAGAGATCTCTACGACAAGGTCGAAACTAATGTCCGCTCATTGGAAAGCATGGGTGTTTCAACAGAATCTTATGGGACATTCCTTGCACCGCAAATTCTGCAAAAATTGCCTACCAATTTGAGGATAACTTTAACGAGAAAGCTTTCAGATGAGTGGAATTTGGATTTGCTGCTTAAAGAGTTCAAAGAAGAATTAAATGTACGAGAAAAATGTGTTTTCGCTTTTGGGAATTGACAGGACGTTGTTCAACCGCCGCCGGGTTTTCAGCAGAGAAGTCAAGCCACAGCTTCTGCATTGTTTACAGGATCTCAGCGTGCTCAAGAGGAGAGAACAAGGACTATAACTTGTATTTTTTGCAATGGTGATCATTTATTGGGAAATTGTAACACTGTTACTGACCACAGAGCATGTTGAGATATTCTAAAGCGAAAGGGAAAATGTTTTATTTGCATGAGGAGCGGTCCCCTTTGCGGGCACATGTTTGTCAACGTAAGACTGTTTCAAATGCCATGGAAATCATCGCTCTGCAATTTGTGATTTGTACAAAAAGCGTCAAGAATGAACTGCAGAGTCAAGATCAAATGCTACGAGAGCAGCTGACACCCAACCAAGTGTGCCAATTACAACAAATATGCATATTTCGAGCAAGTCAAGTGTGTTATTGCAGACCGCGCAGGCTGAAGTTTCCTCGCAAGGAAATGAAAAAATCCAAAGTATGTATTGCCTTTGATTCCGGAAGTCAAAAGTCTTATGTCACACAGAAATTGAAAGATGAGTTGAACTTGAGAATTATTTGGAAAGAGAAATCGTTTATAAAAGCTTTTGGTGATGAGCAGCCTAAAATGCAAGTATGTGACATTCTTCAGATTGCAGTCAGAACATTGGATGAGATGGAAATTTATATTTCTGCTTATGTTGTTCCTACAATTTTCTCGCCAATTTAAAATCAAGTTTTAGCGTTGGCAGTGGAAAAATACCAGCATTTGAGAGAATTAGAGTTGGCTGATTTTGAACCTGGAGATCAATTATCATTTGAAAAATCTTCTGAAATTTTGATTGGAAACGACATGTATTGGATGTTTGTTGAAGATGAGATCATTCGAGGAAATGATGTCAATGGTCCTGTGGCATTGAAAACCAAGCTCGGGTATGTTGTTTCTGGTCCTGTGGATGTGGTGAGTGATGAAAATTCAGTATCACATGTAATGAGAATTGAAGCTTGTTCTGAAAGGGAGTTGGACCCTCTTATTTCTGATATAAAGAAATTTTGGGAAGTAGAATCTGAGGGGTTTAAACCTACTGAAGAGCCCCTTGTTGCTAGCAATAACATTGATACTGAAATTGCTTTTGTTGATGAGAGATATCAATGCAAAATGCCATTTAAGGAAGAGTGCAATAAAGCCAAAGAGTGCAATAAAGTAATTCAAGATCCATTAGAGCAGGGAATAGTTTGATGAGATTTAGATGAGGTTTAGAAATTTTGAGGTTCAGATATTTTGATGAGATTTAGAAATAACAAGGTGGTACTTTTGTCCAGCATTGAAAAGGCATTTCTGAATGTTTCAATCGACCCCACTCAAAGAGATTATTTACGCTTTTTATGGGTAAATGACATTGAACAAGACCTCTTACCTACAGTTGCATCTATTCAGAAGAACAATTGACTTTAGCTATTCAAGCATTTAAACATTTTAACGCTTTTTATCTTACCTTACGCATTATTATTCTTATTATTCGTATGTTTAGTTTTTGCAGGCAGGAGAGTGTTGTAAAAGGACATTTGGACTATAATTATGTATTACTTATTTCAATAAATTAGCGTAATTTGAGAGCACGAGGGAGTGTGCAATGCTTTAAGAGATTTAGTTTTTTTTGGCTGATGATAGTGAACGTAGAGGAGAAAATAAATCTTGAGAATAGCCTACTTTTAAGAGATTGCTGAGAGCAAGGAATTGTTTATTGTTGAGTCATCGAGGATGACAGAGAATCGTATTGAAAAATTAATGGTCTGTATATAGTGTAAATAGTTATTATCATTTGCGTATCCACGAACTTGTTTCATTTACTGTTTTTTTGGATCGACAGTTTGGAAGAGAACGAGTCAAATCGGCCATGTTTGATATCACAGGCCTCGATACTTAAGGAAACATAAGAACTTCGTTTGATATTTGATCTAGTCCTGGGGATTTACCACTCTTCAGTTTCTTTACAGTTTTCGATATCTCTTTCTCAGATAAAGTGGAGTTAAGAGATTGCCTGATTTGAGGGTGTTGCGTTTTCTCTTTGGCATTCATTTTGGGTACTGGTCGATTGTTATTCTTTTTAAAGAGTGTTCTATAATAATTTTCCCACTGATTGCCATACTTTAGTGTGGGGGCTAAGTATGATTATGTCTGCTTGTCAGTAAATGTTTTCCACTAGTTCCAGAAATTTTCATTATCAGAATTTAGGAGTAGGTCAATCTTTGATTTCCAAAAAATGTTCTTTTTTCTTACATAGGTTGGTGAAAGATCTAAAGATATTCATTATTGCATTTTTCACGAGTGTTTGTTTTATGTGGGTTCTGGTGTTTTTCTTTTAATGCTATTTGTAGTTTCAGTTCCAGTTTCTTACTTACAAAATCGAACCATGTTTTATTACTTGTCTGTTTTGATTTTTTACTTTTAGAAGAGACCAACCGGGAGGATTTAGCAGCGCTCATGATAATGTCTGTAAAGGTTTTACAAGCTGATTCAGCGTCATTTTGATGTCAGCTATATTGGGTTTCTAAAAAATTATTGATCATTTGGTAGTGCTTTTCATTTTGTATGGTTCTGGAGAATTTGATTGTGCTGTCACTTTTCCATTTGAACGTTTTGCACATTTTTGTCCATTTGTAGTCAGTAGTTGGAGGAGGAAGTGTTTTAGTTTTTTCAAGATTGATCCATACAATGATGTGGCAATGATCACTTAAATTAGTTGGGGGTTTAAGGATTGAATGTTTCTGAACTGCTCATCTGGGACAAGGGCATAATCTACAACATTCACAATTCAAAGGTTTTGTGATTTACAAAAACTAAGAAGGCTGTTGCCACTTTTGTTTGTCACACTGTCATAGCTTTTTCAGACTTCTAATATTTCATTTGTTAAGTGTTGAGTGTTGGTAAAAAGATTCCCTTTATTGCCTATAAAATCAGGAAGATGGGATGTTCTAGCATTATGATAAAAATAATAAAATTTGTTTGTTCTCCTGTATAAATTCAATTATATCCTTGCTTAGATTGTCAAAGATGTTTTCATCAAAATAGTTAGACTGTTCTGGTGGGATATAAATACCACAAATTGCAAGAGATGATACAGTAATCCAGATAAAATTTTGAGTTTTTTTTACACATTTTTATATGGCTTGCAAGAGAATTCTGGATTGTCATTTTTGACCCAAATCCTGCTCCATTGTATACCTGAAAGTCATATACCATGCAATTTACACCACATCTGCCTCAAACATTTATCCCCCATTTTTGTGGTTTTTTGGGTAAATACTGTCTGGAACTAGACCTGCATTTTGTTGGAATTATTTGTTCATCGATAGAATGTTTCTCTTCTTGCGGGACTTTCTTACAGTTTTCAAGAATAGAATCAATCATTGGTCTTACTTTGACAGTTTTTCATGGTCAGGATCCTCTCTTGGCTTCATTTTGCTGTTGTCATTAAAATGCAATGACTGCTTCAACATGTCAAAGCGGTTGACACTCATTGCCCCTGCAATTACAGGTATTTTTGTGCCATTTGCCTAGTTCATACTGCATTGAGGGAATTTTATGATTCCTGTGATCAATAGTATGCCAACATATTGCTCAAGCTCATTTTTTGTTATATCCACATTCTTACTGGTCTACACTGAACAGTTCATCAGAAAAAATCCCTGAAATACTCTATTGGAGTGACTTCTTCTACTGGGGTATCTGGAAAAGATTCTCCATTGAATTAAAGATTCTCCATTATCTTCGGATACAATATAGTCAGTGCGTTTTTCTGCGAGGTAACTCAGCCTTCTATCCAATTCTCTGTTCCGAGATGCAAGCGCACGTGGAGAATAGTTGCGCTGCAACAGAGCTTTAGTGAAAACAAAACTTGTATGATCCGCAGCGTGAGTAAAATAACCGTGATTTCAGCTGAAGAACTGCTTTCCGATCTTTGTTATATTGCAAAATGCCTCTCAGTTGTGCAGCTTACGGCTGTACAAATCATAATAAAATGACGAACAAACCATCTTTTTGTTGTTTTCTGAATAACAACCCAGAACGTCGACAGAAGTGGATAGCTGCGTGAAAGAGAATTAATGTGGGAAACACTTTATTACAGGTATGTTTAATTTCATATACACATTTCAATTGCAATTGTTAAAATTTCAAGGCGATTTTTTCTGATAATTAGTTTTTATCTGTTGTAGGTATAGCTGTAAATGATCCACAGCATCCAGATTATGTACCCTCTCTGTTTTCATATTCAAAATTGAGTGATGCTGCCAGTGAAAAAAAGCTAGCAAGGTTTAATGCTGCAAAAAGAAGAGATAATACGAAAAAAGAAATTCCTGCTAAGAAGGCAAAGACAAATGATTCTGAGCAGCCAGATTTTGAAAATGCAGACAATACTCAGCTCAATGAAACACAGGATGTAGGGATTGAACAGAATGAAGATTATAAGAGGGCAATTGAAGACCTAAAAGAAGAAATCAAAACATGTAAAGCTGAACATGAATCAGAAAAGTCAGCACTGGAAAGAAAGTTGTATTTAGCTCAGATTAACTTTGAAGAACAGTTGAGAAAACCTAGTGGAATTTCATATGAGGCCTTTGAGTCTCAATCAAGCAAATTTTTCTACTTCACTGGAATACATAAAGAAAAATTTGATAAAATATTTTAGTATATGAGGCCATGCTTTCCAGAGAAATATAAGGGAAAACTTTCCCTTCAGAATCAACTTTTTATGACCCTCGTAAAATTACGTTTGAATTTACAGATTGAAACATTAGCAGAAATGTTCGCAGTTTCAAAAACAACAGTGAATGATATTTTCTGGCGGTGGATGGATGTTATTTATGAAGAACTTAAGTTTTTAATTAAGTGGCCAGATCATGATGCTTCTATGCAGACACTTCCTCATGTTTTCAGGCAATATTTTCCAAAACTGACTGGGATCATAGACTGCACAGAAATTTTTATACACAGACCAAAGAATCTGAAAGCAAGAGCCCAACTATATTCTAATTACAAAAAAGCACTCCACTTTGAAGTTCTTAGTTGCTTGTACCCCTCAGGGGGCAATTTTATTCTTGTCTAAAGCATGGGGTGGACGCATTTCTGATGTTGAACTTGTAAAGCAAAGTGGGCTTATTAGCAACAACTATCATCATCCTGGAGACCAGATACTAGCGGATTGTGGTTTTACGTTAAAAGATGAATTTGCAGCAGGTGCTGGGGTGGAACTGATTATACCAGCATTCACTAATGGTAAAGATCAACTCACACCCAAAGAAGTTAAAACAATTTGATTTCAGTTAGGATTGTTGTGTTATGGCACTTGTATAAGAAAATGCCATCTGGTGAAGCGCCAATAAAAGAGGTATCCTTGCAAAGTCTTAGCCCACATTCTTTGATTTCAAAAGAATCGTGCTCTCCACTCATTTGGAAGGCAAGTTCATTCAGAGCTTCTTTCTCTTTTGCCTTTGCCTATTCCAATGCAGGAGCATTAAATAATGAAGAAGGATTGCAAATCTTTCTCAGCAAAGATCTGCAACGATTCTCCATATTTGTGTGCAGGACATCATGTGCAATGGATGCTGTTAGTCTTCCTATTCTTACTTCACACCATGCAAGACAATTAGATCGTTGCTTTGTAGCATCATAAATATAACTAATGTCTTCATTTGACAGTTTCATATTGTTGAAAATTTGAAGACATTTTTCATCAATGTTACCAATTGGTCTTGCATCTACAAACTTCTTAGTGATGGTGGTATTCTTCCTCTTGCTGGTGGTACAAACTGTGGCTTGAAATCTTCATAGTAAGAAGAAAAGCAATGAAGAGTAATTGGCTTTTCATTACAGGAAGCTAATGTGTCCAACAGCTTTTTCTGCTTTTCATAACAGGACATAACTTTCTGCCCATTTGTTCCTTTTTTTCCATTGAAGTTTTTTATTGCTTCGTCACCATAGATCTTTATCTTGTGCAGCGGCTCACCTTTAATGTGCTCTACAAAATCCACATGCCATCTGCAAGCTTCATCAGTGCATGCCTTCTTTGTGTAACCTACACAAACAGCAGCTTCTATCTTGAAAAATAAAGCACCCACATGTGTACATGACTCACCAAGCCTGAAAAGAAGAAGAGTTCATTGAAGTATTTATCAGTCAAAACAAGAACAGCTGTTTGATATAGGTAACAGTTTTAATCTTATTTGAATTAGCTATGTTTTACATTCAATCTCTGATAATACTAAAATACTGGATTTACTTACCCTGCCATGTAT
This sequence comes from Chrysaora quinquecirrha, assembly GCA_014526335.1. NCBI lineage: Eukaryota > Metazoa > Cnidaria > Scyphozoa > Semaeostomeae > Pelagiidae > Chrysaora > Chrysaora quinquecirrha. The sequence continues at coordinate 94,098 of JACTAT010000316.1, forward strand.
GTGCAATGACCAGTGATCACTATTTCCTTACTTTTGTTCAACGCAACCCATGGAGTGTGAGGTACATCATTAATCCTCTGTGATGGTAAAACATTTGCTTTAAAATTACCACGTCATTCTGATCAACAGCAAAGTGCAAAACAGTTTGGACCCAGCCATTGATAAATTGATTGTATGATTCTAAACTTTTCCTATTTTCATTTTCTCCCTTGTGAAGACACCTGGTGTGTTGATTAGGTATTCATGTACTTCAGGCCATTCCAAATAAGGCCACTGCATTGGGTCAGTGATCCACGAATCAGCTGGAATTTGATATGGACCCTTGAATAAACTGCAAATTCTCAACTTAATAAGTCTCAAATAAGTACCTTGACTTCGATGGCCCATCCAGATTTTCATAATTATAAGAAGACATTCTTATTGATGATATATTTAATGAAATCTTTTCGTATCGCAGTGAAATCACGGTGAGAGCGAATAATAACACTGGTTTGTTTTCACTACAGCTGCCGTTGTCTGGCAACAACGAGGACTATGCGCGTGCATCTCAGAACAGAGAATGATAGAAGACTCCACGAGTATTGAGGGAATTCTCTCCTCATATAATTAAGAATCTCTTGTCTGTTATGCCCTGCAGTTACTCTACTTTGTAGCTCTTCTGATAGTTTTGTATCCTCTTTCCATGCATCATTTCTGATTCGCGCCATAACAAACAGTGAGCAAGAAGACAAACACAAATGAAGACTTGGGCTAGGCCATAAACTGTCTTGCTTTTTGTTTCACGTCCTGCCACTCGCAGTCGCAATGCATTGTGTGCCATGGCAGCAGCAGGCTGGACAAGAAAAATTTTGCTTCTGTTTTATTTTTTATTTCATTTCATTTTTATTTTATTTTAAAATTAGTTTTTTTGTACTTTTAGATTATTTTGAACTACAACACAATTTTGTTTCCTTTTAAAAATTTTCAATTTGATTATTTTTATTATTATTTTATTCTTTTGAATTTTATTTTTTTATGTCTTTTATCATTTTTTGTATTTTCTTTTAATTTTTTTGTTTTTTTTTTTAAATTTTATTTTCAATTTTACCCCGGTCGTCATCCCATGACTGCAAAGAATAGAACATCCAGAACTATTTGGAGCAAGGAAGTGAACAAAATTGTGATGAAGTGTTTCTATAAGAGTGAACCATCGAAGAGAGAATATCGGAAAAGAATGTTTGCTAAATGGCAAGAAATTGGTGTGTTTAATATATCTGAACAAAGACTAGCTGATCAGGTGAGAGCTATCAGGAACAATGGCTTTTTATCCAATGTTGAGTTAGAAGAGGTAGAGCGCAACATAGTGATGGAAGAAATTAATGGCACTATCGAGGAACGTAATGAAGTTAGTGAAGGTGGTGAAGAAATACAGAGTAATAACTGTGGAGATGAAGGACGAAGTTCAGATCGATCAGATATTGATTTTGAGATTGGTGAGAATGTTAATGACGGGGAGAAGGAAATTTTTAATTTGATCAAGGAAAAGATGGAAAGCCCTAGTTCATTGGGGTCAGTAAATTTGCAAACAATGGACAGGAAGAAGGTGAAAGAGAAGCTCGAGATCGTGAATGAAGTGATCGACAAAGTAATCAGTAGAGCTATAACCCACACGAATCACATCATATTATCCGCTGGAAATGTAGTGGCAGACCTAGTCGGCATGAAAAAGGGCAAGAAGAAAAACGAAACTCCTATGTGGAAAAAGAGGTTATCAAGACAGATTGCTGAATTTCGAAAGGATTTCTCGTGAGTAGAGAAGTGGAAAGATGAGAAATTAAAATTAGAAGGTCTAAAAGACTATTTCGAGGGGAAATATCATGTTTGGAATAAAGGTTTTGCAACAGGTTTAGAGGAACTTAAGCAGAGAATAAAGGCAAAAACTGCTAAGATAAGGAAATACGAAGAACAAAACAACCAATACATACAAAAAGACTTTTTCAAACCAACCAAAAGCTGCTGTTTGAAAAGATTGAAGGCGTTGAAAGAAAGAATGACATAAAACCTAACGCGTACCAAAGCAAAGCATTTTGGAGTGACATTTGGTCGAAAGATGTAAAGCATAATAGTGAAGCAAGTTGGATAAAAGAAGTTGAAAAACATGTAGGGAATGTAGGGAAGCAGAGTGATATAGAAGTTACGTTGCATAGTCTTCAGCTACAACTTAGAAGGGTCCCAAAATGGAAAGCCTGTGGGCCAGACAAGGTACATGGTTATTGGCTTAAAGGTTTTACAAAGCTGCATCTGTTGATGGCAGAGCAATTAAATCAGTGCATAACTACAGGTGAAACCCTGACGTGGATGACCAGAGGATGGACATGCCTGATTCTTAAGGACGTGAAGAAAGGAAGTGACGTTACCAACTTTAGACCCATTACATGTTTGCCACTCATGTGGCAAATATTGACGGCCATTGTTAGTGAATCGGTATATCATCACCCTGAAAGTGAAAAGTTATTCCCAGAGGAACAGAAAAGTTGCAGGAAACAGAGTAGGGGAACCAAGGACCAACTAATGATTGATAAAATGGTCATGAAGAATTGCAGAAGAAGATTAACAAACTTGTGTGTTGCCTGGATTGATTACAAGGCGTATGATATGGTCCCCCACTCCTAGACCCTTGCATGCTTAAGTATGCTCAAGCTAGCAGATAACATTCACAAACTGATAGAAAAGTCAATGAGTGCATGAACTGTCTAACTGACATCACGAGAAGAAATGCTTGGCGAGGTTAAGATAGAGAGAGGTATCTTTCATGGGGAAATTCTGTCGCCAATTCTCTTTGTATTGGCTATGATTCCATTGTCAATTGTCCTCAACAACATGAAGGCTGGATATAGGTTAGGCCAAAACAGGGAAAATTAAATCATCTCTTGTTTATGGACGATTTGAAACTATATGGAAAGAACATGAAAGAATTGGACTCACTGGTTGAAACAACCCGGATATACAGTCAGGACATTGGTATGGAATTTGGAATTTCCAAGTGTGCAATGTTAGAAATGAAACGCGGTAAAGTAGTGGACAGTAATGGAATAGACTTACCTTCGGGAGAGACAATTAAGGCATTAGAAAGCAGTGATGGGTACAAATACTTAGGTATAATCCAGTGTGACGAAACAAAGAATACAGAAATGAAAGAAATATTGTCAAAGGAATATTTTAGACGCATAAGGAAGATTTTAAAATCGAGTCTTAATGCTGAGAATACGATCCAGGCGATAAACTCCAGGGCAGTTTCTATAATTAGATATGGGGCTGGAATTGTAGACTGGCAAATAGCAGAAATGGATAGAAAAACTCGTAAAATGCTAACAATGTATAGAAGCATGCATCCTCAAGGAGATGTAGACAGGACCTATTTGAAACGAAAGAAAGGCGGACGAGGATTAATATCTGTTGAGGAGTGTGTGATGCTTGAGAAGACGAGCCTAGGCTTCTACATAAGTGAAAAGGAAGAGAAGTTACTACAAGAGGTGATGAAAGAAGGCATTATGTCTGAAAATGAGAATCCCAAAACTGTGAAAGAAAGATTGCGCAAAGCACGAGAAGAGAGATATCGTAGCAAGCCACTCCATTCGGCATTTTTTAGGGAAACAGAAGAAGTGAGGGACGAGGATAACAGTTGGCTATGGATTAAGAAAGGGTATTTGAAGAAGGAAACAGAAGGGCTGATCATGGCTGCGCAGGATCAAGCAATAAGGACGAATTGGATAAGGCATAACATTGACAAAGAAGATATTTCGCCGTCATGTAGGTTATGTTGTGAGAGAGATGAAACCGTCAGCCATGTCGTATCAGAATGTAAAGAGTTGGCTCAAAACGACTACAAAAAGGCAAGGCATGATAAAGTGGCTGCTATCCTTCACTGGCAGTTGTGTCAAAAATATGGATTTCCCACCACTGCAAAGAGCTACGAACATTTTGTAGACAAAGAAATGGCTGTCTTGGAAAATGAAAATGTGAAACTATTATGGGACTTTTCCATTCAAACAGTAATAAAAATAGACCATAACAAACCTGACCTAGTCCTGCTAGATAAAAAAGGAAAAACCTGCTACATTATCAACGTAGCATGTCCTTTTGATACAAGAGTGGAAAAGAAGGAGAAAGAAAAGTTCGAACATTATGCAGATCTGAAGTATGAACTCCTCAAGGTTTGGAACACTGAAGTAACGTAAGTGTACATAATACCAATTGTCATTGGCGCCTTAGGGGTAGTCACAAAGAACGTTGTAAAATATCTTGAAAAGATTGACTTCAAACTAGGATTAGATCCTCTGCAGAAAGCTTGTTTGTTGGGTACTGCCAGAATAATTAGAAAAGTTTTGGACTGCAACAGATAGGATCAAATAGAACACTTACAAGAAAAGACGTTTCAGTAATAAGGACTTAAAGATCTATTATCTCAAGCCACGGGAGGTGGCCTGATGATAGAGAACTTACTGGTTTAATATCGATACCATGAGAAGAGTATTTGCTTGCCATAAAGGTTGTCTTTCCTCGCATCTGGCCTTTCATTTTTGGTGACAAGGAAACAAACTCAGTTAGAACTGGATCTACTTTTTAATTTCAATTTAAACAAACTCCAGTGATCTGCATCAGTTCAGGATCCCGCTCAAAAGAATCTTAGGTGAAATGACTTTGGCAAAGTTTTGAAGCAGTGCTTGCTTTAAAATTCAATTGCTTCATGTTCCATACCCATTACTGCTGTAATACAAGAGACTTTTCTTTCCCAGTACAATTATATGCTGAGCAACCAAGAATTCTGTATATTTCATGCGAGAAATTGGGCCTCACATGGAACAATGAAAACATGCACAGCTCTCGCTTGAAAATCCTTGCTCAAATTCCAGAACTTGAAGAGCATTAGCATGTAAAGGACATCATTTTGACGTCAAAGAAGGAACAGGTGCCGCCATTTTCCAGGCATGCAGTCAAAGCAATGAAGAGGAAGGCATGCGTTTTTAAGGGCTGCAAGCATTATCAGAAAGCATATACTTAGGTATTAAAAGCTGGAAGCACCTATTCTGTGGACAAATTGCCAAGACGAATCAGTTCCATTATGCTTACTGAACTTGATTGACATGATTATTGAAGGTATCAATCTTGAACAAACAAAAGAAATCACTGAATAAAGAAAAGCAACACTCACAATCACACAGCTACTTAGATTAAATATGGTCAAAACTAAGAAAAAGCAACAACTAATGAGTGACAGTGTTTGGCATTCAAAGAAGCAAGAAACGCCATTTCCTCCTTATATGGGACACACAGTACATTCCAAAACACGAATAAAAGGTCTTGTTGGTGGACTTGCAAAACAAGGCATTGCTGTCTCGTATGAGAGAGTGCAAAGCGTCCAACTATTGTAAACAAATCAACTGTGCAGCAATAATGAAGTACGAGGCATTGTTTGTCCTCCATATCTTAAGAAACAGTTGTTCACAACCACTGCAATAGATAATATTGATCACAATCCGTCCTCCTCCACTGCACTGCATCTGAGTCATTTCATGGTACAACTATTTCAATTTTTCAAAACGTTTGATTGGGTAAATAACCTGGTGATCTTAAATAACTCTTAATCAAGTATCGATATCAAACAACCGCTTTCGTGGTCCATCTTTGACGCACGAAATGCAAAATGTGAAACTCCAGTGAAATCTTTGTCCACGCATCTTCCACTGCTCAGAGAATCAATAAACTCTTTCTCAATGGTTCATCATACAATGGATATAACTAAACAAATTCTGCTTTTGTTAAATCCAGAGCAAGCACCCATTATTACAGCAGACCACCAAGTTTTTTGCTTAAGGAAAGCAAATTCGGTGGCTCTATCCTGAATTCTATGGCAAGAACAAATTGGTTATGATGATGGAAGGGTTACAAATCAAAATGCTTTTCTCAATACCATCGGTGATTGGTTGAAAGGGAGTGAACAGCCCAGGTTGAACAGAATCAGTTCTTTCTGATAGACAAGTTGCAGTGGTCACAGTGGTCATGGTCACAGTGATGCTTATCATTGTAGTGAATCAAGTTTACCAATGAAACTCTGGGTGTCTTCAAAGATCAATAAATTTGTTCAGTTGAAATATTGGTACAGGGTTATGGAATTGCAAGCAACTCTCCTTCTGTTTATTGGGAGTATTTTTGGGAATCCGATTTCAACATGTTTGTAAGTTTTCTCAAGCAAAACATTCCATGGATGTTCGCAGTTTACCACACCTATTATGCACAGTCACTATCTGTCTTCATCTCTGATCTTCCTCAGCTTCCAAAAAAGCATCCCGAGCTCTACCATGAAATTTCAATTTGAAATTTCACAATCAAAAAGACCTCAAGAAGATTTTCTGCAATTGCCACATAGACCAGGCGGAGGGCATAGGGTGGATTTGGTCAATCTTGGGATGCTGATTTCCAAAATTGATGTTATACAGGGGAATTTGGGCGCTTTCAGTCTCATTTTGACGCTTAAAATCTCGTTTTCAGCTGAAATCGCAATTCTTCTCTCAAATCGTGTTTGAACATGTCAAGTGCTATTTAAATGTGCCCAAACGTTAGAATATAGGGTTTAGGGATGCAATATCATTATTTACAGGCCTCATCAAACCAAATTTGCTGAATCTCTGTTAGATATTTCTGGAATCCAATCATTGCAGTCTACTAGAAAATGCCTTCAACCAAGTGAGATTGTCAAGTCTAACAGAACTGTGGAAAATCTCAAGGGAGCACTTAAAACCAAGTTCATCAATCCGTTTGGTACTGACCTCAAGCAAGACAAACTGTACAATCTTGTTTCCGGATATCCAGTTAATGACATGGTAAGCGAGTCCCTACTTACTGTTCAAAGCAGAGGAAAGGAGCGAATGGATGAATTCGAAGATAGATTAACAGCTGACATGCCAGATCAAATGTTCTTTTCTCAAATCAAAAAGGAACCTTTGAAGGCATTCAAGGACTCATGCGTAAAATCCAGATTAAAGAGTGACAGAATGACCAAAGAGCTGAAATTTCAAAGAGATGTTTTGGGTATGCTTGTTGCCTATTCAAACAAACATGAAACAGGGTTAGATCTTGAGAGAGTACTGTCATATCCTCTTGCACACGTGTCAATTCCTCTCAGCAACCCTGATGGCGCAATTAGAAAGACTGCCAAAAGCACATTGTTCGACGTGGCTCTTGCTAACCTTGCAGTGCTGACACCGGATGACATGACACCACCCAGCCAACTTACTTTCTACTTCTTGGATCTTGCAGCTTCTATCAGGAGTATAGTTGGTAGAGTGGAAACAATTAGAGATCTTGCTTGGAAGATCATATAAACAATCCCAGAGCAATTCAAGACAATTTTCATTGTCTGTGATACCAATAAAGATCAAAGCATCTAAGGAGGAGAACGACAAGCAGCCCTGATATGAAAATTCCATAGGACTTTCCAAGATGGAGAAAAACAGGAAAAAGTTTTTCAACCTTCTACTTAGAGCTTTTACCGAAGGCAAGCATCGACCTGGCGGGAGAGCAATCTTTTTTTCGGTAAGAATGATTTCACGAAGGTGACTGAAAATGAAGTCATGCTGCTCCACTCGTTGCAAAGTAATCACAAAGAAGCAGATACTAAATTGCTCGGTCTTGTTCATGCAGCTGACCTTCCACCAGATGACTACGTAATGGTCAGGTCCCCTTCTGGAGATATTGATGTCTTGGTGCTTTTTGTTGCTCATAGTTTCAATGACATATATATTCTTATCCATAACGGAACAGGAAAGAACAGAAAGATATTAGATGTCACATGGCCGTCATTAGATGAAAACAAGAGAAGAGCTTTGCTTGGACTTCATGTGTTCTCTGGCAACGATTATGTCTCTGGGTTTTTTGGGAAAGGAATGGTTGCATTTCGGAAAACGATGGTGGAAAAGGGTGAATTCATCGCTGCTTTTGTCGAACTAGGAAGGTATGCTACGCCCTCAGAGAGCCAAACTCAAATAATCGAAGATTTGTTTGTTGTCTATATGGCAATAAGCGTGTCACTTCTGTAAAAGAATTAGGATATAAGATCTTCATGCAAAGATTTGATCAAGACAATAAAATAATTGATCTGAGCCTCCTTCCGCCATGCAACTTCAATTTAAGATTACACTTGATGCCAGCCAACTATGTCACCTGGATCTACCGTAATGCTTGTAATTTAATTTTTCAACCGGAGCCTACAGCGAAAGCTGGATGGGATGAAGATTGCATATTTCAGTGGAGCCTTGACAGCTACCCCCAAGATGTTGCTGAGATACTGATTGGCCACGATGATATAAGCAGTGAGGAAGAATTGGACATTTCAGAAGATCATAATCTATATGAATCAGATGAAGATGAAAACTTTGTGAACAGGTTTTACATTTGTCATATACTCCTACTTTATAAAGAAAACCTAAGTCATAATGATATTTAAGTTGTACATGTTACTGACTGCGGTGGTTTTTCGAAAAATAATCTAAAATTTCTGCCAGAAGGAGGTCTCGGCCAGTCTCCACCAATAACATTTACTTAGAAATTAAGGACATTGTATCTCTAGACACAATATTTTATCATTTTGTCCCATTCAAGTAGCACTTATCACTTGTAAACACGATTTGAGAGGATAATTGATGTTTCGGCTGAAAACGATATTTCAAGCATCAAAACAAGGCTGAAAGCCTCCAAATTCCCTTGTATAACATTGATTTTCAAAATCGGCACCCCGAGATTGACAAAATCCACCCTATGCCATAAATTTCGCCTCCAGGGACCATTCCCCCATTCTCTGCCTGGTCTAACATATCAAGTGCACAAGCAAAACAATCAGTGAGTGAAGATTGAAGGTGGTGCAATAGGAATTCTGGATAACTCAACATCATTCTTGAGGTAGATAGAGGCTTGTCTGGAAATTGTGCGACTCGTACAAGCCTTTGACCATGGAGTGCTGTCGATGCAGGAGGTGAAATGCACAGTTGTATGTAAAAACAGGTGTGATGCAGAACATGAAAACAAGGTACGACCTGCCAAAATTCAAGAATTAGTATTTTGAAGAATGGCGGCCTAGCAAGCGTGATGTTGACAGAGGAGTAACAGAAGGGAGTGGGTCTGATAATGCGTTTGGAAGCAAATTAACAGCTGTAAGCCAGAAAAGTATTTTCAAAAAAGTGTTAGGATGTCTTCCTCTTTCAACCTGGTTGGTAGTGTAGCTGCAAGCAGTGTTGAAATTCCGATACATGTATGTTGAACTGACGGAGTATTGTGATGGACTTTAATTTTTCTAACATTTCTGTTTTTAAATTTTGTGCAGCAAATGAATCTCTTTTTCTTTGTATAACTCATAAAACTGAAAGATTAAAAGTAAATTTTTGCAGTAGAAAGCAATGTCATCCTCTTTTTTCTAAAAGCATTTAATGTTGCACAAGAAACACAATTTAAAATTTTACAATTGACATTTATAATTTTGATTTTAAGACTATAAAATGACGAGTACAAGGTCTGCCATTTTTATCCATGGCAACAATAACAAGTTTAGGGTACAGGAAGCAAAAACATTATGTGAACTTTACAAATATTTAAATGGGTAATGCAACTAGTTTTTCAATTATTGATGCTGAGACCAGCAGTGAAGATGATGAATGCTCTGGTTCAGATAATGAAACCAGTTCTGACAGAGAAAAATCAATGGAACCTAACTCTAAAGATAACTCTAAAGATAATATTGAAGATCTAGTTACCTATATACAAAGCAACAAAATTGTTAATAATGGCATATTTCAAGTTTTAAGTAGGCTTACTTGAAGTTTTAGTGTTTAGATGAAGAGCAGCACTCTACTGCCGTAGCCCTAAACAGCATTTTGGTCCAGGACAAATATCTAAAACGTGTAAGAGAGATTATTAATTCAGGTCCAGATGAAGTTCCAATTACAAAAAATCTCAATGAGAAAATTTTAGTATTTGTTCAAAAAGTAGATTTGCTTAACATGATTACCTTCCTTGGTCAAGATGTTATGCAGATTTTATGTCGAAACATACCCTGGTTTGCTGGATTTCATGAAGCTGCTGTATAAGACAACTTCACTGCTTTTAAAAGCGCAAATCAACAAATGCAACGAGGAGAGTGTCACAAGTGTTTTAAATTTTTGCCAGTAAACAAATCTTTTCGAGATCAGTGGTTAACATTGATCAACATGTTAGTTCAAAATTAATTTGAAAAAGGCCCAAAAATTTTGTTGCTGAAAAAACTTTTTGGAATTTTCATGAAGTCAAAACAAAGGAGGGTTCTTGATCAGATAGGTTTGTTACCAATCAAGCAGAGTAAGTCACTTCGTCAAAGTGTTTATGCAAAATCAAGCTCACAGCCAAAATATCATAAGAAACCAGAACAAATTCTGGAAGACAAAGAATTGATATTCATAAAAGATAACATGGAATCAAGGGAAAGACTTATCCCTGTGCTGAAAGAAGTTGCTAAGCTAAGCAATGCAAATGAAATTCTTTTAAAGCTTGGTGGTGCTGAGCTTTAAAAAATTCTGTTGTTGATGTCGCTTCCAGATTTAAAAAGAAATCAAGAACGAATCAAGTTGAATCAATATTGTTGTCAGCCATAAAACATGAATAAGAACAAATAACACAATAACAAATTAACCACATACTATTTTAGAAAATAAACGGTGCACTCAATAACATGGCATAGGTTTACACCCAAAACATCCTAACTTATCAATGATTTCACCTTGCTCTGTATCAAAAATTTTTGCCAAGTCAAGCCAGCTAAGCTGGCTTATGTTGGAATGACCAAAAGCTCAATTGTTTTTATTGTATTAAATTATTCACAAAAATTTATTTATTGGATTGAAAAAAATATTTCTTATGAGAGCAACATCAATTTTCTGTATGTTGGCATATTGTAAAGTGAATACAAGATTGCTAAAATACAAGAGTGCTAAAATCAAAATCAAACAACTCTAACTCCTATAACAAACAATTTGCTGTTATATTTAGAACCATCAACACGTATCTATGATGTTCTTCCATAAGAACAGCAGGCTTCAGTTTAATATGACAATTCTTTTTTTTTCATTCAGTGTCAGCCTCATGTACAATATTGTTATTGTTTTTATATAAGAATAACTTTAAGTCCAGGCATTGAAAAAATAAGCCTGGATATGAACGTGTGTTGTAATGGATTTTACTTCTATATCTTGTTTTTTTTGCAATTCTTGCTATTGATTTATGTATTAAGTTCTCGTTTCATTAAAGCCTGCAATGCTTTACTGCTTGTTGATCTTTGATAATCTCTTATAACTAATGCATGAATAATTCGATTAGCACCTTTTTTGTGCCAGTAAGTTTGCTCGGACTGTGCGAGATATTGAGGTGCCGTTTTCGCAAGATTCAGCCGCCCGTGGGGTAGGTGAGCCAAAACTACTTCGTTTTTTCGTATCTTCTGCAGACGCTGGGGTAAGTGGGGCTGACCCTTATTCTTTGATCTGCGTCACTGGTCCTACTTGAAACAATCGCCCGGCATGAACGAATTTCAGTCGCGCATTCAAGCACACTCGCATCAAAATTAATTTCGATTTTTGACGTTTTCGTTTCCTAACAAGTTCTTCTTACGAAATGATTGAAAATTAAAATTAATTTACCAGTTCTGGATCCAAAAAGACGGGTTTTGGTTTTCTGTTTAGTCATGCGAAAATAATTTCTGTTTTCCTCTTGCAACTTCTTAGGACTGTTGACAGGTGAATTACATTTTGCAAGAGTACAACAATGTAAGCGTGCTGTGTTGACCGTGACCGTTGGCATGACTTCCGCGTACTTGGCAAATACTTTCTTTGTTTTGACTGAAGCTTGGTAGAGGTATTTTCAGTAATTCGTTTCGTTGTTTTACTTTCGCAATCAACTGTACAGTACATATCATTACTGACTGGTGACTGCCTTATCGAAGTCAAAGGTTACAGCAATGCTTACTCAAGCACCATCGATCTTTGTTAGCATGCAGTGCAGGTACGTTCTCCTTTCCAATAAATCGAAATGATACAGACTCCAGTTAAAATTTGCTTTAAAAAGTGAATTGTTTTCACCGGGAACGATTTAGCCTAAATTTCTCCGTTATAGAATAACCTTTCAGTCACTGTTTGCTTTAGGAAAAATAATTTCTTATATTATTTTTAACTGACACATTCATTTGGCTTGGCTGTTGAAAGTTGATTTCGCTTTGTTTACGGAAGTCGGGATACGACTCTGTGCATGCCCTTTGCATGACATCCACCTCTCGCACAAATAGTATACTGATTCTATTTTGATGTTTTTTCCTCGATGATTTCACTGTACTTCCACTTACCGAGCAAAGAATTTTACTAAGTTTATAACAAACAAATTAATTCATTGGGCCACCGCGAAGTTTACATCATGATATCAAAAAATAAATTCCTTTCACATGAGATCTAGGTAAAAGTTTCACTAAAACTCTGTATAATAGTCATAAATTGGTTTCCGTCACCTTACTTGAAAATGATAAATTTTCAGGCTTTTAAAATGTATTCTTTAAAGTTGTAGTTTGTTTACATCTGTCTAAAGTCAGTCAGCAGCATTTTCGTAAGCGCTGTGACAGATAGAACAGCATGAATTAAGAACGTTGTTAAAACCTGGACCAAGGAATCGCATTGAGGGGCATGCTGTGGAACTGGCGGAACATGAATAATGAAGACCCTCGGGAACAAGACCTAGGAACAGGACAGGACTGAGGAGCATAAACAATAACAAAACTAAGGAAAAGGACCTTGAAAAGGGATTCAGGAAACGATTCAGATTAAATTAAGATTAACATTAAGTGTAACTTCATAAGTGTAACTAAGATTAAGAAAATTTTCATAGACTGAGCCCCTTGGACTAAGACCAAGGAACAGTTCCTTCACTTGGAGTAAAGGGACCCTTGACAGGGAGCAGAAACAGGACCAGTTATTATGGACAAAGGAGCCTAGATTAATACCAAGGAACAGGACCCTGGACTAGGACCAAGAAAAAGGACCTAGGACTAGAAAAAAGGAAATAAGTAGACAATTGATCTGCAGGCAGCAGTATAGATGAGGGCCATGCAATGACTAACAACTTGACTGCACAGACCTTAAGATAGAGGTTCTTATGATGCAAGGGTTGTCACCAGGTTGTGGTCAGAGATGGGCAAGGGCTACCTCATGCCCTGGACAGGGAGTAAAAACAGGACCCATTATGGCTTAAAGATCATGAACTAATACCACGGAACATAACATTTAGAGGGTATGGGGAACAGGACCCTGAACTAGGGTCAAAAGGGCCTAGGACCAGAATAAAGGATCTAAGTAGAAGGTACGTCTGCAAACAGAAGTATGGGTAAGGACCGTGGAATCACTTGAATGCAAAGACCTTATAAGTCGGAGGTTGTTATAAGGCGGAGGTTGTCACTAGGCGGTGGTCGGACCCGGGCAAGGGCTATCTCTTATAACTAAGGACCTTGCAATAAATTAAAGAACTAAGTAGAAGATACATCTGGACAATGGAATGACTTCTCTCAATAATTTTAATACACTGACCTTATAATGCGGAGGTTCTTATGAGGCGGTGGTCCTAACAAGGCGGTGCTCTTAGACGGGCAAGAGCTAGTGTTTTCCCTAAAATGTATTGCCCTGAACATATATATCAATTATAGATCTACAGCCCATTCAAGACTTCTACATTCTACTGGCTTCTGCCTTTTAGGACAATGCTCAGTAGTTACTAAGTCTTGGATGGCATCTACATTGTAAGCAGAGTGTTTAACCAAATTAGCTGATTGGTAAGAAAGAATACTGTTAATATTATATGCGTAAGAATAGGCTGTCATGTTATTGTTGCCACCACAAAGCTGACACTGAAAACTAAAAAAGGATTCAACAATGTCCTGGTTTATTCTTTTGGGGAAAACATATGCCTCACCATATCTTTTTCTAAATCCATCAGATGAGATGAACACAACAAACCCTTTCAAGCAGGAAACGGATACCTGAAAAAGGAAATATTTGCTATTAGCAACAAATTTGAAAACATAAGATGTAGAGGTAGTTCAATTTACCACTTAATAATTATTACTTATCATGGACAGGCATGTCATGAAGGGGTAGTGAGTACTGTGCATGGGGCCTTCGACATGATAGGACTAGGGATTGCCTCCAGGGTATTGCATTACAAGTAAGCACCAGTGCCCTCTAGAGGTTACAAAGGACATTTTGCATCTCATTTTCAAGAAATTTCTATTTTTAAGGTGTGAAGGAAATTTCTTAGGAAATTTCGTAATACAGAAAGATGTTGTTAAAACATTTTTTGCTCTCCTCATGATACTCTTTCAGAATAATCAACGAAATTAAACTTTTCATGAAGTAATTTTTTTTCACATGAGCATGGCATGGTGGTTCACACTGTCGTGCAAAATGGTCCAGTTATTCAAATACCCTGAGCTAGTCAAGCAATTATTTCGGTCATGATAGATGAACCACTTGATGTGATTTATAGTTAAGTAATGTGACTAAGCAAGCATGATGTCCCACTGAATGCATTGACAGAAAATTTGCATTATGTTATCGAAAGGGTTAGATTAAAATTCTTTGATAAGTTATGCATGCATTCAAAAAAATTTTAATGCTGAAGGGAAAGAAGCCTACTGGCAAGTTGTAAACTCATCTCATTGGCCCATCACTGAAAATATAAAATTGTCAAACAAGAAAGTTTATTCAGGAAATCATATATGATAAAATCTCTCTTTCCAGAAGCGAAATCATGAAAGAAATCAGGCAAGGGTTGGAGACACTTGGGTTCTTGTCATTCATGTTAAAAAATCCAAACTTTATGAAAGAGCTGCTTTTACCGAAGGATATCCAGTTTTGACAACCAGAGCTCAAACAGATGATACAGAAATTAGAGCCTGTCTGTTTTGCTGAATGTCGAACACTGACATGGTTGTTGAAGTTCATCAAAGAAGAGGATAAATCTGTTGCAGCCAAGAAATGAAGTCCGACTCCAGTGACGTCATCAATGGGTCTCCAAACACAGTGACGTCATCAGGTCGCGCTATAGTGCAGTGGTTTTTTAAGATCTTGTCTGAAACCGATAGCCTCGTTTAGGATTAAGCGAAGAAAATCGCTTTCGATGTATGTGGGAAATTGTTTGACAGAATGTTAAACTGCAAGTGAAGATGTTTGATTATGACAATTTGTGGTGGAAAGTATTTGCAACTACCTACTTACATAAAAAACAAGCAAGCCATCATCAATGTACAGAACAGAGAGGATAAATGCTTCATCTGGGCAATTCTATCTGCCCTACATCCACCGCAAAAGGTCTACAGAGAGTTGCAAAGTATTACCCATACTCAGATGAACTTAATTGTGAAGGATTGACATATCCAATAAAAGCATCCGATAAAAGATGATTGATACATTTGAAATAAACAACAACATTTCAATCAACATCTATATGGATGAAGATGGTTGAATTGTGCCAGTAAGAATAACTGAAGTTAAACATGAAAAACATGTACATTTGCTATTAGAATTCAATGAGGATGGTGAGAGTAACTATTGCTGGATAAAGGACTTTAGTCATCTTTTAGCAGGTCGTGATGGCCACAAGTATCATAGAAAGCGTATTTACTGTCCTCTGTGCTTATCGTTGTGTAAAACTCAAGAAAATTTGGAAAAGCATGAAAAGCTATGTCAGACCCTTCAAGCTGTTGAATATCCTCAAGATACAGAATTAAAGTTTGAACATTTCAAGCATCAGAGCTGGCTAGCATTTATCATCTATGCAGATACTGAATCCATTCTGGAAAGCTGAAACAGAAGAGCTGCTTATCAAGAATACAAGCCAATCAGTTATTGTATTTATGTTAAATGTATTGATGATAGGTAGCAACAACCGTTGGAATGCTATACTGGTGAAGACTGTATGGAGGTGTTGATGAATCAACTAGATGAATTGAATGAGGAAATTCGAGCAGTGTTCAAGAAAACCATGCCGATGATTAGATTAACACCTGAAGAAAACGCAAGACATGATAGGGCTACACACTGCTATTGCTGTAAGCAGCTATTTCATGACAAAGATAGAAAGAAAGTCAAAGATGATTGTCACATTACTGGGAAATACAGAGGTCCAGCTTGTAAGTATTGCAAATTTAATCATCTGAATATAATAGCAAACACTCACATGATTCCGATCTTCTTCCACAATCTGAAAGGGTATGACATGCACTATGTTCTGAAGAATTTAAGAGGTAGAAATACGAAGGTCATTGCCAATTCGAAACGAGAAAACCTGCAATCTGATTGGTTAATTATGATGGTGTAATAATTGGAAAGCGACATTCGAATTATCTATATAAATCAAAGCGAAATGAGTTAGAAATTAATTATAAAGAGGTCACACGAAGAAGAGAGCTCAGCTACTAATAATAGTAAGCGAAGAAAAATCGCTTTCGATGTATGTGGGAAATTGTTTGACAGAATGTTAAACTGCAAGTGAAGATGTTTGATTATGACAATTTGTGGTGGAAAGTATTTGCAACTACCTACTTACATAAAAAACAAGCAAGCCATCATCAATGTACAGAACAGAGACGATAAATGCTTCATCTGGGCAATTCTATCTGCCCTACATCCACCGGCAAAAGGTCTACAGAGAGTTGCAAAGTATTACCCATACTCAGATGAACTTAATTGTGAAGGATTGACATATCCAATAAAAGCATCCGATAAAAAGATGATTGATACATTTGAAATAAACAACAACATTTCAATCAACATCTATATGGATGAAGATGGTTGAATTGTGCCAGTAAGAATAACTGAAGTTAAACATGAAAAACATGTACATTTGCTATTAGAATTCAATGAGGATGGTGAGAGTAACTATTGCTGGATAAAGGACTTTAGTCATCTTTTAGCAGGTCGTGATGGCCACAAGTATCATAGAAAGCGTATTTACTGTCCTCTGTGCTTATCGTTGTGTAAAACTCAAGAAAATTTGGAAAAGCATGAAAAGCTATGTCAGACCCTTCAAGCTGTTGAATATCCTCAAGATACAGAATTAAAGTTTGAACATTTCAAGCATCAGAGCTGGCTAGCATTTATCATCTATGCAGATACTGAATCCATTCTGGAAAGCTGAAACAGAAGAGCTGCTTATCAAGAATACAAGCCAATCAGTTATTGTATTTATGTTAAATGTATTGATGATAGGTAGCAACAACCGTTGGAATGCTATACTGGTGAAGACTGTATGGAGGTGTTGATGAATCAACTAGATGAATTGAATGAGGAAATTCGAGCAGTGTTCAAGAAAACCATGCCGATGATTAGATTAACACCTGAAGAAAACGCAAGACATGATAGGGCTACACACTGCTATTGCTGTAAGCAGCTATTTCATGACAAAGATAGAAAGAAAGTCAAAGATGATTGTCACATTACTGGGAAATACAGAGGTCCAGCTTGTAAGTATTGCAAATTTAATCATCTGAATATAATAGCAAACACTCACATGATTCCGATCTTCTTCCACAATCTGAAAGGGTATGACATGCACTATGTTCTGAAGAATTTAAGAGGTAGAAATACGAAGGTCATTGCCAATTCGAACGAAAAGATCATGACCGCACAGATTGGTGCTCATACTGACGTGAATGAAGATGGTAAGGAAAGAAATATTCATGGAATCAAATACATTGACTCCTTTGCATTTCTAAGTACAAGTTTAGCAACACTTGCCGCCAGCCTACCGAAAGAACAATTCGTCTCTGTGAAAGGCTACCTACATGATGAGATTACTCAACAACAGTATCCTGATGTACCGAGAAATGAACAGGAAAGAGTTGCAGAATTGAAAAGAGGACGCCAAGGAATGTTTGAACCTGGTGTGACATGTAAAAACCCGCTAAAAGATGAACATGTCTTAGATTATAGAAATTGGAACATACCATCAAAGAGAGATTTGACAGATGCTGAAGCTGAAGAATTTGAGAAAGCATTTGAGTTGCTGACAAGAAAAGGTGTTTATCCCTGCGATTGGGTGGATAGTGCAATACACCTTTTCAACTAAGAGCCTCATTCTCAAAATTTACGAAAATTCGTTTGTACGAAAATTTTGACCCCAGATTCAGATTGAGAACCTTCATTTTAGTATTGAGGAAATTTCTACGCCCCTAGTCCTTACGATGTTGATTTTATAGTGATGAAAAGTTTAAAAATTGATAAAGGATTTGACCGTGAAAAATCGCTCGGGGTGAAATTTTACACCCTCAGTCATTTTTCACGGTCAAATCCCTTATAAATTTTTAAACTTTTCATCACTATAAAATCGACATCGTAAGGACTAGGGGCGTAAAAATTTGCCTCAACACCAAAGCGAAGGTGCTGAATTCGAATCCGAAGTCAAAATGTTTCTGTGGGGCAATTTTCAAATTTCTTGAAAACGAGGCCCTTAGTTGAAAAGGTGTATTCTGACATCAGTGATTAAGATTATGAACCTGCTCAACAGTTTTGGCAATTCTTCAATTTTCAGACTTTTCAAGATTATCATGAACTGTACTTGAAAACGGATGTGTTGCTGTTGACTGATATATTCGAATCGTTCAGAGCACAAAATCTGGAATTCTACATACTTGATCCTGCACATTATCTAACTGCTCCTTCTCTGGCCTGGGATGCAATGCTGAAGATGACTGGTGTGAAGCTGGAATTGTTATCCGAAGAAAAGAAGAACATTCTACTTATGATTGAAGATGGCATTTGTGGTGGTGTCTCGATAGCAGTGAAACGACATGCCAAATCAACAGAAAACAACACGCTGATGTACCTGGATGCGAACAATCTTTATGGATGTGCAATGTCGCAACCAATGCCGTACGGTGGTTTCAAGCAGTTTACACAAGAAGAAATCAGAAATACAGACATCCACGCTTTGCTGACAAGATCGAATGAAGATGTTGGTTATATTCTCGAACTGGATTTTGAATATCCAGCCGAGTTACACGATCATCGTGCAGATCTACCATTGGTGCCGCAAAGATTGCAAGTTCAAGAAGACATGCTATCAGAACATCAAAAGAACGCTCACGAAGAACTTTTCAATGGAAAAACGTTTAAGTCAACACCAAAGCTAATAGCAAATCTATTCAACAAAGAAGAATACCTCATGCATGAAAGAAATTTGAAGCAGTGTTTGGAATTGGGTTTGCAGCTGACAAAAGTTCATGAAATCATTGAATTCAAGCAAAGTCTATGGCTGAAAGAATACATTGATTTTAATACCCAGAAGAGAACACATGCAAGAAACAACTTTGAAAAAGATCTGTTGAAGTTGATGAACAATTCTGTGTTTGGGAAGACAATGGAAAATGTTCGAAAGCATCGTAACTTTGAAATCTGTACTGATGGAATATTCTTGAGAACATGGGTAAGAAATCAAAACTTTTACGGAGTAATTGAAATCAATGAAGACACTCTTTTGGTTGAGAAAAAGTTGAGGAAAGTTACACTAAACAAACCAATGTATATTGTTTTCAGCATATTGGATATTAGCAAAACATTGATGTATGATTTCCACTATTACTTTGCAAAGCCAAACCTTCCAAATGTTGAGCTATGCTACATGGATACTGACAGTTTCATCTACGACATACCAATGTCTAAAGATCAAGTCGATAAAGTATTGAAAGATCACGAAGATGGATTCAATTTCAGCAATTATGATAAAGAACATCCAAATTACTCTACAAGAAACAAGAAAGTTATCAGGAAAATGGAAGACAAGCTTGGTGGTGTGGGAATGAAAGAATTTGTTGGATTGTTGTATAGCTGTCAAATCGATGATGGAAATACAATCAAAGAAGCAAAAGGAATCAAAAAGTATGTTGTGAAGAAGCAAATGAAGCATGAAGATTATGTGAAATGTTTGATGGAAATGAGAGTTGATGCACACACTTAACGCAACATTGAATCACACTGTCACACCATATACACTACGGAAAGAAAAAAGACATGGCTGAATCCCTTTGACGATAAAAGATACATTCTTGACGATGGATTTAACACGCTGCCATATTGGCATTATTTGCTAGAAAGACGCTGTCAAGAAGAAAACATTGATTGAACATTTAACTGTTTTAACAAATTGTTGTAACAATATTCTAAACATATTTAAAGGTCAACTGAAGTGAAATGTAATATTTTCCATCTATATGAATTATAATACGCTGATTTCAAATTTCAAGTTTAAAAATGGGTCCTATGAATGGGGAACACAGGAAATGCTCCCGAAACTGGGGATTTGATGCGCCAAACCGCGTAAGTTAGAGACCTGGGTATGAATTAGCTATGACGTAGAAACCAGAACACCCGTTGTCAAGAGGCAAAAGGATCGACCTGACACTGACGACTGTCTTCAATGTAAATGCTAAATACTTGGTGTCGAAACAGTTTTAGTTCTTTATATCATGTCTGACTCGGACAGTTCTTCTTCGTCGAGTATTACTGACGATTATGATCTTGAAGTAGAAAATAACCAGCTGAACAGCGTTAATAATGTACGTGAACGTGATGACGACTCTTTCGAAGTAGTGGTACCATATGCAGATGAACCGATCGCAGACGAAGAGTGGATCGTGAGATTTGAGGAGGAAAGGCAAAGAGAAGACGAAATTCAATTTTTAATGCAGCAACGTTTACATCAAGAAGTTCCCGTTAATTCTTGGTATGTAAATGACCGTACTACCTGTGAATTGTTTTCACTCTTTTACCTTTGGGCTATGTCTTTTTGTTTTAGGCTATTGGCCTAGGCCACCATGGCTACATCAGCTCCATCTTGAGCTCTGCCTCTATCATTTCGCCTTCGCCAAGCTATAATTTTTTACTCTCTATAGGTGTAAATGTGGGTTATGTGATGTGAGATTGCTCGCTAACCCGATGGAATGCTATTGCTGTCGTGAACTTGAAGGATGTGATCATGCACTTGAGGATGAATTGGTGTTGTCTGAAATGGGAAATAAACCACAGTGTGTTACTTTACATCCAGGTTTTAATCCCTGTTGCCTTGAAACATGGTCCCTGAGACTTGCTGGGACCAGATACAGAAAAAGAGATAAAAGTAGATACAAGAAGACCGGAACAGAAGAAGCGTATGTATGCTCATCTTCAAAGAAATTAATGTATTGTTAGCATTTCAAAATTAAGTATAAAAAATGTACTAAAAGTTTTTCAAACAAATACAGTAATCAAAATATTAAGGTATAATAAAAAAAATTAATTCAGTTAAAGCCTAAAATTCACTTTGTTCAGGTTTTTGAGAGCTGTGGCTTACAGAGAATTTACCCAACTAATTTATGGCCAACTGGGTAAGAAAAGAATTCCTCTGCCAGCCTGTGCATACAACAAGATCAGAGGGAAATTCAAAACAGATGAGGAACTGGTAGGATTCATGGATCTTGAAGATTGAAACTGGAACCAAAATTGTATTTGTACTTTTTCTCTTGTAAAAACAGCAGTATTTTGACTTTTTCAATCAATTGAAACATGTAACAATTTAAAATTGAACTCTACAAATCTCTTGAAAACCTTTCAAGCCAACCTGAATCTCATTGACATCAAGCCTACCTGAATCTCAATGACACACAATTTAGAATTATATCAGCTATTATTACCATTTATCAGGTTTTTGTCTCTATCTAATATTTTTCGGGCAATTTAACACGTTTTTATGCCCTTTTGTTGGTTGCTTACAAATTGAGCAACGAGGCTTTCTTCTTTCTGCTGGACTATCCTCTTTCTCAATATTTTCAACAGTTGTTGTAGCAGGCACTTCCGTCACTGTCTTACTTTGTCTGTCGATTTGCTTTTGGATTGCAGTATCACGGTTTTGCTTTGTAAGCATCATATTCATAGGACCAGGAACACCTGCATGTAGCCTTTCTTTTGATCCAACAAGAGACCCATCCAAGATACTGCATGACATCAAGTCAAAAATTTCACCAACATAGCCTGTAAAATATTAAATGAAAATAAAGATTACCCACTGTTAGTTGAACATATATTTCTAAAGAAAATCAATGCAACCTAATAAAGGTACTTACGAAAATTTGCAGCAATTCGAACGGATTTCACTACAGCCTCACCATCCCTAAACTTTGGATAACGAACTGATACACGGACTGATCCATCAGGCATACGCTTTTCTTCCCTTTTCAAATTTAAATTCAAGTGCACAGATGCCAGAATGTGTCTGAAAGCAAATAGCAAATATTATACAGTCAGGTTGGTTCAATGATCTAAGCCCTAGGTACTGGCATATAATTTTTTTTTTATCATCATGAAAACTATAAAACTACAATATAAAACTAACAATAAACTCAAAGTAAGTTTTAATATGATGGATTAGAGGTGAAAAACATCCGTTATCGAGTCTCCTCTAACCCATCATTGTAAATTAAACGGATAAATTTCAACAAAATTAAAGCACTTTAAATTACAACAAATACAAAGTTCACGGCCGAGCAACTTGTTTCATCGTACGACGGGTTCATTTGAAACGATTTGTTTGAATCATAAAACATACAGTAGCATCTAAAATCATCTTGTTAGCTATTTCATTGAAGTTTGAACTGCCAAAAAGCAACAAATCACATAAATGATCGTCAGGCAATTGCATCACATCATAATTAATTATATCTGATACATATCTGATACATATACATGGCAGATAATATCAATTGATAATGAAAAGCCGATTATTGGCACAGAGTCCAAAAATAACAATGAGACACAATTCAACATACCTGCATTTCATTCCAATATAAGAGAATGCTATCATCTTTGGAGCGAAATGATTTAAGAGGGAATGAAAAGCCTCAATATAGCTTGTCTGAGTAGTTGGCGATGCTTTTTTTATGCCATTTACCAGTCGTGTATTTGTCAATGCTGCTACAATTTTTTCATATCCAATTGTATCTGAGATGAAAGTATCTGTATTTAATATAAACTGTTATATTATATTTGTTTCTACAATGTACGTTTCTAGGTGTTTATGTGTACAAACCTTTTTGAAGCCACTTCCTGACTGCAATGTTTTCTTCATGAGCACATTTATTAAATAAAGGGTTGTCCAATCCAGTGTGCTTATTTATTATGTGGGAAAGAAAAGACTTGAATTTCGCCCATATGAGATTGCCATCACCACTAGGTGTAGATATTGCAGACCAAAACAGATGATTTATACAAGGCTGTATCCAATCTGAAACTTCGGCACAATCTTTCAATTTGGAAATTGACGTAAGAACTTTTCGAACTTCTAAAATATGAAAGACAAATCAATTATCAGCATTGTTGAGTACAACTTTTGAAATGTATAGAACACACAAGTTCCATGCCAGGTTCAGCACTGGAATGGAAGCAGCAGTCTCTTGTCCTCAAGGACCACCTATCTTTGCAACCTTTCATAAATCATACAGAAAAACAAATAAAAAATGAACTTGTATCAACTTACTTTTTGCCAAATGCCATAGATCAAAATAGTGTTTTGTATTGCTCTCTTTTTCTTTCATGTGTTTAGCAATTGAAGTATGACGATCGGACACAAATTCTTGAACTTCAAATCCTTGTGATTTGATAAATTGAAAACTTCTTTGAAAGCCTTCATATTCCATCCCAGCACTACTACCACATTCGTTTCTCTAAAATGATCAATGTTGATATTGGTTATTCATGATGGAAATTCTAGTCTTTAAAATCTTTGGTTATGCAAGCCCTTTCAATAAACAGTTTCAACTATAAACATTTAGTAAAGTGAATCTCACCAAAAAATTTGGCGGTTTCTAAACACTTGATTGTCATTAATTTGTATGTTTACCTGCACAAGTTCAAAATGAATAAGCTGTGATGTATCACAGCACATGACAGAGTAGGCACCGTATTTGGCACTATGGCCCATACTATCATGTCTGGCATCCCCACAAATGGTAACTCTCTTTCCTTTTTCCTTCAGACTTGCCAACATTCCTGCTTGGTACTGTTCCCAATAAAGGCTGATTGCTGGGAAAAGTTTTTCCTACAAATTATCATGATATATATAAATATCTTATATATATAAGTTATATTGCATTATGGATTAAAGAACATTGGTACAACATTGATCAGTCCTACAAAACATACCCGTTGGTGTTGGAAAAATGTTCTCAGTGAGATGCATGCTAATCCCATGTGGTTGAATATCCTAAGGACTTTAGTGCCACTTCCACCAGCCAATGTTATTGCAAACGACAGTAATATGTTTCCAGCTGGAATGTGAGTTCCCTTCATTTCAGGCTGGCTACGCCACACGTTTTCTCTTCCTTGACACTTTGGATTTGCACATAGCATTCGAATTTCTACCATGGTTCCTATGCTTTTGGTTTCAATCAGTGGTCTGTCTTCTCTGCATACAGGGCAGAACTGAAACAGTAGTAATAGTTGGGAAAGAAAGACAATAAACTTTGGTTCTTCTCTCAAGTTTGAATCAGTTGACTGGACACTAAAATAACAGAAAGAAACATCTATAGATTCACATTATAAATGTGATAATTCTGTTCAAATGCCATGATGAAAGCAAAAATAAATGATGTTTATAGGGTAGCCCACTTACTGTTCTGGCTCGTTTTCTTCCATGTCTTCAACTTCTTCTGCACTATACATCTCCTCATCTTCTTCAAAGCTTGAATCATTTTCATCTTCTCCCACTTCATTCAACACCTCATCTACAATGTTATCAACATCACCAATTTCAGTCTCTTTTTCTGTTTTTTCCATGTCATCCCTTTTCTTTGTGTTCTCTGCTTTTTTAGCCAGTTTTCTCATTTTCCGTTGTAAATGCCTCAACTTTCTTCTTGTGGAGAGCAAACAGTTTTTTATTGTTCTATTCTGTGATGTCAGTTTTTACAGGAATCACAGGGATATTCAACTGTCTGGCATGTTGCATCTTTGAACTGTAAAAAGAAAGGATTCTGATAAATAATTTTTTTACCATAAAATAGCAGACATGATACTTGTGCTCACATCAAAGATATCGGGATTATCTTACCAATTCTTCATGGCAAATCAAAGATGGTTCAGAGAATTCCTGATCTATAACATCATCATCATCTTTGTCATCCAAGTCTTCATCACCATCGCCTTCATCTTTCTGTAAAAATTCTTCCTCAGCTGACTTTATTGCCTAAAATAAAGTGTGCAACATCTTGATCTATCTAATATCTAGCTTTATAGTTGTCCCTTTTTTAGCAGTGCCCACAGCAACATTTTCACCTCTTTCATGGACAACACTCAAACGTAGATAAAGGATAAGAAAAAAATTACTTTGCATAAGCACTTAACATTATAAAATAAGTTTTTCAGTAAAAATTGTATACAATGGACTGAAGGGTACCGGTGAGTGGTGACTTACCATACGACGTTGACGTCTACTCTTAGATGTCGAAGGCCCTTCTTCACTCTCCATATCAGCAACTGGGTAAATTGATGGCACCGGCACAATCCCAATCTCATCCTCTTTCAAACGTGCTTTAATAGGGGCATTTAATCCAGGTAGGTGAACAAACCTTCTCTCGAAATCCTCAGGTTTAAAATGATTTGAGCATAAGACAGACGTTTTTGAAGCTTCCCAATGAGCTCGTCTCCTTTTAACAAACGCCACCCACTGTCGCCTCCTTCGTTTAGCTATCGGCCTATCATCGTTGAAAAATGTTATTCTGTGCAATGAGATACCCTTATCTACATCTTTAGTGTTACTACATCCTGCCACGACGCAGCGTTCGGGCATGATGTCTTTGAGCCGCTCTTTTCAGCAGGAAATTTGTTTTACAAACACACTAGTTCTTCTGGAACCACCAGCTTCAGTATGTTTATGGCTTGCTCAGATTTTTGGTGTGTTCTGGTTTCTACGTCACATTGCTCCTAGTCCCAGACCTCGCGGTTGCGCGTTTCAGGTCACTCGAAATGGCCAAAAAGGACGGATTCAGACATTTACTCAAAAGTTCGTTGTCGGTTGTTAATTCTGTCTACATTTTCGTGACGAGCGTAATAAAGTTTGTAAATAAGAAAAAAATCGCCATCAACTTCAGTTGACCTTTAACAAACTGTTGTAACAATATTCCAAACTGTTGTAACAATATTCCAAACTGTTGTAACAATATTCTAAACTGTTAAACAAACTGTTTTAACAAACTGTTTTAACATTATTTTAAATTATATCTTCGTTTAACATAGTTGTAAACAAATAAATTGTTATCCAACTTGTTCTGAATGTTGAAATATTTATTAATCAATGAGTTCATTGAAACGTTTTTTTGTTCTATTAATTAGAAAGAATATACAATGATGTCCACATGTGGCAGTCTCATAGGATTGAACTTGAAACTTATTATAAGCAAGCTTGAACAGGCTAATAAAGTCTAGAAATTCTTTCAACATAGGAGATTCACGAAACGAACCATAGATATCCAATCGACCATCATCGGAAATATAGACAGCTACCCAGTGGGTTCCTTTACCAGTAAAATTATCTTCATTGAAAATAAATGAACAAGGTAGAGAATGAATGTCTATGTTTTTGATTTCATCTTTCCCGAATATGCCATGGAAATGAGGTAGCTTTTCAGGTTTTGCAAGTAAGTTATTAATCGTTACATCATCCATAATTACCAATCAAATGAAGCATGAAGATTATGTGAAATGACGTTTTTACGACTATCAATTTGAATGACCCTATCAAATTCACCCAAAATTACAATGTTCATCAAACTGTCAACAGCGTTTGCAAAATTTATACTTATTCTCAGATTACCCTCTCTTTTAAGCAAATATTGCTCATCTACACAGTTTCCTTTAGGTGTCAAATCAAAACCATAGATTGCCGATCCTTGTTTGAATCTATCATAATCAATTAGACTAGGTGAATTATTCAAGCTGGTCACCAAGCGACTGTAGGCATCAAAGTAATCATCGTTATCATAATTCAATCTTAGCAGTGGGGTAACTTCTTGATTGTCAACAGTCACTTGAATTGCAGAAACAAAGACATGTTCAAACTCAAACGGATTTCCTTCATCCGCTCCATTAAATGATGAATTATCAACCAACGCAAAAAACAATCTTTTTGGAGTCTTTCCATTGAACACATTATCTTGAACCCAACTGGTTGTTGTGGTATTGATTAAGTAGCTTGCCATATGAGGTTGACAGACTGGGTAAATTGCATTAGTTTTCATCAGTGTTCTTTCAATTCCTTTCAATACATCATCTTTAACATGTATGTGACGAAGCACCAGTTTCACTTCGGAAATGTACAGACATGAAGTGTTTCCAGTCTTCTTGATCAAACAAAACACATCACTGTTTGGACTCAATCGCCATTGAAGATGAACGCCAGGCAGCAAGTATTTGCGTTGATTGCAAATGTTGACATAAGGTTGTGTCAACACTTTAACATTTTCACTATCATCAAATGGTGCAGATCGTGCATTTAAACCCAGATATTTTGATGCTGTTGTGGTTGTTGGAAAACATTTTCTTTGCCAATTGTATCACCGACCCGGTTTGTCATTTTCAAATAGTTTTTAGCTCTGGTTTCAACAAACGTCAGAATTGTTTCCAAGTAAGATTGGTAGGCAAACATTCCATTTGCTTCTGTGACAGGAGTGTTATCAAAACCAACTCTATCTGCTTCCACATGGATTGACCAATATTATTTATTACTCCAGCAAATTCTGTGGTGGTTTTTCCAATAATAATTCCTTCTACTCTTTTAATAGCCAAAGTCGAAACGAAATAAGAATGATTCAAGTAAATCATGTGATCAGGCTGAGCAGGAATGTCAAACACAACAGTTTGTTTTGAGGCATTGAGAGCAGCAGTTTGTGGAAAATATTCAACATCTTTAAAATACTTGACATCGTTTTGAATTACTGATGAGCAGAATAAATCCAAACTTTCACTAGGACATTCAGTATATTCTGGCTTTATACTCAATGTTGTAATTTCTTCTTCGACAGTTTATTCAACAAAGTTTTTCTCAAATCAGGTTGCTTAGCTCTTGTTTTCTTCAACGACTGCTTAGGTATGAATATCCCCGTTAGGTATGAACAGCATCCTTACTTATAATGAAATCACAACAAACAGCAAACACTTTTTCATTCTCATCTTTTTCTTATCCATATAGCGTACAAGCAATCATACTACATCTCCAACTGGTATCCATTGGAAGTGGATTAACAAAATTTACATGTCTATTATTTAAAGCTACATTCATATTGCCAGTCTAATTCTAACTGTTAGCGATGTTTCTCCAATATATTGCTTTGCGGAATAGAGAGATGTTTATTTTATAGGATTCCAATCATCATCTACCAATCTTATTGGAATTTGTTGAAACTGCAACCTCTCCAGTCGTGTGAAAATTATATTCTTTGGAGCATAATATCTAACATATGTATCGAGATCTGTATCGTAAAATGCTAGTTTTCTCAAAACTCGCGTTTTCTCAATACCACCAAGATAGTTACTTTCCAATAGATCACATTCTATATTCATAGATGTATGTTCATTTAGATGAACACCATCCTTTATTCTACTCAAACAGTTGATCTTTCCTCCGAATAACAGATCGCCATCTGCCTTCTTCTTATATACAATCAGATACATAGCCTGATGAGGTTGCATGCTGTCAGAAGTCTTGTATTCAAAGTATTTCAATATTGAACCATTTGGCAAAGTGTGATTCATTTGATCTTCCAAACCGGGGAAATGTGCCAAAGGTCTTGAAAATTTCATGAGAAGTGCACTGGTAAATTTCAGTCGCTTTCCTTGATATGTTGAATATCCCAATGATTTCAAATCATCTTTCATTTCAAACTGTATCTTTCCACCAATCGATGATACTGATAACATGTTTTTCAGCTCATAACTAAACTCAGGGAAATACAATACCCAGTCATTGAAAAGCCTTTTAAATCCATAATACATGAGAGTATTATCGCGTGTTTCAATAATTTCTTTATCAAGATAGATTTTTTCATTAAAAAATCATTTATACCCCAAGTGAGCGAATTCCCCTCTTCATCCATGACTGTTACATACTCATTTGCTATTGAAAACCAATATTGATCTTGCAGTGATTTTTCTCCTCTATCCGGCAACGTCATTTGTAACAATGCCATTTCCCACTTTCTCTTATTGTTTAATTGAAATACATGAGGTAAATCAACTGTGAAATCTACTAATTTCATTCTATCGGTAGTAAATCCAGAAGGAAGAACCAAATCAAATTCTTCATCAATCATATTGTCTCCAATTGACTTTCAGCTACCCACTCATCAAATTGTGGAGGATAACCTCTCCATCTGATTAAATAGAAGTTTTTGCCCCTCGTCTTCTTAGTTTTCAACACTTGCTCGACAACAAATGTTTTTGGAAGATACACACGTTGTAGCTCTTCTTTATAGAAACGATCAACTATCTTTTCACCTTGTAGATCTTCAATTTCATACATTACTGGATATCCTTCTTTAAAGACTTAACTGATCTTAAATATTTCTTCAGTATAATTTTGCAAGTAACCTTTTCTTAAACATTCTCTTTTTCAAACTCAATCTTACATGATCTCCAGTTTTGAAAAGCTTTTTTTTTCTGGTTACTTTTTTAAACAGTCTTTTTTGAACAGTGTCGACATTGTCTTGGTTAACTTCAGAAGGTCTCATACCATTAGATCTGTGATATGTATTATTGTATGAGTTGACAAAATCTTGTAAATTATCAATGTATCTCAACGTATTTCGTGCTGTAAAGTATCTATACATTCGTTCTTTTAATGTTCTGTTAAATTGTTCAATAATTGCTGCCTTTACTTCATTATTTGCAGTGTAAAACCCAATATCGTTTTTCTTCAACAAAGCTTGGAATTCTTTGTTTATAAACTCGCTGCCTTTGTCGGATTGTACCTTTTTAGGTTTTCTTTCAGATAAAATTTCTTTAAACGCATTGACAATTTCTTTTGCAGTTTTTCTTTTTAGGGGCTTTACCCACGCATACTTGCTAAAAGTATCAATACAGCATAAGAGGAATGTAATGTTGTCGTTTTCTTATTACAATTGCATCATACCAACAAGATCACATTCCTACAAATAATCAATGTTATTGGTTAGTATCCATTCTCGTCTAAAGTTCCTCCTACTTGGTTTGTGCAGTGAATATGCAAGACTAGTTTTACTCCACTCTTCAACATCTTTCCTTTTCAAATTAGGAATCAATTTTTTGAATTCCCTATACGCTTTATCCAAACCCCCCAGAGAGCCCGGAACAGAAGGATCAGAATATAACTTTTCTAAACTCATAATAAATCAATTAACAATTCTAACACTTTAACAGTTGTACACTTTTTTCTTCGTCGCTTTCTTTTCTTCTTTTCTTACACTTTATTTATGATCTTTTAGGCTTTTTCTTCACTGGTTCATCATCAGATTTGCTTGGCTCCATGACTATCTTTTCAAAAGAATCCATTTTTACTGTCTTATAGAATTGTTGATCTCTATTGATAACCTTTCCTAGACTTGTACACCACTAAAGGAGCTTCATTAGGGAAAATATTAGTGCAAAATCTCATATCTTCTGCAATCGATTGTGTGAAATCACAAAGTAAGTAGCTGTACATTCTTGCCGTTGCATCATTGTAAATGTCAAGGAATGTTTTTGGAGATGAGGGCATAATTTGTCGTGCAAGAAATCTAATTTGACTTCTATCATGAGGATTCTTGAAAAGAACTTGATACTGAGTATTGAGAGCTAAATTTCTCATTTCTGTTCCTCTTGGAAAAGGGTTTTGCATCATAACAATTACATTGTTGTTTAGATGAGATCTTCCTTTTGTGAACAATTTTCCCAAATCTTTAAAGTTGGCAATTTCATGCATTAAATCATAGACAACAATAGTTAATCTTTTGTCCGATCTTTCGATTTCTTCGTACAAGTTTTCAGGTAGCTCAGTAATAAACCTACAATTCCCATTAAAACTTTTTTTAACGCGCTCAAACAATTCCGGTTGATTTAATCCCGAGATCCACATAAGATCGGGATATTGTCTGCCATTATCAATTTTGTTATAATTTTTCAACAGATTTTCTACCCAAGTCGTTTTATCGCTTCCGCTTACTCCAGATAAAATCAAAGAACAAGGTGCTTTAAATCTCAAATCGTAACTCATATTTATAACAAATTTTAAACATCTCATACAACAGGTAACATCTATTTATAACAAATTCTTAACATCTAGCTATAACATCGAACTAATATCCATAACATCTAACTAATGTTCATAAAATCTAATTTTGAACATCTCACGAATAACAGTCTAGGCAAATGCCATGATTAAATTGTTTATTATTCTGCTCAATATTTGCAGCAGATACATCAATGTGAAGAGACTTGGATGAGATAATTCATCATGCAGATTTTCAACTCTGGATTTGATTGTTTGATTTAGTTGACCATTCTTCTTCTTCAGCTCATCAACCATTGATTTCTTAAACGATTCTTTCCCTTCAGATAGCATGTCGGTGTTGACATAACTAACGTGAATTGATAGAAATCTGAAAGCATTATGTACCATACAATCTTGCTTATGATCAGCAGCATCAATTTATTTTGTCCACATCTCTGTAGTTGCACATTTTTCACAATACTCTTTTGGTTTGTTGAAAATATATTTCAGGAGAACTTCCCCATATGCTTCTTGCACTTGTTGGATCTTGTTCTTCTTGTTTCTTTTTCTTCTTTTGAATCTGCTCATCATCACTCGCTGGTCTTTTCTGTGATTGAGGTTTAAGCATTTTCAGATCAGCAAGCTTTCCATGTGATGCTTTTAGCATTTCTTCTTTTAGATTTATTCCCGTCTTTGATGGCTTGAACAGGTTCATATTCTCAATTTTCCATCTTCGGATTCCAAGACAGAGCTGTAGAGGGAAATCATCATTTTTCTGCAGATAGATTTCAATCTTATCTTCATACGCTTCTTCTTTACTCAAAACTTCAGTGTATAGTGTTAGAAACTGTGTGATCCTGTCAAAATACTGTTTTGATTGAATGTGTACTTTGTTCTTCTCAAACAGACTTTCAACATCTTCTCCGCAGAACTGGAATTGATCGTTTATGTTTTCATCAACTATTTCCAAGAGACGAGACAGCGCTGCATGAGAAATACCCATTGATTTTACAGCTAATGCATCTTTAATTGTATCTTTCACCCCTAACAACCATTTGTTAGAACCAGACTGAACAGCTAATGATGATGTGATTAGGCCCTCTTCATCTCTAACTTCATAAATTGTAGCCATGAATTTTAAGCTCTGCACTCTGCGACGACTTGTTACAACTGAACTGATTTGGTTTTGCACATCGATTTTATAGATTGATCGAACGTGACTTGCAAACCATCATGAAAACCAGTTTTAGCTAATTTTTCTCTTCTTTCGCCTGTGTTTTCTGGTTGTTTTCCTACCACCATTAAGTCACTTTCTACGCTTTCTTCTCACACCACCACCAGCTAATTTTCTTAAACCAGTCTGAACACCTAAACCAGTTGCAGCTATGGCACCACCTTTGGCAGCTTCTTTTGCGCCTTTTAATGCGAATTTTTTTACGGCTTGTTTGCTAATATTTCTTGTCACTGCTCTTCCTCCTTGCTTAATTGCTTGTCTAACTGCTTCTCGTGCTAATGCGGGTCCCATCTTTCTAGAATTTTCTAATACTTTCTTCCTTTTATAGCCACCTCTCATCAACTCAGTTGCTTCCTGACCACCATCATTTTTTAACATATTATCAATAATCATTGAAGCTATACTAGTTCCTGTCATTGACACCATTATTTGAAATCAGATTTTTTAGCATACGTGAATTTATTCAGCGTTATTTTGGTACCCCATCAGCTCTCCAGACTTCTCTACGGATAAACTGTAAAGGTTTATCTTTTTTCCACCCCTTTTTTCTAATTCTCGGTTTCAATTCGCGTTGTAAGCCTGGTAATGGTGTAATGCCAATCGCTGTTTTGACGATCCAATTTTGAAGGTTTTTAAAAAGACCTTTACCTCTAATTCTTTTTATGTGCTGTTGCTTTGTAGGTTGCCTCTTACACTTACCCATCTTTAATTACTAGGTGTATGCATTGTATTTATAAGAGATTTGAGATGACTTAGATATTCTTGTAAACTTTTGCCAGATTTTCTTAGAGCCTTAATATACTTTTCTTGATCTTCCCATATTACGCATTTATTAGACAGGAAACAATACAAGAGTTTTCCCAGTCTACCATTACCATTTGGAAAAGGATGTATTTGTAAAAACTTTCGAAGAAATTCATGAGGTTGAATATTTCTATTATCTAAGAGTTTAGCAAGTTCTTTCTCAATATCTTTAGGTTTACAATATTCAAAGTATTCTTCCTTGAAACATGTTATTCGCCGTTTTTGCGCAAATTCACCATAGTTCTCGTATATGATAAAGGAATGCGCTTCTTTTATTATACTAATTGTTAATCTGTTGGTATATTCTCTTATAGTTTTTAAATAGAAAGAAGCATCTTGTAAATCACCAACTTCATTTTCTGTTTCATTAACTGAATTTAACATTTCAACAACTATTAATTAACATGAAACAATATACAAAATGAAACAAATAGAATCAATCACTAAGGGTTTTATAACTGATTTCTTCTTTGAATGATGTAAACAGTTAGCGTCCAGATGATTGAGTTACACTTAGCATTATTCGCCCAGGGAAATTTACTCGCCACTCTGTCTATCATTTCTTTAAATTCCATCATACGAATTAAAAAGTCAACATTCTCATTACTATCATTTGCAAACCTTATTATTCTTGTCAACATAAAAGGATTGATCTCTTCATCTAGCGTATTATAAGATCGTTGAACGAATGCATTGTAGCTCTCTTCAGAAATATCATCATCATCATCATTCAGGCTATCTTCACTATTATAATCAGCGATAAGTCCATAACCATCAGTACCACTGGTACCTACATCGACATCATCGGTAGTATTGAATGCTCTGTCTGTTATCTCTTGAAGTGCTGTTTGCACCATTACATCACACACCATTATAGGTTGTGCTAACGCAGATTCTGAAGGTTGTAATATTATAGGTTCCGAAGATTGTGTTGATGCTTGAGCAGCAATCTAATAATAAAGAGAATATTTATATGAGAAGATCTTTCCAGTCTTATAAGTGTATTTAAATGAGTATAAATTATACTTTTACAACTTACCTCTAGTATATCAGCATTGTACGGTGTGAGTCTGCATAATGGACATGAATTCATTCTTGAGCGCCATCTGAAATAAAAAAGAAAGAAATAAATACTTGAAATAATTAGTATAAGCAAATGTTTGAAATAATTATTATAAGCCTAAGTGAATGCTTGAAACAACTTACTGGTTTATGCATCTCAGATGAAAAACTTGCTCACACTGTCGGCACCTCGAGTAGTAAGCATCATCCAACTCAGTTGTTAGACAAATGGAGCAGTTGTTCTGAAATACTGCCTCTCCTGGTTGCAGCCTGGTAATTGGCTGCAAGCTTACAATTGCTCTTCTTGCTCCAATCATCTTTTCTCTAAGATGCACAACTAAACACACAACAGACTGAAGTAGGCTGAAGCAAAATAAAAACAACAAACTCAACGGTTTTGAGAGTTTCTAGAAGCCTTCGAAGAAACCTTGGAAACAAGGGTTTTAACCAATAAAATCGCTGTAAGTTTGAAAAATAACCAACCAACCAATCTGATCTAGCCTTCTTCAGAACTTCCTAGAACTTTTTGAAGTCTTTTCGAAGAAACCTTGGAAACAAGAGTTTTAACCAATCAAATCGCTGTAAGTTTGAAACATAACCAACCAACCAATCAGATCTAGCCTTCTTCAGAAAGTCATTCGATGACGACACGTTACGTGACAAGGGTTTTATAGCGGGAAAATCTAAAATTGGTGTCACGTCAGCAAAGGTAAATCCTTGGAAAATTTCTTGGACTTTTGGTAAGCACCTTTCACTTCTCCCTACTTTTTCTCGGAAAAGTGTTCGAAATGTAGTTTTCTTATCATTTCAACTTATAATAACTATTTCTTGCTTATTTAAGGATGTTTCATTTTTATTTGTTTGACTATAACTTATTCTAAAAGCCGTGAAACTTACAAAGTTTCAAGATTCGGTCAAGCCTAGAATCTCTCACTTCAATTCTTCCTTCCAATTCTTTCAACTAAAATTCTAATTCTTTATTTTTTAGCGGTTCATCAAAGAAAGTTCAGGTATGCAATTTTTACTAAAGCTTTGTATAGTTTTATATGAGCACTCAAAGCACTAGAACCATTCAATTTCATAAAACTAGCAAGATTAATTAATGTTCATCTTATCGCCTAATTAACACCACCTCTCTCAAACTCGAAAGGCTATTGACGAATGCTCTGGCCAATATCATGAGAGACAGTGTTTAGCCATCGTGCAGCATAGGAAGAGTAGGCCGTTTGTTGCAATAGCTGTTTGGTGAGCTTCAGAACAGGTGGCTGAAGACTTTTCCATGTACGAGAAATTCTTGGACTGGGGAGACCCTTGGTAGACAGATAATGCTGCTCATCAAGGCCCTGTTCTGAATCAAGTCTGTGTTTTATTATTCGATCTTTTTGATGAACTAGGGAAGTAAACACGCTTTGAACCATAAAAACACTTCTAGCAAGTCCATTTCAAGCACTTCTTAACGTCTTTTATTCTACCTTTCTATTCTAGAATGCAAAGAATAGCTCTACTCGACGTTGAATACATCCAGACGGAAGGTAAACATAAATGCATTAAAAAACTGGCTATTTTGTTAAATGATGGGAAAACTAGCTTTGAGAGAGAGTATATCCCCTGTACTCCATACGAAAATATAAAAGATGTACCTATAAATGGTGTCTTTACAACATTCACAGATTGAAATATGAGCCTACTGGGGCAGTGTTAAAATTCCAGGAATCTATAACAATTATAAAAGACATCTTATAATGGAACAATATCGATGTAGTTCTGTATAAAGGTGGTGACATAGAAAGAGAATTTGTAGACAGATCGGAATAGCCAGCCGAAATATTAAAGAATTTGGGGCGCCAAAGGCATCGATGCACAACCCTCTGGAGGAATTACGAGAACATTATGACTTTTTAAAAGGTAATAATTTAATTTAATTAATATTGTTTTATTATCATATTGTTAATATTGTTATAATGTTCTTGTAATTCTTCTATTTTAGTTGTGTAATGTTGCTTTCGATGCCCCAAATTCTTCTTTATTCAAAAACAGCATGACAATCTGCTGGTAGATTCCCGGCATGATAACGCCACTTCAATAGGTAGATAATTCAATCTGTGAATTTTATATTTACAGAAGTTGATAGACACTCGAAGCAAAATTATCATAGTCTAATCGTTAAATTTCGAATATATAATATCCCTAGAAAACATATTCATGTTTGAAACAAATTTCTCCATTATCTTCCCCGTCTTTTTAGTTAACTATTCCAACATTGTTCCACTCCTAGATGTTCATAATCATTTTTACCGAATCTCAACATGATAAAGTATGTTGTAACTATAATTAAATAATTCAAGTAAATAGTAATTCAATTCAATAATACAATTGTTAGCTTGTTGTTTTTCATGTTGTAACAAGAATTGAATAATTCAATTAAATAATAATTCAATTCAATTTAATAATACAATTGTCAACATATTGTTTTCATGTTTGAACCTCTGATATCATTTAACATCCGTGTGTTGCACTGTAAGAACTCTTGAAAACGAGGTTGGAGAAACCAGCACGCTAGATCTATAAAACTGTCACATTATAGCAAGACCTGATGACATCACTGTGTTTGGAGACCCATTGATGACGTCACTGGAGTCGGGGGACTCTTGAGGTTGGAGAAACCAGCACGCTAGATTCATAAAAACCGTCGCACTATAGCACGACCTGATGACATCACTGATGACGTCACTGTGCTAGTACGCCCTACTGCGCCCTACTGGAGAAGCCTTTAGAGAAACTTATAGAAACTTTATTTGCTATATTCTACTTTTTGTTCAAAATTTATGTCTTGAAGTTCATACAATAAACAATGTTATCCTGCTGTACCCAGTGCAGTCATCTGAGATGTTATTTGGCATTGCTCCTAATTAAGTTGTATGCCATTCCAAAACGCTGACAACTCCTATTGAAGATGATGGCACTGAGTTTCAAAGGAACAATTGCGAAAGATTTGTCTCAACAGAATTTTCAGCAATAACATTGTAGCCTTCACTCTGACTAGGCACTGCATGGACATAAATGACAGGACCTGGAATGACAATGCACCAGAGTGCATGTTTTTGACAGCAATATCTCTCTAACTGTATTTCTGAATTATGATTATGTCATTTTGGCAACCTGGCAACACAGAAACCCAGCCACTGTGTCAGACTCGGTAACTTTCTTTCTCTCTAACTGTATATCTCGGTTATGATTATGATTATGTCATTCTGGCAACCCAACAGTCCAGAAACCCAGCCACCTTGTCGGATTATCTCTAACTGTTTATATTCACTCTGGTATACCAGAAGGCCTGCAACTGTTTTATATATATTGTTATATATTATATTGATTGACTGTTTCGGTTTCATTCTGTATACCTATTATTTGGTCCCTCTTTTTTAGCATAAAGGAGAGGCTTGGTTGGACGAAATTTATCTTTGATAGAAATCTATATACCACTATGTGTATTCATTTTTTCATCCTGATACATCGGGGAACAGCCTAAATCTCGATCTTTCAGAAGGTACAATTGATCGCATAGAATGTTAACCCGATCATGCAGAGTGTAGATCTCCATAGCAAAAAGTGAAAAATCTCAATGGTGAAAAATTTGAATGTTGATCAAGCAGAATGTAGAACTCAATCTTGCACAACGTTTCATTGTAGATCTATGGTGCCGAAACTAGATACTCTTAGCTGAATCTTGGTCTTCTCATTCTGAACTCGATCCATAATTATACAACTTGATTGCTGTGTTGTCATTTTGACAGTAAACGTATTCTGGAATACCTTTTCACAGTGACCACATGCCATAGTAAAAGTACTACAAATAACAAACTCATCCACAAGTCATGCCAGTATGGGAAAATGATGTCATTTTTAAGCAAACTGAAGAAATACAGAATTTAGCCTGCCAAAACAGCTTGTTTGTGACAGATGTGAAACCTTTTTGATTGCCTTCACCAATCTTGTATTATTTTTAGTGGTCTTCAGGTTGTTTTATGGAACAGAACCTAATATATTTTGAAAAAACGTGTTGGTTAAATATGATATTAAATTTATAAAACTCAAATGCAAATTCTACATCATTTTAGATCAAGGCCAAAAAATTCCCTAAACACACAACAAGTATACCTTCCAAAAGACTTGAAATTGACTTATTCTTGAAATTGGGATTTTAATATTTACAATAAAAACAGAAAGACTAATCTATAATTGAGTTAAATGAACTTGCATTTCTGTACATGCCAAAGGTCATATAAATGAGTAATATCCTTGTAACTGTTAGCCATCTTACAGTCAATAGATACACGTCTATGAGAGAAAAAAGGTAGATATTGGTATATTGGCTTTGTTAGTTGAATATTCCATTTCTCATCGAGATCCTAGAAGCTTCATCCCACTACCACTCCCTGCTTCATTTCTCGAAAAATAAAAGAATAAAGCAAACAAAAAAATGGAAAAAGAATGATAAGTAAAAAATTTTACAAAGCTTTTGTATAAGGAATTTAAAGTATTAGGAGTCATTAGAGGAGGAAGACAATCAAAGACCTACAAAGGCCTAGTTACAGATATGGCCTAGATATCAAGCAGAACAAACTGTTGTTTTCAGTGAATGTATTAACACTATACTGTAGTGACGTTATTTCTAACATTTATTCTATGTTTATTATGAAAACAAAGCTTACTTCATTGTATAAATGGTGCTTTTCTTCTCTTCATCTTTATTTGCAGGGGTATATCTACAAGTAGATACGCTGAAAACAAATTTCATGAATTCGTGCCATTTCCCTGACAGCTCTGTTTCCTTTAAGTGTTGCTATTCTCGAGACAAGTTTCAGCTACATGCAAGAATCTTTAAAACTGATTTTGCTAACACTTCTTCTATGCCAGTTTCCTGCTGGCCATGTAATTCTTGTGAGTTTTACCTAGCTTGAGTGTGTAACTGAAAATCAATTAAGTCTGAACTAAGATCTTTGCAAAGAGTAGTAGATTTATTCATACAGTGTATGTTTGAATGTTTATGTATAAGTGACGATTTAAAATGGTAGCTGTAAAGAGGGATACTGACGTTCACATCTAACAAAAATGTGTTCTTGCCCTAATTTTCCTATTTTCAATACTAATTTTATGCTTAATAACGGTCAAATCTTTTCAATCTAAAGTTATTTCTGATTTATTCATAGTTATGAACAAATTTCAGCTTCAAGAGTCTTAAGAGATTATGTATTGCATATTCGCTCTTTCCAATGCCAACCCTCCTAATTATCTATTGCCAATTTGACCTATTCCCTATTTAAACAATGGCAAAGGTGTGAACGATTCACAGTGGCAATTATCATCAGGAGGAATAGAATTACATAATTTCTCAGAATCAATCCATAAAGTTTTAAAATCGCAAAATAAATGATTGTCAACATCCAAAAAGACGGCAAAAAGAAACCAAAGTGGGCAATACTAATTCAATTTTTCAATGTTCAATTTCTATTTCACCATTGTTCAATTTGTATTTCGTCATAAAGATATTATCAATGTCATAAATATATTATTGACATTATAATATATTTGTTTATTGTTTCATTTTCATTTTATCAGAAAGCTATTTCTTATATTTGCTATATGTTTCATTTCAGAAAAATTACCATACAAAGATATAGAACATTCAAATCTAAGGTTGCGAGGAAGCTCAAGATTAACAGGAAACATCATTCTGTTTTGTCACACTAGTACAATGACCAAAAACATTGTGATAAAAAAATTAAAGGTGAAGAAAACATTATTTTGCTGCTCTGTCATTGAAGAAATCGTTCTGTAGTCTTTAATTTTGTTTTTACAATGTTTTCAGTCATCCCTAAAAGTCAACACATTCTGTGCTGTGGATAAAAATGAACAGAACTTAAGAAACAAGCTTCATTGTAAGGTTTCACCTACAGTATCTATTTTTGTTATTATTTATTATACTACTTCTCTAACAATTATATTCAAGAATTAGTTCTCTAGCAGTGATCTTCAAGAATTGCTCATGACTGGCAATTTCATTTTGTATAAATTTCTGTATAGTGAACACCAAGAATCATTCATAAAGATCACAGGAAATAAAAGAAATATAAAAAAAAGAAAAACCAATAAAAGAAACATAAAAAGAGGCCTGTCACAAAGCCGCTGCAAGCATTGCTGGAAATTCTGGGAGAAATGGATATTGTATTTGTAATCAATGGACTTTTGTGTTTGTAATCAAAATCTACTTTTGTCTTTCTTTTTAATGAGATTTTTAAAAATATAAGTGGAAAAAATTCTGTTGTGCTACTACATCAAACCTTCAAACATATATCCTCTGCAGAAATGTCAACTTTCCATTCTTCTTCTACAGCGTCAGATGTTCCAAGGGATTTTCCATTGCTTCATTTCATTACTTTCTCTCTGATTATCAAAAATTACTTGATAATCAGCATTAGTAGCAATATCGCAAGCTAAACGTCCTTGTGGAAATGGTGATTGTCATAATACACAAGCAGAAATCGATTTATAGTGAGAAGCTTTTGTGAACAAAGCGGCTACTTCTTTATTGTCCTTTATTTCGCTCATCAAATCGTCCATTATAACAATGCAATTTGCCGCTTTATTCAGTTTATTTATATTTATTCGTTTTATAATTTCTATATTCCCTTCTCCATGTCTCGGTTTCAACTTTTGAAAAAACTCTGGCTGTTCAACTCCATAAAACCATAATATTTTTTTAATAATTTCCCTTCTTTATCTGAAGTGACATTTCTCCAATTTTGTAATAATTTTTCAACCCAATAAGTTTTGCCACAACCAGATTTGCCAGTTAACAAAAGTGTAAAAGGATTTTTTATTACAGTTTCCACTACTTGTGGTTTATGATCATAAATCGATTTAAGCTTCGTTCTATATTGATCATATAAAACACTGTCAATATGATTCAAAGACGATAAAATATCTTGACGAGATTTTTCTTCTTTAGACACTCCCATTGTCATGCCCTTGCCGTATAAATTTTGAAATTCATCCCCATATCTCATGCGCTTATGTCCTTGTCTTCGAATTTCATAATCATCATCATCATCATTTTCACTTTCGTTTTCAGAATGTTCCGATTCAGATTCAGGCAAATAGACATCAAATTTTAGTTTTCTCTTCATTATTATTAACTAAATCCTTATGATAAAAGCCCTTAAATATATACAAAACAACTAGCAAAACAGAAAAACAAAAAAACAAAACTAATTATTTAGTAATTTATTCCTTAATTTTATTCTATTCTTTTTCTTCTTTTCTAATTCCTGTTTTCTTTTCTTAAATAACAAAAACTCCTTAAACTCTTCTATTTCTCTCCCTCTCTTTTTTCTCTTTACTTCTATTTACTCTCTCATCCACACTTTCACTCTCACTCACATCTTCCTCACTCATGCCCTCTCTCACACCCTCATTTACAATCTCAATTTCACACTCTTCTTCTCTCTGCACTTCACTACCCCGTCCTATTGATTCTATAGGTAAATTTAGTTCTAAATCTTCTTCTAAACTATGCTGTTTCACATCTTCTCTCTTTTCCTGCTCCTCCCGCTCTTTCCATCTTATCTCCATGTCTTTTATACTTATCGGTTTTCTAGCTACTCCGCGAGGCGTGAGCTCGATGCTTATAGGTAATATCTTTTTCTTTTCTGTTGTTGACAAGACACGTTCTTCTTCTTTTTGTAATTTTTCAGCTTCGACAATATTTTTTGCCAATTTCGCCATTGGAGCCTTTAATTCCTTAAATTTTCTCCATATTATCTATGGCTGCTTCTATAAACTCTAAAAATACAAAATAGAACTAATATATTAATTAACCTGTCACTCCAACATTTTATTATTAATTTCCAAATTATACAGAAATAAAATAAATAAAAGATATGAGTTCTATAAAATCACATACAGTTTCCTATTCTTATAATTTCTCCATTAAATTTTAAGGCATGTATATTCACAATGTGTGTTTGATATCCACAGCCCCGGCCCTCGGGGCCCTCATTTTGGAGCCCCGGGGCCCTTGGGGCCCCCTATATTTTTTAGTGATATTTCAGGTCAAGGTCTCCAAATTTCATTAAAACAAAGAAAAGTAGACGTTTTTATGGTGAAAGGCAATTAAGTACACTTTTTTATGCGAAAATTTTATAAGAAACCTAGATCTAGCCACTTAAAATTTTAGAAACTTACAGAACTAAATAAAAAATAATTAAGAAACTGGTGATATTCAACGCGAGGAATTTTACTCTTTAAAAAAGCGTACAAGATTCCTGTTGAAGATAATTGATTTCTTAGGGATTTCCAAAAAATCAATACAATTTGCGGCAGGGTGTGTATGATTGCAAACTCTGTTTCTATCAAGTTTTCAGACGAAACAACTCATTTCCAACATATTCTTGTGTTGCTCTTAATAAGTTGGGTGATTGAAGGGCATTATTGTCTTGCATAAAGAGATTTCAAGTGGAAAAATTGTTGAAAAGTTTGTATTTGTTTTTTCATTCCACGACATGTAGTTTACAAAATTTGTACTGTAATATTATCACAGTAAATCAAATCTGTGCTTTGAAACTTGAGCTT
The DNA here is from genome assembly GCA_014526335.1 of Chrysaora quinquecirrha. Taxonomy (NCBI): domain Eukaryota; kingdom Metazoa; phylum Cnidaria; class Scyphozoa; order Semaeostomeae; family Pelagiidae; genus Chrysaora; species Chrysaora quinquecirrha. The sequence continues at coordinate 137,158 of JACTAT010000316.1, forward strand.
CTTCGGTATTCAGATTACAAAATTCTGGAATGATGAGTGGTGACCGCATGCCGCACAGAGAGCAAAAACATGTACATTCAGTAAATCCTATTTTTGTGGTAAGTCCTCGAAAAAAAAACGAAATGTTAAAAAACTGCAGGCTGATCTTTTCGTTAAAACAATGGCTAAAACAGGAGCAAATTGGAGCAAATTGGATGGGAGCGGGGATGCATGGTAAAGCTTGATACTTTGATGCTACTTCTAAAAAAAAAACAATTTAAAAATGCCCTTTCTGTGAGACTTTACCATAAAAACCTCTTATATGAATTGTTTCGACAAACTTTTGTGGACTTGACAACATTTTATCATTACATCATCATTATACAGAATATGTACTTGAGTAAGAAATGGATTTTGAGTATTGCAGATATCGAGGGGCAATTCACTCCTAATCACACACACCCTGCCGTAAATTCTATTGATTTCATGGAAAATCCTTTTTTCAACAGGAATCTTGTACACTTTTTTAAACAGTTAAATGCCCCTCTTTGAATATCACCGATTCTTAATTATTTTGATACAGAGATGTTGTTGTTCTACAAGTTTCTTAAAGTTTATGAGTGGCTACAATCATTGCTAGCAACATTGGGGACGCTACTGTATGTTATAAGTATATTTTACCTTGAAAACCCCATCCCATTATAATATATTTAGGTAATTAGACCCCCAACCCAGTGACGGGACCACTGGCAACATCAATTTCACCAACATTGAATTGGGGGAGTGGGTATGCGTCTTTAGGGTGAGAATTTTGAAAATTGAAATTTTTGGCAAGGATCGTAGACATATTGTAGATCAAGGTTTCTTATAAACATTTTCTCATAAAAAAATGAACTTTGATGCGAATTCTAGGAATATAAAATGGCCCTTCTGCTCGGTTTTGCCATAAAAACGTCTACTTTTCTTTGTTTAAACGAAATTTGGAGACCTTGAACTGAAATATCACTGAAAATATAGGGGGCCCTGGGGGCTCCAAAATGAGGGCCCCGAGGGCCGGGGCTGTGGATATCAAACACCCATTCGCAATTTCATCTTTAAATTTTTTAATTGTCAAATCCATTATAATAATAATTCACCTTCTTCAGGCTCCAACGACATCGAACTTATGATTTCAAAACAATCTTCACGACATTTTTCTTCAGCAATATTATTATTTTCTATAAAAGAAAAATATAATTAATAAATTTTAATCTATCTAAATAATTCAACCTGACTTAAAATTAGCAAAAAACGTTAGACCATCTTTTTCTATTTTCTTCAAAATATTTTTTTCCATTGCCGCATAAACTTCCTTTCATCTTTTCTGTCCCTGCAACCAATTACTAGCATAAGACAAATGCATTCTATTAAAATAACTTAACTCTTACCTAATTCCTCAGCATTTTGCAACACCTCGTCTTCTTTCTTTTTATCACCTTCCTCCTCTTCATCATGGACATTGACTACTACAAAAACATAAAATTGACAAAGGCATTTTACTATATTATTAAAATACATGTTCAATAACTGAATTTAAAAATAAACTAAATTACCTTTACCTTCAATTTCTTGTTCAGCTTCAAATTCCGAATATGTAAATACTTTTTTAGACTTCATATAAAATCGTGTGTTTTCTTCAATAGATTGCCGATGTTTACGTTGTATTCGAAAACGCCGATCATTTGACTTCTCACGTCATCTTTCTTCCAGTTTAATTTTGTCATGAGTAACTTATTTAATTTGCTATCTAAATCCTATAAAAGAAAACAAAACTTTTAATAACATAAAAACTTTTTAACAATATTTGAAGAATTAAAGTCAAAAAAATTAAACTTACATAAAAAACTCCATCTTTGAATACTTCTCCCTTGGTTATTTTGAAAGATAACAGGCTCAATGTGTGTCTTCTCTTTTCAAAGCCGAAAGGTAGCAACATATCGGACTCTCCAAAATTAAGTATTTCACTAGTGACATTGTAAAATAGACATTCAATTAGATTTTCCTTTTGGCCAATATTACAAAATATGAGCATCTTTGGCTCTTCTGACATTTTGAGTAATTTATTGTATGGTGACTCCTCTTCTTTCAGAATCTTTTGAAGCTGAGCATCTCTTGACATCTCCGTTCGATGATAACTAAACCTAAAACTCAAAAACTTAAGTTTAAATACTTCAATATGATTGATTGACAGCTGACATATTTGAGATCCAATTACACATGGGTATTATAAAAAGCATGCAAATATATCAGAAGCTCCATAATAATTTTTTCAGTGCAAGAAAGAGAGAATAAGTCATTTTATCAAAGATCAAACATGCAAAACAACTGGGATTGTGATGTTATGTTAAAAAATGAAGTCGCCTCACAATTCATTCACGAAAAAATTTAGGACTTGAGGAGCAGAGCCATACTAATATGTAACTATGTGCAGTTAGATGATGGGCATCAATGCTGTAGAAGGGTAAATATCAAAAATTAATTTTTTTAGTTAATGTTGTGTTTACTATCCTAGTCCATCAAAATAACGAATCTCATGACATTGGCCAGAGCATTCGTCGATAGCCTTTCGAGTCTGAGAGGGGTGGTGTTAACTAAACGATTATATGATCGACATCTTAGTGAATCTAAATTAATTAAAACTTTTTGATCTTTCCTTATCTAGTTCACCCTCAGAATACTGAACAGGATTTGCACATGTCCTCTGTGGTGGATCACTTCCCCAAATCTTTGATGATTAAGAAGATGCGAGTTCTGAGGCACTGCCATTGACTGAGCCATCATCTGCATATTTTTTGTGCAATTGTATGCCCACATGCATCATAAATTGGATAATGCTTGATAAAGCTTGTGCCATGGAATGGGTTGACTTGTTTCTGTCAGCTGTTTGTGACAAAGTTTCTCATCTTTATTTTCTTCAAGGAGAAAAGCATCCCCCTGAGTAGCTGAACGTCTGTGATCAAGATGCTTCCTCTTGTTATCTATCAGTGTGGGTACAGCTGAAGTTGAATCTCAAGTATTTGAAACATCTTTATGAGAATCAACATCAGGAGCGCTCTCTCTAAGAAATATCAGGGCTTGATCCCCCGATATCTTGTTTTTGCAAATAATTGGAGGAATTTTGATCAGAGTCACAAAATTCTGAGAAGCTACTGTCTTCATTGATTTCTGAAGAATGAATTCCTGTGGGCAATGGGTTTGTGTTGCACGATCCTCACCAGATCTTTTTTAATGTATCATAATGTCCATAGACCAGCTTACGAGTACCAGCAATGAGAGCTTTTGAAAAACCCTGACACAGCCACTTAACTTTCTCTTGCACCCTATTATACCCTGTGCTTATTTGTTTTTGCTCATTCTTCCTTATTGCGTGATATTTCTTACTTTCTTACTTCCTTGGTGACACATCAACGGGTCCAAATGGATGATCATCGTCAGTTGTTTTGTTATAGCGTTTTGCCATTTCCACTCTTAGTGATTTGTACTGGGCTGTCTTGTCAGCATCAAAGTCGACATTGTTGTTACTTTGTAACCAGCCAGGAACTCGATAAGTGAGGCATGCATGTCATCTATCAACCTTAAAACCTTTTTCTTACCTTCTTCTTTCCTTTTCTTGGCTTTTTGGGGGAGGAAATTGTCTTCACAGACATAAATTTCAGCTAGGGAAGTTGGGGCCATGATTGTTTCAATGTCAAATGCTTCACAGTATACACAAGCGCTTTTTGTTCACTTTTGTCCCAGCTGGCTGAGTGACTCAACATTTTGCGTTTATATGAGGGACAATCTCGCATTTTTGGCTGGGATCCTGGCTAGTCAAGTTACTCGTTTCTCTCATATAAACAGGCAGCTGGGATAATGTTTATTTTGAATACATGGCGGGTAACTTGGACTGCTGAGTAACTCGGCTAGCCGGGTAACTTGGTGCCATATAAACAGGCCCTCAGCCTATCTTTCCTTTTCCTTGTTGACTCTGATTTGGACAAGACAGTTTGATTGCTCAGCTGTTGATCTTCAGTAAGTTCTTCGTTGTCTGCAGACATTTCCATGTTTTTCTGCAGACGCTTTCCAGACTACGCTCAGAAATACTGACGGGTTACAGAGTGTAGTCTGGTTATAGAGCATGTTATTGTTCTTTTGTTACTATTGGAAGAGGGGATTGAGACAGCCACTCAGTCTCATTCTTATCTCCAATTTGAAAGAATGAAACTGTGCTTTCCACAGTTATCTCAGTGCAAAGAGGAGGCAAGGAAGAATCAGTTATTCTTGTACAGAACATTGCTGTATAATTACATTAGTGGCGTTGCATTGCATGACATGCTCCCAGATAAAAGCGAGATTTGATTTCAAGCTGACAAAAAGAACCACATGATTGTAGCTTTCAAGCTGATTAAAATCTCCAAATAATAGTAGATCAAGTAGAGGTACATTAGTTTTCAAAAATTTGTGGACACTTTTAATTTAGGACGATTTTTGTCTGAAAATATTAATGTCCGAAATTTGAGGTAGTCCAAAATTTAAAATGTCCATAAATCATGCCTATCAATAATATGCATACTATATATTATGTTATTGGAGATTGGAGGTCCAAGGCACTAACTCTGCTCCTGTGAGTGAACACAGAAAATACTGTAACCTCTAAAACGCAAAGAACTCATTGTTCCAGCAGATCGATCAAGCAAAAATCCACCACAGCAAACCATTATGTTTATGTTTTCGTTCTGCCAAATCCAACAAATATTTTAGACCTAAATATTTGAAAATCAGTCTCAAAATCGAAAGTTTTGGTCCTGGTGTGCTAATTAAGTTACCCAAGAATTGAGAAGGGATGTGAGTGTGATAAAGTCTATTTTAATTCAGTTAGTTTTATTATTTTTAAAAAGAAAAATTCTAAGCACCGTGCTTTTTCTGCTGTCCAAAATCGAAATGGCAAATCATCCAAAATAGGAAAAAACTGATCAAAAACCTTTTGGTCCGAAAATATTCTGTCCGAAATATATGGGTCCGATTATTTTCAGAACTAATGTAAACTCAAAAGCCAAGAGCAAGCTCATTAGCTTGTGGAACATTATATCCATTATACTAATCAAGAAGACACTACCTTACTTGACGAAAATATGTTTGCTGGCAGGAGGTCCAATTCTGGACATCTTTCTTATTTACATCATCATCATGCAGCCCATGAATATGTGGACCAAACACTTCAATTACTTGAAGTAAAAAAATTCTATGAATGGGATAATGTTGTAGATAAAGATTACAAGCTTGATGGGCTAAATGCCTATCCAATTTTTTATGATTGTGTTTATTGTCCTGGTCAGATAGATTATGTATGAGACCATCATCCCTAACAGATAGATTATGTATGATACCATCGTCCCTAAGAGCAGCAGAAAACAAAAACCATTTCCAATCGGGATGGGTTTGAACCTGACTTCAGCATTTGTGTCACAACACGTACAATCTCCATCAATCTCCTAGCCTTAAAATGTTCTTTTGCTTCATTACGCTAACGTAGGCAATTTCCTGTACTCAAATTCATGTCGAGACATTTACGCAAATTATGAGAAAATAAAGAACAATTCATAAGTAATATATTTCTAAATATCAACCAACAAGGAAAAGCAATAAATGAATGCGGAGACAAGTGTCGCTGCACAGAAGCATATGGAAAACCCCAACACACTATCCTCCTTGACTCAGACTGAGTGAAGCATAGAGCGAGTTTTCCATTGCGAGTCCTTAGCTGCAGCCTGCTGCGATTTAGCCCATACTAATTCCCCGTTTTCCTTTAGTGCCATTCCTTCCTCACATCTGACACTCCGTTCATCTTTCTCATTCTCATTCCCTTCACATTCCTACACATCCCTACCATTCACCTCAAAAGGAAATAATTTCTGCAAAGGTCTATTCATAAATTGTGGCTTACCTCTTGCCATTGTTCGTACCTTTGCTCCTCGCACAATTCCATCTCTTCCCTTGATCAAATCCTAAACCCGACCCATCTTCCATTGACTTCTTTAAACGTTGTCTTCTTTGCCCAGTACGAGGTCCCTAACGCCTATCTCAATCTCCTTTTCTGCACTATTTCTGTGGATTTGTCTTAAATCTATAAGATATTCATGTCTCCAACGAGACCAAAAATGATCTAATTTCTTAATTAGATAATGAAATCTTCTGGTATATGCTGTAGAATCCTCAAGGTCATCTACCTTAAAATCCACTTCATCTGCAAGTTGATTCAATCTTCTTCCATGCATTAAATGAAAGGGGGTTAAGGGTTCATATCCCACTTCATCATATATATATGTCAATGGCCTAGCATTAAGGGTTGTTTCTACTTTGATCAAAACTGTCAATAACTCACCATATGCCTATCTTGCATTTACCAATGTTTTCTTAAGGCAGTGTTTCACTGTGCCAACAATGAACCCCACCAGGGGCTTCTTTCCTGATTAAATTTTTTCTTCTTGCCTGCTAAAAGGACAAGACAGAACAATCATGTGCAAGACTGTCTAAGAATTTGTTGGCAAACCTGAAAGTCTTAGCATTGTCCGAATTAATCATGGCTGGTGTTCCTCTCCTTGCTGTAAAACGCCTTAGGCTTAGGATAAACGATGGTCCAGATAAGACCTTGACTAAGTCTAAGTGAATCGCTCTTGAATTACAGCAACTGTATAACACTATAAACATTTATCCATATCTCCTGTATCTCCTTTGTAATACAGTGGGCCAGCAAAATCTATCCCTACAAAAGTAAATGGTGGTACTTCTTTAACCTGAAATCTGGCAAATCTGCAACTTGTGGGGATCTAAAGGCCTTGCCTTGAATCTTCTTGTAAACAATTCATTTACTCAACAATTTCTTAATTGCCTGCCTTTGACTATCCAGAATCTGCTTCTGAATTCTGCAAGAGTTGTCTTCAGACCTCCATGGTGTACCTAACTATGAGTGGAAAGGATGACTAGATCTGAAAATCTGTCATCTCTTGGCAAAATGATTGGAAATTTGCAATCTAAATCTAGCTCTTTATTACTTAATCTTCCTCGGCATCTTAGCAATTGATCTTCCTCTACGATTCCTAGATTCTGAGAGAGTTCCTTAAAGCCTGGTACCCGCTTCATTCTATCTTGAGCTTCAATAATCCACTTCCTTTCAGCATTGTTAATCTCTTCAACACTCAACACTCCCTCAGTCTTTTCTAAATTTCTTTTCTTTGCCTTAATATTCTTGAGAAATCGTAATACCCATGCAGTTACTCTGAGAAGACTGTCAATAGAGCTAAACCTTTCCTTATCTATGATATTTGACAATCCTTCATTCTTTCCCTCAGCTATGGTCAACAAGGTACTTATCTTCTTTCTCTCTTGTTCTATTGCCTGAGAATCCTTCAACAGCACTTCTTTGGGCCAATGCTCTTTCCCCATAAGAAGCCAGTGAGGACCCTGCCACCACAACCTACTTTCCTTTAAGGTGCTTGCTGTGACCCCCCTTGAGCCTAAATCTGCTGGATTGCACATTCCAGCACAATGACCCCAATTGTCCTTATTGGAAAGCTTGAGAACTTCATCCACCCCATGTTGCACAAACTGTCTCCATTGCCCATTGTTGTTAATCCAAAACAAGGCGGTCTTGCTATCAAGCCAGTATCTTATGCCATCTATCCTAACCTGTGTACTTAAAGCCTTAAGCACAACATCCATCAGTGTAGCTAATACTCTGGCCGACATTAATTCAAGCCTGGGAATACTTAATTCCTTGAGAGGGGCAACCCTTGTCTTAGCAGCAATCAAATTAGAACACCCTTTTCCTGCTTCTGCCTCGTACACCAAGTAGACCATGGCGCAATATGCCTTTTTGCTGGCATCAGCAAAGCCATGTAAATAACATTTCTTAATCTCACCCTCACTTTTGTCATAAAGGCATCGTGGCAATGAAATCTTTCCCACATCATTCAAGTTACTCACCAAGGCACTCCATTTAGCTAACTGACTAGCTGGTAGCTCATCATCCCAGCCTAGGTTCTGCACACAAAGTTCTGGAACAAAACCTTGGCATTCACCGTTACAGGGCTAATAAGACCTATAGGGTCAAATATCTTAGCAAGCGAACTCAAACTACTTCTCTTGGCAATCCTATCATTTGTAATGGTTAGCACTCGAGATTTAGAGACTGCGTAGGAGCGGAAGTATTGCAATATAATGTTTTAAGTCTAGGTAGACTAGAATCTTTTTATTGTGTGCGGTACTGTAAAAGAGATTAAGAGTTGATTTTCTTTGAGTAAGAGTTGAGTAAGTTGAAAGAGAATAGCCGGAGAATTATTTTGTTTTATTTGCTTTTATTACTCGTAATCGTTGGATACACTTCGTGACATAAATTTTGGAGGTCTTACCGAGATCTAGATCGTTCTTTTTTGTGAGTGTTTGATTTGGGAGTAACCAAGATGGCGCATGGCCAGGCCGCAGCAGGAGGGGAAGCCCAAGAAGAAACGCCTTCTGAACGGCCGTCTATCCAAAGTATTTATCGAAGACCGGAAAAGTACAAAATTGGGGACGATTTCGATTTGTTCTGGAGAAAGACTCTGCTGTATTTCGAGGCACTCGATTTAAAGGATGACAAAAAGAAGCGTTTGGCTTTTCTGTTTAATTTGAGTGAGGACGCATTTCGAATTGCAGAATCCGTTGAATTCCAAGACGATTTCACAGCATGGGGCAAAGTATTGTCTCAGAAATTTGAGAAGAATACGACTGTTACTGAAAAAGGTATACTTTTGCCAAGAGAATGCAAGAACAAGGTGAAAGTGTAGACAATTTTGCTATCTGTCTAAGAGAACTTGCTGCTAAATGCAATTTTCAAGGAAGTGAATTTGAAAACCGTTTGCTAGATCAATTCATTGTTGGCCTAAGGGATCTAAGCATTCAAAGTAAATTGTTACAAGAGCCCAAAGACAATTTGAATGAGGCTATTGGGCTAGCAAGACGTTTTGAAGCTGCCAAGAGTACAGTTGGAGTGTTAAAAGGGAGAAATCAAGAGATGACAAGTTTAGTAGCCAGTGTTCAAAACAAAAAGTGTTATGTATGTGGCAAACTGGGCCACATTGCAAAGAATTGTGCTAACAAACCTGGTTTTCAGTCAAGGCAAGGGCCTAAGCAGTCTGTTGTTTGTTTTCATTGTAAACGCCCAGGTCATCTGATGAAAGATTGTCATGCACTTCAAGCTGTTGGTAGAGGTAGTGAAGCCATTCATCAAAGAAGTTTTACTTGTAATCGTTGTGGAACACAGGGCCATATTGCAAGGTACTGTCGTGCAAATTTAAACGAGCAGGATGCTGCAGAAAGTGCAAAGGACACTCAAGAGAAGAGGGTAGAACCAAAAACAAAACTTTCTTCTATCATTTCAGCAAATAAAAGACAAGCTTTGGTTATTGAAGCTGAAATAAGTGGCCAACCAACTCTCTGTGTGCTAGATACAGGTGCATCAGTTTGTGTAATGAGTCAATCCAAATGGGAAGCAGTTAAAACAACTGAACAGCTAGAACCATCTGACATTGTGGCTGAGGCTGCAAATAATATGCCTCTGGGTATTTTAGGAAGAGCTGTTTTGAAACTTGTTTGTGCAGACAAAACATTTGATGTTGAATTTTACATTGTTGACAATATGTCACAAGACATTTTACTTGGTCTGAATTGGATGGAAGAGTTTGGGCTAACACTAGTTGTGAAGGACAGAAAGTTGATATTTGCAGATGGAAATGAAATGAAATTATTCATGTTGGATTCCAGCTTACTGGATTCAAGTGTTGCTCTTTGTGAAGATATTGTTGTAGCCGGAAAATATGAAATAGTTAGTAGAGCTAAGTTGAGCAACCCTAGTATTTCTGATGCTTTGCTGGAACCAAATGAAGCATTAGTGAGCAAAGGAGTCATGGTCGCAAGAGTTATAGTTAGGCCTAGAAGTCAGACAGTACCAGTGCAAATTATAAACCCAGGTGACAAAGAAATCAAGCTATTTAAAGGAACCAAGTTGGGCTCATTGCAAACTTTTCAAGAAGATTTTAAGGATCCAGGAGTAGCTGTATTAAACAAAGAGGACAGGGACATAGAGTTTCAAATGGGTGAGCTAGAAGAAAATGAGAAGAAGTCTTTAAAGGCATTTTGCTTGGCCAACAGGATATTTTTGCAACTTCAGTCAAGGAAATTGGAACAACCGATGTTACCAAGCATGTTGTGGATACAGGGAATGCTAAGCCGATAAAGCAGTTACCAAGAAGATTGCCACAAGCTTTGAAACCCGTTGTTGAGAAGCAGGTACAAGAGATGCTTGATGCAGGAGTGATTCGTCCAAGCACTTCACCATGGGCTAGTCCCATAGTACTGGTTCGTAAAAAGGATGGTTCGTGGAGGTTTTGCATTGATTTTCGGAAAGTGAACGACGAAAAAGTTAAAGATGCATATCCACTTCCTCAAGTGAATGATATAATTGATTCTTTGAATGGCCAAATGTATTTTTCTACCTTGGATTTGACTTCTGGTTACTGGCAGGTGCCTGTTGAAGAAGAAAGTGTTCCAAAAACTGCATTTGTGATCCCAGGAGGAGGACATTTTGAGTTCCTGAAATTACACTTTGGAATGTCTAATGCAGTGCCAACATTCCAACGTTTGATGGCAACAGTGTTACAAGGAATGTTAGGGAAGAAATGCCTTGTTTATTTGGATGATGTACTTGTTTTTGGGGCTTCTTTACATGAACGTTTAGAGAATCTAAAAGATGTTTTTGAGGCTGTTAGAAAGGCTGGATTGAAGTTAAACCCAAAAAGTGTGTTTTGCAAAACAAAGGTTAAATTTTGGGTTATGAATTGTCAAGTGAGGATTGGCTCCTGATTCTGATAAAGTTGCTGCGATAATGGACTTTCCAAAACCTGTTGATGTTAGTTCATTGAGGACATTTCTTGGTATGATTGGTTACTACAGAAGGTTTATTGATGGCTGTAGTGAAATTGCTGTTCCTTTACACAAGCTTCTTCAGAAGGATGTCAAATTTGCTTGGGATGAAAGTTGCCAGAAAGCTTTTGATGATTTAAAAGAATCATTGACTACAGCTCCAGTGATGGCATTTCCAAGATATGATAGAGAATTGGTGTTGTATACAGATGCGTCTGATGTTGGAGTTGGTGCTGTACTTGCACAGAAAGATGATGCAGGTGAAGAGAGAACTGTTGCATTTGCTTCCAGAGCCTTTTCGGGTAGTGAAAGAAATTGGACTATCACAGAAAAAGAGGCTTTTGCAGTCGTATGGAGCCTGGAACATTTCAATGCTTATGTTTATGGACATAAGGTGAATGTTTTCTCTGATCATCGTGCTTTGCAATGGCTGAGGAAAATCAAGAACCCCAGTGGAAAACTGGCCAGATGGATTTTGAAACTAGAAGAATTTGACTACAGTATTACTCATAGAGCTAGTTCCTTGATGGGCCATGCAGATGCCTTGTCAAGAGCCCCAGTTAATGGTATCAAGGTTGCTGGTTTGTCAGCTGAAGAGTTCGTTGATGCACAACAGTTAGATGAAGACATTAACACTGTTTTTGGGTGGGTTGCAGATGGTGTTCGTCCTATCAGTCTTGAAACAGAATCCCAGGTATTAAAGATCCTTCATAAACTTTTTGATAATCTTGTGATTGATGAACAGGGTTTACTTTGTCGAAGGTGGTTTGATTATAACAATGAGAAGATCAGAATGCAAATTGTGGTACCTGAGAGTTTGCAAAAGAAGGTTGTTACAATAGCACACTCTGTGGTCACATGGGTGTGGCAAAAACTTTTGATCAAGTACAACGTGAGTTTTATTGGCCCGGATTCAGTAAGTCGGTTGAGCTGTTTTGTAAAACTTGTGACAGTTGTGCTCGAAATAAAGTAGTACCAAGGCCAAAGTTTCCTATGAAGCCTATCGAGGTAATTCCAGTACCATTTCATATGATCGGCATGGACATTGTTGGTCCATTGATTCGCACAAGGTCAGGAAATTGATTTATTTTGACATTGATCGATTATTTTACAAAATATACGGAAGCCGTTGCGTTACCTGATCAGAAAGCGGAGACTGTTGCTCGAGCTTTGGAAGACATTTTTGCTAGGCATGGGATGCCGTCAGTCATTTTGACAGACCAAGGTTCAAATTTTGAGTCAAAGATTATAAAGTCAATTTGCGCGTTGTTTGGGATTGAAAAGAGGCGAACCACGCCCTATCATCCGCAGACAGATGGACTGTGTGAACGTTTTAATGGAACGTTAAAAGCCCTTTTGAGGAAAAGAGTTAATCGTGATTGTGACAATTGGGACGAGCAAATTCCAGCCGCTTTGCTTGCTTATAGGAGTTCAGTTCAGGCTACAACGGGCATAAGTCCATTTGAATTGTTGTATGGTCGTGAGGCTACATTACCGCTCTCAATAAGTCGTGATGAGAACACAATTAAACCTATTCAAGGGTCTGCCAAGTATTTATCAGAGCTTAAGGATCGTTTTAGTTAATTGAATGATATAGCTGGTGCCAAGCAGAAAGTTGCTCAAGAAAAGCAGAAGAAGCTATATGATATTCGCAACCGGGTTTCTTCAAAGAAAGACTTTAGTGCTGAAGATTTTGTTTTGCTGCGAAACGAAAAGGCAAGAAGTTTAGATGATAAGTATTTGGGACCATTCGAAATTGTGCGTACTATGGATAGTAGCTGTTTAATTCGTTCGTTGGATAATAATAAATTGAAAACTGTACATTTCAATCGATTGAAGCGTTATTTTGCTGATGCTGACAAAGTGAAACAGGAAGTTGCTACCAATGATGCTGACAAAGTAGTGCTTGAAGAATTGCCGTCGGATGAAGAAGAAGATTTCTACATTGATACCTACGTTTCGGCGAGAGCTCAAGAAGCTGAGCCTGAAATCACAGTTGATCCGGAAGCACAAGAACAGTTTGTCGAAGCAGATGAGAGACAACAAGAAAGGAGGAACCCTGGAAGAGTTAGACGACCACCAGACCGTTATGGGGTCTGGGTGAGTGACTTTTGATTCTATTGAATTTTCAAACTGTGATTTACACGAAACTTAGATCTTGTATATAGCTTTGTTTTGAACTTTTAATTAAAAAAAAAAAGAACACAAAAAGTACAAAAAGAAGTTTAAAAGTATCGGCAGTTTATTAGAATTTGATTTAGGGGTAACTGTTGTTTTGGAGGGGGGAGTGTAATGGTTAGCACTCGAGATTTAGAGACTGGGTAGGAGCGGAAGTATTGCAATATAATGTTTTAAGTCTAGGTAGACTAGAATCTTTTTATTGTGTGCGGTACTGTAAAAGAGATTAAGAGTTGATTTTATTTGAGTAAGAGTTGAGTAAGTTGAAAGAGAATAGCCGGAGAATTATTTTGTTTTATTTGCTTTTATTACTCGTAATCGTTGGATACACTTCGTGACACATTCTAAGTCGCACTCCCAAGTTTAGATAAGTCAAACTCAAAGGTATCCTGTCTTATGTCCCAATTTATACCCAATACCTTAGTCTTTCCTCCAACATTGCTAATCTCAGCATTAGTACCATTTTTCTGATCACTTGTCAAAGTCTCATTGAATTCCTTAGCTAGAATAGCATCATTGGTCTTCCTTTTTCTCAAGTTAAATCCACCCTCACTCATTCTCTCTTTAGCCTTGACATACATTTGTTTAGCATCTTGCAATTCAGAAGCTCCAAAGACCAAATCATCAACATAGAAGTTTAATGCTAGCCTATTTGCAAATTCTGGGTCTTCTTCCTGGTACTTACTTATGTGGTACCTAAGCACAGCATTCAATAAAAATGGCGAACAATTCACTCCGAACACCACTCGATTGAAACGGTAAACTTCTATCTCTGAATTTTCTGCTCCTATATCTTTGACCCAAAGAAATCTCAAGCAATCTCTATCTGACGGATCAATCTCAACGTTCAAAAATGCTTTGTCGATTTTGGCGACCATGGCTATCTTATTTTCACGAAATCTAACCAATATATTTTTTTTATATGCCATTAAAAATTTACAAAACGAATTGCGGATTACACTACCTACAAACTACATTACAATACTACAAGGACGATACCGTGAGGAGCAAAATACTATGATTACCTCACGGCCTTACATAAAAAAAGTTTTAAACTACATAAAATTACAAAAGGAACTAAAAAGGGGGACATGGTGGTTGAGTGGCTTTTATAGCGGAGTTTAACATTCCTAATCAAACCGACCTGTGTTATGGATGAATCGTCGAGTTAACAGTAGTATATTTCCATTAACCTCATAAACCAATATATCAAAGTGTAGGGGTGTAAGTGGTGGGCCTACATGCAAACAATCATTAACCCTTTAGCAGCTGAAAGGATTTTTGAAGTTTTGTTGTACTTTCAAAAAGTAACTTATAAACAAACATAGTTGTCCAAATACATCAAAACTATGTATCATTATAATCTTCAGAAGATTCTCTAAAAACTCATTCCAAAAAATAACCAATTAGTTTCCATGGTAACGTATTAACTATTGTTTAACTAACAATGAAACATAAAAAATAACAATGAAGCCAGGAAAACAGTGTTCTGTTCCTCTGAATAGCATCAAATTGATGAGAAAATTGCATGTAGATGTTTTCCACATCTCATTTTCAATAATTTGTGAGTTTTATTTCCATTGAACCTGTTGTAATGAGAAATATAACAAAAATCAGCTGATTGCCTGATGGCTAGGCCCCACTTAGGCCCAAACCAAAATGACACTAAAATTTCAAAAAACAAATACAAATACAACTGAAAATCAAAAGATAGTTAGTTTATTAGAGTAGGAGTGATTTAAGATAATATAAAAAGTACTTACTTCGATTTCTGGATCCATTTTTCTTTTTCATTGCTCAAGAGCAAGGAGAGAAAAATTCGATGACTATCATCCTCAATCAAAAGCTTCTAATAAACAGGGTGATGCGCCCTACCTAACACATTTTACTTCTCAAATGTTTTTTAGAACATGTTCAAAGGAATCAGAAGCTATTTTTTACCCAAAAGGCAAGTTTTGTTCTGTTTTTCGGTGAGTTAGGCTCATTTCTGCCAAAATGTCCTCCATCTTGGATTTTCGGGAAACAAGAACTGCTGTTTTCAGCTCTAGAAGTGCCAAAGACAGGCTCAAAGTAGCTAAAAACAAAGGTTTGTTTGTCCTTTTGTAGACTACAAAAAACGGGAAGGCTAGAAGTTGTTTCTGCCGAGTTATCATTGGTTTATTTAGGGGGGTCGTTAACGACCCCCTTCGCTGCTAAAGGGTTAAGTGATATACCTGTCTTGCCATCCTTTGAAGAAGCATCATAAACTATTGTTACTTTTGTAGTCTCTGCATCACTATGAATCACTGCTTAATGTGGAAGCATGTGGACTTTCTCAGGGACTTCTAGCTCAGCCACTTTCTCAATGATATTTTCTGCCAACTGATCTTTGATTATCGTATCATAGGCTGCCAAAACTGGTGGATCTCTTTTAAATCTCTTACTCTCCTCCCTGGAGCAACAATTGACGTGGATGAGGCAACACTTGACGTGGATGATTCATGACTTGCAATCGATGCAACTGAACTAGGTCTGCTTAAACCTGAATTCACCACAGTGTCTCGTTTAAAAATATCTTCAATTGATAACAAAGCTAGATTTACCTTCTCTTCAAAGGCACCAGCTTCCTCTATTTCAATGTGACACATCTCTGCTATCGAATCTTCAGCTTTGTCTTCATTTTCGTCCCTTTCTTCTTCTTCTTTGGTAACATCTAATGTAGCAGGGAGACTGACGATTTCCGCATCCAGATTCTCCAAAAGTGCCAATTTCTCCTTCAACTGCATCTCTATTTGGCGAATTTTCCTCTCATCTTCCTTATTCTCTTCGATCAACTGAATAAGTTTGGTTAAATAGGCTCGATTTCTGCCTCTTACTCTCTTAAGTTTTGTTATTTCATCCATTCTTCATGCAGAAGCTCTATCCTTGGTTCGGTCGACCAGAATTTTGAAACTAAAATTCAATTCCTTCAGCACTGCTTCTAGGATATTTAGAGCAGAATGATAAAACAACAAAAAGAAACCCGTTTGACGTTTTCTGAATACGAATATTAAAATCTCACATCTTACTACCTTACTCTGCGCATCTAGGTTGTCGTCTGACGATAAAAAGAAATGAAAATACATAAAATTATTTAAAAGGATGAATAATTCTAAAAACCAACCAATCAAAAATAAGAATAACAGGATATTACTCCTAGCCTTAAAATGTTCTTTTGCTTCAATACACAACACGCTAACGTAGGCAATTTCCTGTACTCGAATTCATGTGGAGACATTTACGCAAATTATGAGAAAATAAAGAACAATTCATAAGTATTATATTTCTAAATATCAACCAACAAGGAGAAGCAATAAATGAATGCGGAGACAAGTGTAACTGTGCAGAAGCGTATGGAAAACCCCAACAGGTGGAGTGAAAACTTTTGACTTTTCTAACAAGTTGTGGCCTAGGTGCTTTTAGGGAAGCGGCCTGGAGTCTGTAGTTGACCAGACAAGGATCAGATTTTTCAAATTTTAAACACTGTTTTTTGTTTATTTCAGATCAAAAATGGAACTTTTCAATGTGCAGCGTGCAGTAAACGTTATAAGACAAAAAATGCTCTGAAAAGACATGTGGGTTCAAAGCATTCTGGAAAGGAAAAAGGTCAGAAACAAAATTTGAATTCCAGCAATTCAACAGTTTCCAGCCTTATAGAACAGTGCTCAAAAGATTTGTCAGAGGATCTATGTTTTCCTTCAAATATCTCCAGCTGCTTCAGGTCCTTCAGATTTACCTTGGCGGATTTGAACTGTGAGCAGGAATTAATATTGTAAGTAATTGCACTGCTCTATAACATCTTGACTGGCAAAGGAGTATGGGAAAAAATTCAAGTCTATGAATCTTCAAGTCTATGCAACATAAAACTGAATCTGGACAACAACACATTGCCATTTTGCAAGCTGGTCGCAGCTTTGATATAAGCAATCAACACAGATTAGTGGACAATGTACCCCGTGGTGGACTATGGAAAATGTCCAATATTGCAGAGAAAATCTTCATGAGTGCTGAGTTATATTTCCATGCCAATACTGTAAATTTACAAAGTTCATCAAACCTGGAGTCATTGTTGACAAGATTTTGGTGATTGGACTGTTCTAAACTTGGACCAAATCTTGTGCCCTACTGATTGATAATGAAGTGGGTCAAGCCTCACTTAACAGCATAATAATGCTGTATATGAAGGTAAGCTCTTTCTTGTATGCAAAACATGTCATTAACAAATTGAAGTCCACTCAAGGAAAAACCAAAACAAGATCACTGACGACAAAAATAAAAAATTAGACAAGCCAGTCATGCAACAATAACTTCAAACTTTAAACCAAAACATAGGTATTAGCTGTACGATAATTTTTATGACACTGATTTAAACTATGTAAATTACAGTATTCACTCTAATGAGTGCCTGTTAGTCTTGCACTCAATTTATTGTGCAAGGGACACTTATTTTAGGAAACTATTATTTAAGTGATGAGTTAATATTATCAAAAATCATTTTCAACATTCTTTTTTGTGTTTAATCAAAACCTGGGTAATCCCAACATTTTTTAAACAGCAATAATTTGTATTTTCCTCTTGAATAAATATTTACCAAAACTATCTTTTCATACCTGTTGGGGGTGCTCAGTGGAGGGTGGAGCCCATTTGCGTAAATACAATTAATTGTTAATCAATCCTAAAAAAGTTACAGTAAACAAAAAGTTTATTACTGAATCAAGCTACAAACAGTATTTCATATTTGAACTATTTCTTATTTAACTTGGACACTCTAACATTTCAATGTTGCATAGTTCGAAGAAAAAATCACCTGGAGTTAAAAATTTAGGTAGCTTCTTTCTTTTGAGCGGGGTCAGTAACGTTACCTGACAAATACGGGCCTGACAATTACGGGCTTTTCTGACAAATACGGGCTTTCAAAGTGGGCGCCGAATGAACAATGGATTCTTTCAAATAATAAAGAATAAATAACTGATATCGTGTTTCAATTGTTTTCTTTCACAATAATGCAAATAACAGTGAAATAAAAACTTAATTTTAAGTTTGTAGAAAAGACAACAAAGTATGAAACTAATCAGCATAAAGAGTATCAGAGTTTCATAATCCATGGAGTTCCTATACTATGTATAATGGGAAGGAGACCTGGCAATAACAAGTCTTACCATTGTGGGCACCTGTATGATTTAAATGATGTTAACACCAAAAACGGGGTTCTGATTTTATCTTACAAATACGGGCCTTTTTTCGAAACGACAAGAACACCAAAAAGGGGGTTCTTATTTTATCTTCCAACTACGGGCCTTTTTTCGAAACGGCAAGAACGCCAAAAAGGGGGTTCTGATTTTATCTTACAAATACGGGCCTTTTTTTGAAACGACAAGAACGCCAAAAACGGGGTTCTGATTTTATCTTACAAATATGGGCCGTTTTTCGAAAAGACAAGAATGCCCAAAACAGGGTTCTGTTTTATCTTACAAATACGGGCCTTTTTTCAAAACGGTCATTTCTATGAATGATTCGAACGACCCTCTTTAGGGGATTTCAGCTATTGTTATTGGGCACAAATTAATTCTGATTTCGGTAATTGTTGTTAACATGTCGCATATGAATAGAAATCATTGAAAGATAATACAACTCGATTGTTAGGAAGAAACCTATTGTAAATTCGGCGCCTGCTTTGAAAGCCCGTATATGTCAGAAAAGCTCGTATTTGCCAGGCCCGTAATTGTCAGGTAACATTACTAATAGGGGTGTTTCTTTTTGTGACAGGTTCATTTGTGACACTATTTCATTTTGTGTCTTTTTTTGTTTCTTTTGCTACGTTGTGTATTGCCCTGTATGTTTGCTGACAAGTACATTTGAATACTTAGCTTGTTTGCATTATATCCAAAATCTCTTATCCAAAATCTCGAACAAAACCAATACATGAGAAAAACACTAACATTGAGACTTTCATGGGTTTGCTAAGAGATCAAGATCTTTGCGTGTGCACTGTAATTGAATGGACCTTCTCTATTTTGAACACTCTCTTTCCAGGCAGAAAAATAACCAAGAAAATGTTCTTCTAGCCATCACAGTCTGTCATCTGTTACTTCTTTGTATGGGGAGAGATTGTAGTTTCTCTTGAAGTGACCTTCGTTTATGCTAATGCTGATAAAATGCAATTTTATCACAGTTAATTGCACGAGGAGCGTGTGTTGCTTTTCTCGTAAGAATTCGACGGGATTCAAGCGAATTCTTATGGGATTGTTTAAGGATCGCATAATTGATGAATTTAGTGTGTTTGTATGAGATGCTGGAATTCAACTGTGGTTTGTATAGATTCTTTATTCTCTAATGCCAACTGGGGATTTGTGGTATGTCTTTGAATGTGCAGTTTATCATGTCTCGATGCCGGGTTTGGGCATCATTTGAGTTTCCTCAAAGCCGAAGGTGGTTGTAAGTTTTTTCGCTCTCTAAAGTCATGATGGAGAATCAAAGTTCAAAAGATACTTCTTCATCTGAGGATGTGAATTTGCGAGTGAGTAACCTGGAAAGGTCAGTCTCTATTATTCAAGAAAGCGTTCAAAGTTTGGTTAATTTGTGCTCTCAACAAAGCTCATCAGGTACGAATTCTACCGCTAGTGTAAGCTCTCAGCCTACTTTGCCTACTTCTGCTCCACCATTTGTATCTGTTGCTGCTAATGAACAAGTACAACTGGTTTCTGGTGTTTCGTCGCAGCCTGCTCTCGGTAGCAATTTGCAAAGTGTCTCGGTATCTCAGTCAGTCACGCCCTCCTTAGTATTATCCAAAGATTGGCTGGGTTTTACGTCGCAGCTGTTTATGACTCAAGCAGGGTCTTCTGGCCTCTCTGTTGCGAGTGTGCTTCCTCCCATTCCAAATTATTTGGTGCAGATTGTTTCAAAAAACGTATTTGTTGATTTCGTATTGCTGAGACCTTGCAATTTGATACATTTACCTCCAGTGGCGCACAGTTGTCAAAGCTAGTCAAGTGTGATTAGAGCAGCGAGTTGAACAGGAATGAACCGGTCCAAAATATGGTACTTATCCACCCAGCCGTAAATGGATATAAAAAGAATACCGACCCTGCAAAAGAGGCCAGTTGGAAATGGTATGGGTTAGAGAATAAGAGAAAAAGAGAATTGCCAAGCTCAAGCACAGATTGCCTACTTTTTGCTGGCTCCAGCTCCAAAGCAAAGCTATGGAGGAATATGATGATGATGAAGATGATAATAGTCTTGTTGTGGGAAACTTTCGACAAGTTGTAGAAAGACCAGAGCTTCGATCTTCTATTGGCTCTTTGCAGCATTTTCGACCGATCACAGACGTAGGCCTACGCCAACCAGTTGGAAGGATACAAATAGAAGCATCTACAAGTGTTGTTGCTCCTGGAGAAAGAGTGCCAATTTATAGCACATTTTCAAAACACCCGAAACTTTCTTTCAGAAGACCACCACAACGAACAGGAATCCCGCCATCAGCTGATTTCGATATTGAAGGTAGGTAGGCAAAATGCAGCTAATCAAATGTCACTAGTCTATTTTATGCTTCTCTACCATAGCATGGTTGTGCTAAGACAAAGGCAAATACCAAACCCTGAACTGACTGATTGTTGCTAATTCTGAACACAGTGAGCCTATAAAAGTTTAGAAATCAGTCTCTGCTTTCTGCTTAGTTGTACTGTTCTATTCTAACTATTACCCATTTTTATTCAACAATAGTTAATATTACATGTCTAGACTGCAGTTTGCTGAATAAATACAAACGTGCCTGAAGAACAATGACTGGAAACCAGTCATTTTCACTGTCATTGTCATTCCCAATATATACAATTGCAGGTGAGACTGGTTGCCCTTTGCATTCTTACATTTAATGCAATTTCTGAATTTTCTTTTGCTTTTGATTCATGAAAGATTTGTTTTGTTTCATTTCTAAAGATAGGTTTAGCCATGGGAAACACGGAGAGTCCTTCTAGGGTTCATTAATAGCTAAACACTGAACTTTTAAAGGCAGATCTGCAGTCTGACAAACTTTGTATGACTGACCCAAGACCCAAGTTAAAGTATTGTTGCTTTTGGCTTCATATACTGTACTTGGGTATTGGGTCTTGTAACTGAAGAAATCAATCAAGATGTCTTATTTACTCTTATTGCTGTATCCTTGTGGTAATGGTAAGATTGATTTCTATTTTATTAAGCAATGATCTTATTTGTAAAATGATCTATAAAAATGTTCTCTGCATAATAGTTAAAATATTTCCTCTCTTTTCTGCAAATGTATGCATAAATACCATCCCTCAAAATTTTTGTTCTTGAACACAACTTTTCTCAAATTTTATCATAGATGAAGTCCAAATGGATGGAGGTATTATTGAAGATGATGACCTTGAACAAATCACGGATAGTAATGATAATGGAAACAATGCTGCTCTGGATACTTATAGTCTAACAAAAATGTAAGATATGGTGGTGTTGCTGAAGTAAATGTGTTGAATGACTTAGATGGTGTATGTATAGCTTTCTTTTATTCAGAAATCTTGGTCTCAAAATCATTTAGGCACTGGGCGATAAGAGACCAAATTTTGGTACAAGATTCAGTCCTCTCAGTTTAAGGCACGCGCGCGCCTCCACACGCTCCTCGTCTGGTCAAGACGCGCGTAATTTCACGCACCTCGTTTCTTGTGATTCCTTAAAATCACGCTTCTCAAAATTTTTTAGTGATCTTTGAATAAAAAATATCTTGATTCTGGTAATCACATAATTGATATTTAGTAGCTGTCATTGAATAAAAACAGTCCAACCGCTGATAGATTGATGATGTTAATCATCTGCGTTGTGTGTTTACGTGGTTTGCGTAGTGATATCCGAGTTATTTATATAATATCTCCTACAGTTAAGCTTTATTTGCAAAAACGAAGAAAATCTGGCCTTATTCGGTGTCGTCATGCTGCAGGCGCTGGATCTCAAGTGTGGAGAAGCGACAAGAAAAAACGATTCGAAGAAACTTTTAGGAATAATTCTCGTCGATTTTTCATCATCGAATCCCAATTCTTCTGATTCTCTGTGTGATGTTGAAACTGATTAATTGGAACTGTTTAGATGAACTGGGTCATTTGTTAAAAACATCTTATAAAAAAGTCAAATAATGCGTCAATGTGAGAATATGTCAAAATCACCGTTTCTAAAAAACGCGCGCCTAAATATATCAAGGTGCGTGATCTTCCACGCACCCTCTAAAATTCTCACGGAGAGGCCTGAAGATTGCCAATATAGACAAAATACCATATTAAATTTTATGTACAATCTAATTCATTAGCTAAGCAAGTAAACAACATTAAAATAGTTCAATCTTTGCCATTTGGAAGAACTATAATTGCTTAGGTTGGGTGAGATTGATAGTATGGGCGATTAGAGACCAAATTTTGGTACAAGATTGCCAATATAGACAAAATACCATATTAAATTTCATGTAAAATCTAATTCACTAGCTAAGCAACTAAACAACATTAAAATAGTTCAATCTGCGCCATTTGGAAGAACTATAATTGCTTAGGTTGGGTGAAATTGATAGTATGGGGGATTAGAGATCAAATTTTGGTACAAGATTGCCAATATAGACAAAATACCATATTAAATTTTATGTACAATCTAATTCATTAGCTAAGCAAGTAAACAACATTAAAATAATTCAATCTGCGCCATTTGGAAGAACTATAATTGCTTAGGTTGGGTGAAATTGATAGTATGGGGGATTAGAGATCAAATTTTGGTACAAGACTGCCAATATAGACAAAATACCATATTAAATTTTATGTACAATCTAATTCATTAGCTAAGCAAGTAAACAACATTAAAATAGTTCAATCTGCGCCATTTGGAAGAACTATAATTGCTTAGGTTGGGTGAGATTGATAGTATGGGCGATTAGAGACCAAATTTTGGTACAAGATTGCCAATATAGACAAAATACCATATTAAATTTTATGTAGCATCTAATTCATTAGCTAAGCAACTAAACAACATTAAAATAGTTCAATCTGCGCCATTTGGAAGAACTATAATTGCTTAGGTTGGGTGAAATTGATAGTATGGGGGATTAGAGATCAAATTTTGGTACAAGATTGCCAATATAGACAAGATACCATATTAAATTTTATGTACAATCTAATTCATTAGCTAAGCAAGTAAACAACATTAAAATAGTTCAATCTGCGCCATTTGGAAGAACTATAATTACTTAGGTTGGGTGAGATTGATAGTATGGGCGATTAGAGACCAAATTTTGGTACAAGATTGCCAATATAGACAAAATACCATATTAAATTTTATGAAAAATCTAATTCATTAGCTAAGCAACTAAACAAGATTGAAATAGTTCAATCTGCGCCATTTGCAAGAACTATTATTGCTTAGGTTGGGTGAAATTGATAGTATGGGCGATTACAGACCAAATTTTGGTACAAGATTGTCAATATATACAAAATACGATATTAAATTTTATGTAAAACCTAATTCATTAGCTAAGCAACTAAACAACATTAAAATAGTTCAATCTGCGCCATTTGGAAGAACTATAATTGCTTAGGTTGGGTGAAATTGATAGTATGGGCGATAAGAGACCAAATTTTGGTACAAGATTGCCAATATAGACAAAATACCATATTAAATTTTATGTAAAATCTAATTCATTAGCTAAGCAACTAAACAAGATTGAAATAGTTCAATCTGCGCCATTTGGAAGAACTATAATTGCATAGGTTGGGTGAAATTGATAGTATGGCAATTAGAGACCAAATTTTGGTACAAGATTGCCAATATAGACAAAATACCATATCAAATTTTATGTATAATCTAATTCATTAGCTAAGCAACTAAACAACATTAAAATAGTTCAATCTGCGCCATTTGGAAGAACTATAATTGCTTAGGTTGGGTTGGGTGAAAATGGTAGTATGGGCGATTAGAGACCAAATTTTGGTACAAAATTGCCCATATTGACAAAATTCCTTATCAAACTTTCTATTCCTTTTTTTTGTCTTACACAGCGATAACGTTCTTTTATTCTCTTTGTCACTCTATTTTTTCTAAGTTGAATAATTTTTTATAGGAGAAAATCATTGAAGAATTGTAACTCTTTCAAGCACTTCAAGCAAAATCAATTTTTTTTCTTCATGGCACACAGAGATTCTCATTCAAGACTTTGACGCTTCAACCAAATCCTTAAAAGTATGGGACGGAAATCATTTATATGAAATTTCCGTATTATCTATTTAATATGGAAATTTATTTTCAGTTAAATGTTGAGAGGAATAATGCATCCTTTTACTTTTTACATTATTAAAATTGCATCCTTTTTACATTTTAGCAAAATCAATTTTGCATAATCAAGAGAATTTCAATGAAATTCACAGATACTGTAGGTTGGCAGTACAGCTGCTCATGTAATCAGGCCTTGTGTGATTTGCTAGACAGGTTATCTAGAGAGATTAGTCAGAGCTCAGATGGTAATTTTGTTTCTTTATTTTCATTTGTTCTTGAAATTAATTGTCAATTTATATCGCTTTCATCAAATGCAGATAGATAACCAAATACTGATATTCCACAGATTTCCAGTCCATGTTGCTGCGGAGATACCAAGAATGTTTGCACGTCAGAGTCTGCAAAAAGGTCGTTCGTATGTGGGATTTGCAGAATGGTACTCTGCCAACAACAGATGGTGGTACGGCTGCATGAATTGCTATTGCTTTATTTTTAGCTTGATAAATTTTTATATTGATTTTGGTGAGGTAAATAACTTCTTACTATAGCTTCTTACTTACTTGTTACTTAGCTATAGCTTCTTGACCTTCTTGAAAGGGGTTTTGTTTCATGTTGAACATATCTAAATCAACGTGAACATCAATATCAATATTAATACAGCATCCTTTCCCCTTTCCCCTCTCCTTGTCCAATTCTGCTGCATATTTATTAAATGACAAACACTTGCAATGCTATCTCACCTAAGTTGTATCTTTTACATCATAGATGATATTCACTGGAACTATCAGGTTTGTTGCAATGTACTCTGTACTCTACCAATCGATTTTCTCTACAGCATTTTCACCTTAAAGTTATTGCAACTTCTCTAATGCTTTCTATACCTTTGCCGACGGTTCACCAGGAGGCATATTCGCATATAGTTATAATTTGTAAACTGAAATGTATTATTAGAACATGTAGCTAGTTAAAAAGAAAAAATTGGCAATTCTATTTAAATCTAAGAAATATGTTCAGCCCATGTTGTCGAGAAGGGTCCTTCCTGTGTGACATCTTCAACACAGTGTTATCTTGCACAAAATTGTAAACTTGCGTTTATGATTAGTTCGTTTGCAGTTGTTTTGTTCCTGCATGTTAATTGCAATGTTAGCTATTATTTTTTTCTTGAAGGAGCTCCCTACTGCTGTCAACTTACCATTTTCTAGCAAGTCACTTGTTTGTGTCAGGCAACCAGATCGACAATTTGGGGTCGTTGGAGTTGACAGACGGGGTTTTAAATGTTTATCGTGTTCAGACGGACGACGCTCTTGTCAGCACATTGCAGGAATACAAAAGCTCCTTGATATGGAAACTGTACCATCCCCCGACTGTCTGGTTGACATGGTTGCCGCCCATGAGTCTCTAAAGTCTTCATTCCCTCAAACATACATCCGACAAGCTGTTTCTACAAAACCTATTCATATCAACCCTCTTCGGTCACAGCGCTTTATTTTCAGTGGAATGTTGAGAGGAATAATGGAAGAAATCAATCCAGATGATTATAGACTAGTGCCAGATTTTTCTAATGCAGTATGCCCGTCCTGTAACAGCGAGTCTGTTGTGCAATGGAGCCAAGACAGCAAAAAGCTTGTCACTCTAAAAAACATCATAGAAGTCTTTGGTAGGTTTCCGTTTCAGTGTTTCGCTAACCACTAGGAGTTTGTCATATTAAGAATACCTTAATGATTCTTTTCACTGCTTTGTAACAGTTGTAAAGTAAATGCAGTGTCTAGGAAATGTCAACTTAATTTCAGGAAATGTAATTTTTACACAATGACCAATAGATAAGTGTTTCAGATCGTTGAAGAAAAAGTGCTGTGAATTTCCTAGACCTCTGAACTGGAAAATAATTAATGATCCACACCAAGAAGAGATAAGTGTATATCATCGACCTGTTCTGCGCCTGCTATCCTTCGCTAACGTCTTGAGTTCTGTTTAGTAAATTGTTGGTCTTGTTTTATGTACGAACAGACACAAATGTCTTTTTGATACTACAATTTATGTTAAATGTCTGTTTATCAAAATTTCAATAGCGATGAGAAACAATTAACTTTGTTCATCCAATCAGTTCCCTTCAGAAAATGCGGTAATCTGCAATGTTTAAGAATTGAAAACTACGATGGCTCTTTGAAAGGAATACTTAACATGGGAGAGTTCCTTGTTGGACATGATGTTCTGCGCGACTATTTGCATCATTTCATATCTGGCGACAGGTTTGCAGATAAAGTTTTTAGAAATGTTATGTTTTCCGGAAGCGTTTACCAGCTTAGTGGAAGCTCATGAAAGAGGTACAAATACTGAATAGATAGTTGAATCCGAGGAACCTGTATGCTGGAGTCTTCTCTGTCCAAATCCAAGATTTTTTTTTCAAAAACACATATGATAATGTATGCCTTGCCTTCTTACTTAGAACAAATGAGCCCAGGGGATACTCCCTATTTTTCTATAAGGGTGGTCAGTGTCTATATTTTATTAGTTAGAGTTTGGAACAAGCATTAGAAATCCCATGTGACTAGATCCCCTAGATACGTGATACGTTTAGAATTAACATCATTGCTCCAAAAAGTCACGTCACCGGTTCAAAATTGTCGAAAACCTTCTTGTTATCACCTAGTACTGTTAGTAGCGTTAAAGTAACGAAAGTGAAAATAAAATACCTGCTGAACTTTAGATGAACATTTGCAATATTCTTTCCTAGTCAAAGCTTGAACAGCCACCTCAGTGCTTGGAAGTTGAACCTTTCAGCTGCTGGCTATGAGACAAAGCTCTGTCTTAATAATCAGCAATGGAGAATGTGTTGGTACTCGTTCCTCAACCTTTTGGATATAAATGAGGTAGATAGCTTTATGTGTGATAAATGTTGTCAGTATCCAGAAGTCATACTGTGCGATGCAACATCTCTTGCCTTTCGAAGAATCTATGCAAGACAAATCGAGCTTCAAGAGCAAAGTCGAGATACTCAAACATTGACTGGAAGATAAGTATTTCTGCGAATATATAATCTGTCGTCAAATAAAAGGAAATGTTATTCGCCTTATGAATACGTAATAAGTATCTATTGCCATGATGGAAGCTCAATTCAGCTGTAGCAAGCAAGCGCTCCCCTGGGGATGTACACAATCATGAGCATGGCAGGGGGTTCAGCCCCGACATTTGCAGACACTCACTAAAATATACCCAGGGGGGTACTCATTAACTTTCAATACGGGGGGGTCCATGCCAATATTTGGGGTCCAAAATCTTAAGCTTATTCAATATTTGGGGTCTGTGATTTATAACATGGACAAAAATTCAATATTTGGGGTCCACAAATCTGAAGGAAGAATCTTGCGATTTTGTGCGATTCATTACAATGACCCATCCAACTGGCAAGAGCTTATAAATTGTAAATTGTCACGAAACTGGTCGCCAAACCCGAAAAAATGTTTTAGGTGTCCAAAAATAGATACCAATATTTGGGGTCTCCAAAACATTAAACTCAATATTTGGGGGTCTGCAAGGAAATAGTGGCATGGACCCCCGGTATTGAAAATAAATGAGTAACCCCTGGGAAAATATATATCTGCTAATCTGCTAAAGTTGCACCCAGTGCCAAGAAAAAGTTACGGTCACACGGTCATATTGAATGGAGGAAAGTCAACCAGAGCAAAAGAAAATCTAATGCCACGCCCAAGACACGCCTATTTTTCATTGTCTAGTGAGGAAGGTTTTCAGCTAGGGGTATTTTTGTCTGGAGGAAGGTTGGCCACTTTTCTGGACTCTGGTTGCACCCAAAAAGTAAATCAACAATAATTACAACATCAAGTCATTGACAGTAAGAGCGAGATTTTTCCAAAAACCCAATCAAATACATGAAAACTGAAAATTTCAATAAGCGAAGCCCCCAGTCAAAATATCATGCACTCCTCGGGGGCGCTTGAATAATGCAATGCGAAGGGCCACGTGTTTGCTAACAGCAAGCGATTGTGAATTTTCATACGTACTCTTAGGTGCCTAATTGCCGTCCCCCGCTTATTATTTTTTTGAAAAAAACTCCAACCCCCCGCTCTTATTAGACCCCCCCGCTTATTAAAGTTGGCATTGCTATTGATGTGGATATTTTTCATTTAACTTTCTCTGACGTTCTTGGTGTGAAATTCCACTTGTTTTCTCTATTCGTTTGGTTAGAACCATGGATTTCCTTAGCCTATAAGTACTATAGGGCCCCTCACACTGCGTTTCAGCAGTTCCTTTACAAAGTTTGTCAAGCAAAGTCCGACCCTCCTGTTTATTCCGACGACCCATTTTGATTAGATGCTGACTGCAGTTCCAGCCCCCCGTCTATTCCAACCCTCCCCCAGCAATTAGACACCTAAGAGTATCTGTAAGAACTTTTTTGTTGCTTGTAAACCCGATTTCTGTAGTGCGTGTTTTCATTGTTGTAGAAGTGCGTGTATTTTCTAGATTATATCTTTTCTAAACGTCCAACTTTCCATTCTACTAAATTCAGGGCAAGAGTTTTCATTGGCAGTCCAGAAATTAGAAGACTGTTGTTCAAGTTCTCCAACTGCAAAGAATTAAAAAGAGACGACCGGGAAAAGCTTGATAACTTGCTTGAACGAGAATATGGCTGTCTACAAAAGGTCTTTCTCGAATGTGAAGAGATGTATGCCGGTGCGGTCCATATACCAACCGGTGTATGGGCATTTTTTCATTGTTTAGCTTCCGTATCTCCTGTTTGTTCATATTTCCCATTGTCAGAAACACTTCGCAGGATCATTGCCAGAATCAGTAACGGCTTTTTGATACGACAAGACCCGGAAAGCTTGATCCAGTTGCAAATTTGTGCACCGATCATTTTTGCTGCAATTACTGCCTTACCTTCTGTCTCATTGTCACAAAATTGGCATGAGCTATTTGCCTTATTAATTAGCAGATCTGAAGTGATTTACCTGCGAGAAAAGCATGACCTTGGGCCCCCAGCTCAAGAAGATGAAAGTCAGAGGTTCTCTTTTTTCCCTGCTTGGCCCTCACTCTGTCAAAGAGGAGTGTACATAAAGGATAATGCCAAAAAGAAGCCCAAAGGTTATTGCAACAAAGCTTACCCTGGGCATCCTAATTTGATGCCTGGTCTTTTCACTTTTTACTGCGAGCATGGTAAGCAAGTAGCTTCTTTGCCTTGTGTAAACACGGCATTGCCTTGTGTAAGCAAGCTAGATTTTTGGTATGCTAGTTATGTCTTACAATGTATGAAGTTTTTGAAGGGTTTGATTTTTTCATGCATGTTGGCCCAGACTGATGTGTTTTGCACTTTGTACCCTTTTTGTATCGATCCGGCACACATTCTGACACTCCCGTTTATTTCGACCCCCGCCAATTAGATCCTGAATGCAGTTGTAGCCCTTCGCATATTTCAATTTCATGCATTCAGGTACGTAAGTACTATGTCCGATGTTCATTGCTTTATCCTGCTCGATAGTTTGTAAACCAACATCCAGTACCACATTTGAAACAACAAAAGATTTTTCTCAATTTCTTCATCTTCTTGTTCTTATCGTTCTTACAGGGATATGCTATGGCTTTGAGATAATGGAATGCCAAGAGTCTCCAACTATACCCTTTAGTGTACTAAGAACAAGACTTCCTTCAGGTTAGCTGCTTTCCTATGATATTCCTGTATGAGTAAAAATTAGAGAGATGTTTCAGTCAATGTTTGCAGCCGTGTGGAATTTGCTGTTACCCCTGATGTATTGACGTGCGTGTTATACTAAGTAACTCTTTCTTACTCTTCTTATTAACTTTTCCTTGGACACTGTTATGACAAGATAAAAACTCTATTCAATACTGTATTTTAGCGCCGAAAGCAATCATCTATGACAACTGTTGCAATCTGCACCAATACTGCCTTAACAGAGACCCTGGCTTCTTCAAAAGCTGCAGCTTCTTAGTTGATCGATTTCATTGGAAAAATCACACAGGTGCGTCTTTTTTGCTTTTAAGATGTGACCAATAGTAAAGATGAAGAAAGGGTCTGCAAATAGTTGCAGATGAGGCTTGACCGTTTCGCTGGTAATGTACTTTAAGATTTTGGATAATCCAGGGTGGTAGGAAGTAAGGGCCTTGGTATAATTTGGCTAGTGTACGGCGTCTGTAGCGTTTGCTAATATCTAGGGAGAGAAAGGGGGGGGCAAGAGAAATAGGCTAATCGGCCAAAAATAAGATTGTTGCATAATTACAATTTCATATTACAGCAACATTGTATTATAACAGTAGCAGCTAATCAATAGAAAATAAATTTATGTGTTAATGCAAACAAAGAATTTCATATAGGGTTCTCTTATCGTTTAACTTCCCCAATACTGCAAGAACTTGTTTGCAACAGGCAATTTAATTTTATTTCTCAGGTTGCGAGGATTGTTACAACATTTCAATCCATCCAGAATATGAAAAGCTGAATACTCAAATCAACGAGCAGCAAAATTCAGCTTTGAAAGCCTTGAGGAATCAGCTTTCCTACATGGCACCAACAAATTTTATAAAGCACTGCATGCTGTTCATGTTGTTCCGCAACAAAAGCAAAAAATAACTACATGAAACCTGGGTGGACGGAGCTTCATTATAATGTCTTAGATTTGCTAGACATACAGTAATTACCGTCGTAATAACAGATTGAACTATTTTAATGTTGTTTAGTTGCTTTGATTATGAATTAGATTTTACATAAAATTTAATATGGGGTTTTGTCTATACTGGCAATTTTGTACCAAAATTTGGTTTCTAATCGCCCATACTATCAATTTCACCCAACCTAAGCAATTATAGTTCTTCCAAATGGCGCAGATTGAACTATTTTAATGTTGTTTAGTTGCTTAGCTAATTAATTAGATTTTACATAAAATTTAATATGGTATTTTGTCTATATTGGCAATCTTGTACCAAAATTTGGTCTCTAATCGCCCATACTATCAATTTCTTCCAACCTAAGCAATTATAGTTCTTCCAAATGGCGCAGATTGAACTATTTTAATGTTGTTTAGTTGCTTAGCTAATGAATTAGATTTTACACAAGATTTAATATGGTATTTTGTCTATATTGGCAATCTTGTACCAAAATTTGGTCTCTAATCGCCCATACTATCAATTTCTTCCAACCTAAGCAATTATAGTTCTTCCAAATGGCGCAGATTGAACTATTTTAATGTTGTTTAGTTGCTTAGCTAATGAATTAGATTTTACATAAAATTTAATATGGTATTTTGTCTATATTTGCAATCTTGTACCAAACTTTGGTCTCTAATCGCCCATACTATCAATTTCACCCAACCTAAGCAATTATAGTTCTTCCAAATGGCGCAGATTGAACTATTTTAATGTTGTTTAGTTGCTTAGCTAATGAATTAGATTTTACATAAAATTTGAATGTGGGTATGATGGGCAATCTTTGACCAAATTTTGGTCACAATCAGAAATCCCGCCAAGAAATATTGATAGCTACCTGAAATTGCTGAAATGTAAAATTAAAACCATCTGCAGTAAAGCGGTAACAAAGAACATGTTACAAAAATAATACAGTTTACAAATCAAACATGAAATTATTAGTCTGTTTTAAATATGGGCTTCAAAAGCAACTATTCTTCTCGCGAACATGATTGGAACCCTATCTTCCACGTGTAGTAGGAAAGCTAAACACTAGAAAAGAAAAGGAAATGAAATAAACCTATGCTCCTTTTGATTTCGCTTCTAATTTAATGAAAAAATTACTGTACAATGTCCCTGATGAACGACGTTTAGAAAAAATTAGTTAAACAATGTTTGGTCTTCTTCTACCAATGCTTCAAGAAACGTTTTTTGAAATATTTAATTCAGTTGCAATACTCTTTTGTTAATCTTTAGTTTTAGTATTACAACTAGCAAAGAAAATGATGTTAATCATCAAGTAACCTGTACAACATGTTCAAGAAATAATAGTGAGGTATAGTTGTAATCACATTGAAGCAATTAACATAAAATCTAACCTCTGGAGACAAGGCATTTGTATTAAGCGTCGTTCGAGCAGAGATGCTGATTGCTGAATATTTTGCAATTTTAGAACTGCGTTGCATTATAAATTCTCCAAGTTTCTGTTCCTGTTGAAGGAAAATATTGTTCAGATTTCAAGCTAAGAAAGTCAACCGCTAGTGCTTACAACAAACACAAAGCACAGAACGGAAAAAGTGTTACATTGGTTCTTTAACAGAATGTTCACCACGGAAAATCGATTTAACAGATCCTTAAACAAGAAGCAATGAATCAATATTATCAACAAATTTGAATTTACTCAAATTACATACCGTAGTTCAACTTACCGTATCATCTGTGAGAAGCCACATAGCATTAAACGAGATATCTCTCAGGGCAGCATATTTGTGGCAGTCAAACAGCTTCACTCTTGGAGAAAATATGGACCCCGCTACTATGCTTGCAAAGTATTTCTACGAAAAAATCAAACACGTTATCTTGTGTGTAATTAAAAAATCTTAACGTAATACAAACAGAAACACTATTTTATCGAATTTGTTTAACCCTTTTTTAACGTCAATGCATATAAAAATAACGAAAATTGCGGGGGCGTAACAGCACTGGAGGTTCTGCCATCCATCTTTACGGCGTTAGATGAAATTTGAATGACACCGCACACAAAATTGAGATAATATTTTTCACCTTACATTGAGACGTTGTTGGCAATGGCATATGAAAGGGAGGGCTGGAAGGTGCAAGTGCCTCCGGGAACCAAAGTACAGAAGACACAAAATTGTGAGATATAGTAGTAATAAAATAGTTCAAAAAATCAACGTTTGACTGTAAAAAGAATAGAGAGGGCACAATTCTATATCATTCAAGCATAGTTTATCGCAGACATTTTGCTCATTTTCGCAAACAAACTCTTATGCCTTGTTGGTGTCCAGAACCAGGATTCTTTACTAGATCAGCTGTAATACAATAATATATTAACAATTCTTACTTCAATAGCCTTCTCGTGCTTCTGAAGCATCTTCTTCAGTGTTCTCTTTCATTCGAATGAAGTCAGGCTGTTCACCAGCGCAATAAACATGGTAATCTCGTAAACAATATTTGCAGCAGATCTTCTCATCACATTGAACACCAAAGTTTCGGCAACAAAGCTTTCCAAGAAGGCAAAATCCAAAAGCATAAGTAGCTGATCGATCCACAGGTTCAACTAGCGGCACAACATGATTTACGGGACCATTTGGCGTAGAAGGCACCCAAAGAACAAAAGCTTTCGATTCAAATCTTTCATTGACATTATGAGGTACCTCTTCTCTACTTGAAAAAGATCTGATGTTGACTTCCAGAGCAGCAGAAATTATAAACAAATACATTATGGCTGCGTAAAAAAGGCATAACAAATCAGAATAAAAATCAATATAATAGCAATAATGTCATCTTATGGTAATGGAAATGAAAGATATCTTCAACATACAGGCATATCTGTAGACATTCTTTGCATTTTGAAGCAACTCTTCACGCAATGTTGCCTTCAGTCGCTCTTCCGAAGAAATTACACCCTGAAACTGAGCTGCCACATCATCTGTGGTGATGTGGTATGCCAGATTTGTCTCATGTGTACTCAAGTCATGTAGCTAGAGGCAGAAAGCAGATATGTATCAATTATCTTCCAACTTACAATTTTGTATAATATTGTAAATAGAGTAGTTTCTTTAGTTTAAGCTATGATTTTTGTTTGAAAAATATTTCATTCATGTGTTCAATGAAAAGTTCAGTGATGAAATATTATCAATTGTATCAACAGATTAATGGTAAAATCCAAAATATTGAGATCAGCATGGTTTTCCTGTTTGGACAAAAATTATTGTAATAATAGCAGATAACAAGAAACAAAATTGCAATGAAATGTAGCTTATTCATGTACAACCAGCTGCAATCCTTGTTACACAAGGTTTTTGCCAACTGCTTTGAGCACGTTAAGCTTTCAAATAATTTAAGAATGATACCATTCCGAGAGTTTCATCCTCAGGGTTTACTCCGTAGCGCAAGGCAGCTAATTTGATCCATGCCCAATTCTTCTCACTGGAAAACAAAGTGACAGACAAAGATCTGTACAGGCATGTTCCATCCCCTTTGACTCGCACTGGCTCTTTTCCCATTGCAGCAATCTCCTCTGGTACTAGATGCCGATACCTTAAAGCAAGAGTAATTTTCAAGAATCTATCCTTAACAAAGTGTCGTAGCTTACAAACACAACACATTTAATGTTGAGATGACAGGGACTGGATGGGACTTGAACCCATAACTCATTTCCACATTTAGAAATGTGTGTTGGCTTTACACTACCAGCCTTTACCTTGTCATCAGTTTCGAAAAATTGCATAGCTACTCCTGATGTATTATGAATAAGAAAACATTAGCATATTTATGACATGAATAGGTAACATATCAAACAACTGAATGGCAATTAGCTTGATATGAAATGTGCTTTGTAAAGGAATACGCAATGTCTCAAAATGGGAAAGTAACCAAATCTATATGTTACAACACTAAAATCTTATCCAAAAGACACCCAGTTATTTTTATCGCCAATTATATAACTCAGGGTCCAGAGAGGATTGATACATAAATCAATATACAGTCTTATGAACTATGAATCAGAAATTCCATTTCCGAATGCTAGACATTGCTTTTCTCTTCGAGTTAACTAGTGGTAGAGCTGAAACGGCATCTCCTGATCAAAGAATGTGACACTGATGAATTGTTGTGCGATAAAGTGACAAAGTTTCCAAATGGAACAACAGGAGAAAATGAGAAATCTTAATTTTTACAACTCACCATTCTTCTACCATCTCATTTCTAATTTCACCAATCACCAGATTCATGCAGGCTCTTGGACAGACATCCAGAGCTTTCTTCAAGTCAGCATAGCTCTCTACTTCAGAGACTTCACCCAAAAAATGCTCACACTCTTCTGGGGTCCAACTGTAGTTCTAAATTCAAAAGATCATTTTTCACCAATTTAATTTTGTTCATAATGGCTAATTAACTCTGCTGTGTTACTCAACGTAACACAATCATTCCAAGTTAAACAGCCTCAGGGCATTTCCAAATTTATCAAAATAGGATAAAAATCATTGATTGAAAGTCAAGAAATAAGTCGAAGAAAGAATGCGAGTTGAAGATCAAGGGCCAGCTTGTGTTGATCTATCATTGTCTAAGACCATTACAAGAATTTACGATTGACTTCACATTCAGCACAATTGTAATGTTTAGACCAAAAGTTGCTTTATGTTTCGGAAAAGCCTGCAAGGCCCACGTTTCTCAGTTTACAATAGATCAAAGTAAAAAACATAGACTTTATCATGGACCTTTGGCTACGAAAAGGCAGAGAAATCAGCTATGTCTGTGGCTTTCACCTGTCAGTAGCCAAAGCATGTTGCCTCATTCTCGCAGGGAAACTTACCTCAGACATCGATATTAAATGCTGTAAAAGCACACTGTCTCTAGGGTTTTCTTCATCAAAGACACTGCTTCCTTCTCCACTGTTATCCGCATCTGCGCTTCCAGGTCTTTCATTTTCAACATCTTCTTCCTCTGGCAAAGCACCACCACTTTCTGGATCAGTACCAGCATTCTCTTCATTTGCCTCTCCACTACCAGCGTTATCCCTCTGCCTAGGCTGCTCAGCTTTCTTTTGCTTTGCATAATCCATACAATGAGAAAGAATCGTATCTAGGGTGTCCACGTCAAAGCGTGGCCTTTTATTGGGCGATTGAAAATTGACTGACTCTGGTCACCATACTGGACGGATGGAAGCTGTCCATGTTTTATTTTTGATCAAGTCTTGATAGAAATTTAAATAACATTTATCAGCAATATTAAAACAAAGGCATCATGCACTTTCGACACAACATGGCAATAGGGTATAGGGTGAAAGGGTATAAACTTGGTACAATGTTTCCACTCATTCTTCTTAGCTAAAAAGAAGTTTTTTAGCAATCAACATGCAATTCATTAAATAATGAACATAACTGACTTAAACAATGATAACTTGTAAGAAGGGAAAAAAGGATTTGCTATACAAGAACATACCATTTCCCAGAACTGCTTGACAAATCAAGGTCCTTTTCTCGTCTACAGGACATTCATTAATAATGTCATGCCGAAGAAGCTTTTGCATGACAAATTCATCAAGATGTATATTGTAAAAGCACAATCTCAAACACATGATAGCAGCTTATTCTAAAATTTTCTTGACAGAAGGCAAAGGAGAATTTCATGCAGAATA
Source organism: Chrysaora quinquecirrha (assembly GCA_014526335.1). Classification (NCBI taxonomy): domain Eukaryota; kingdom Metazoa; phylum Cnidaria; class Scyphozoa; order Semaeostomeae; family Pelagiidae; genus Chrysaora; species Chrysaora quinquecirrha. The sequence goes on from JACTAT010000316.1 coordinate 173,876, forward strand.
GTCAAAAACAGAAAGAAGCTTTAAGAGACTTGAACTTCAAATTTGGTTGGGAGAAACCTTTTTTGGATTTTTACAAAGGGGGAGGTTGCCTGTAGTAAAATGGTACAATGATATTTTCCAGGTTAGAAAGATTTCTCCATTTAACTCCCCTTTTCCCCTTCATCTTCTCTAGTTTCTTATGTAAAATACGTGTGAAACGATATAAATTATGTGTGAGTTATATTTAAAGCACAACTACCCATGATCTAAAATAATTTATAAATTAACAAAGCTCAACAAATTATTCGAATTGTGTTAATTTTCTAGTATTTCAAATACAATACAATTAGTCAGGCTACCTTTTTCTAATGATTCTTCAGCAGGAGTCATATTTTGCTGTTGTTGCATTGCAGCAATGGCTGCTTTTTTGAATTCAGCCTGTACAACAGGGTTATCTGCGAATTCTTTGAATGCAGAATGACCTGAAAGGCAGAAGACAATACAAAATAGAAAATATGTAATAATGGAACACTCTACATGAATAAGAAATTTTATTGACTGAATGGGATTGAAAAACAAATCTTACCTGTCCATCGCACATGCACATTACCATCTCTGTCATTCAGCAAAGACAAAGCAACAGTTGGGGTGTGTGTCTTTACCATCCACTCGTTTAGCTGGAAATTAAGATTTACAAGAAATAGTCCTCCATAGAATAAAAAATGCAGCTATTTAATAAAAGAGCATTGTCTCGGAATGTGGCAATTAGGAAAACTTATCAGTTGAATGAAGATTTTTATGACAGGGATAACATATTCACATCAAGTATGAAGAACTAACCATTGTTTCCATTCTTTTGAGAGTTCTTGCATTTGTCCTTGTTCTCTCTCTCCCGTCCTTCAAAAATTCTTTTCTTTTAGCACCACGTTTACGCTGAGAAGTATAGAAATAATTAAAAAAAAAATTTTAATTATCACATATTGGCTTAATGGATTACAAATTATTGGACGATCTTGTACCAAATTGGGTCTCAAATCACCCAGACATCCTATTTTGCATGACTTGCATGATTTTTCAGATTTACTATGGAGATTGAAATAAAGTAATGTTGTTCAATTGTTTAAAAACATTTGTAGATTGTAAGACGTTACCCACTGATATTCCAGTAGGCCCATCCTCAGCAGCAGCAGCTGCAGCTCCTTCTCCTTCTTCATTTACCAACTCTTCCATTACTTCATCTATATCTGGGTTTACTATTTGCTCTTCTAAATCCATTTTAAATCGCTGTCAATTTGTAACTCGGTATTTTACCTGAAAGCAAACTAGTTAGCTGGTTCTTAGTAAGAAATCAAATTCACGTTGATGGGATGGGAAGCCCTGTCTCATAAGCCTCGTTCCAATATGAAAATTGTAGTAAATGTCCTTTTTTGGCTGGGTGGATAAATACCAAATTTTGGACTCATTTATTCCTCAGTTGAAGCCCATTCGTTCTTTTGTGGATTGGGCAGAAGCATGGTGTGTTTACGCTAGCATTATCAATCAGGTTAACAAAATTAAGTTGGGGGATCTTCTGTCATATTTTTTGTTGATTGCAAGAATGACCAGAGACACCCAACATCTTGGTCTCAGCTGGTTGGAATATGACCGCCACTTTCGTAAGAAGGCAGCTGGTAATGGCAACGTATTGTGGGGAGAATATGACCTTTCTCTCTATATGGGACATGTTTTCCAGTCAAGCAAGCCAACGAATTCGAATGCCTCCACTAGCGCTAGTAGTGGGTCTGTTAGAATCTGCTATAGCTGGAATTTCCGTTCCTGCAAGTATATGCCTTGTAGATTTCGTCACGTATGCTTGCGATGTCAGGGTCGTCATCCTGCTAAAAGCTGTAGTACATCGCTGGCCGTGAAACCGGATTCTGATGGAGCTCAAAAAGGTCAAGATCTCCCTCTCCTCCTTCCTCGAAGAGTAAGAGAAATAAATGACTAGAGACGGATGCAGATTTTTGTTCTGTGACTAACTTTGATTTCCCTCAGATTTGTTACATTACTCCATTGAAGTTATACATGTTGGAGTATTATTTGGGCCTTTTCTCTCATATGGATAGTAATTGGCTTTTGCAGGGTTTAAAGGACGGCTTTAGGATAGGTATTGAAGCTGATCACCTGGAATTCTCTTCAAAAAACTGTCCTTCTGCGTTAAGACAACCAGATATTATAGATAAATATCTGTTGGTTGAGTTAAGTTATGGATCAATTGCTGGGCCGTTTAGTGAGCCACCTATTGATGGTTTGGTTGTAAATCGTTTCGGAGTAATTCCAAAATCAGAGCCCGGGAAATGGAGACTTATAACTGATTTATCTTATCCACATGAAAATAGTGTCAACAGCCAAATTCCATCTGCTCTGCTAAAATGGAGATTTCGTTTCCGGAGGAAAAGATTATTAAAGTTAAAACTTTATTAGAGGAATGGCATAACCGTAAAACTGGGACTAAAAGAAAACTCTTGTCTTTAGTTGGCTTATTGCAACACTGTTCGCAAGCTATACCCTTGTGCAAGGTATTTTTGCGTCGTCTCATTGATCGGGCACATTCAGTGAAGGAATTACACCATTTTGTTCATCTTACCCTGTGGGAGAGGGACGATTTGAACTGGTGGAATCTTCTGTTCCAACGATGGAATGGGCGTAGCCTGTTTATTCTCGCTGGTTTGGAGTCTGGAGTCAGCAGAGAAGCCAATGTTCCGCAAGCAAGTGCCAGCAGATTGGCTGAGACACTTGGTGTTTCCACCTTGGATTAAAAGTGGCAGCAATTATTAAAAGAATCGTTAGCTAAGACGACGCAAAAAACTTATTCATCTGCACAGAAACAGTTTTTAAACTTTTGTGTTAAATTCAACGTGGTTCACGAGAATGGCTCACTGCTCCCGTCTTCAGAGCTAACTATGCTTCGCTTTATATCATCGTTAAGTGAGTCTCATCAAGCGTCCACTATTCGGGTTTATCTTTCTGCTGTAAGATCGTTGCACATTATGCATGGTTATTCTGATCTGATGATTAATTGTTGCCGCATACCTATGGTGTTAAAAGGTATCAAAAGATGTGGGTCAAGCAACAGGCAGCCTAAAATGCCGATTACTCCTTTAGTTTTAGCTGCTGTTAAGTCTCAACTTGATTTTGATACTTATGAAGATAGAATGTTTTGGGCTGCTTGCTGTACAGCGTTTTTCGGTTTTTTAAGATCTGCGGAATTTACTACCACAAAACAGAATTTGAGTGATAATAGGTCAGCAGCCATTCCCTTCGAAAATTTTTCTTACTCTGTGTTTTTCTAAGACGGATCAATTCGGACAAGGTTGTAGGTTAATTTTAGCCCGTTCTGAGTCTTTATTTGCCCGGTAGAAGCGTTAATGTCTTATTTGTGGCGGCGGGGTAACAAAGAGTCTAAGTTTTTTCAAAAGTCTAAGTTTTTTCATAAGCTTAAATCCAATTTGAAATTGTGTGGCTTTGCTGGTAATTATATGTTACATAGTTTTTGGGTAGGAGCGGCTTCAACTGCCGCAGCTTTAGGCTTTCCGAAAATATCTTTTAAAAGCATTGGGTCTCTGGTCTAGCGACGCTTACAGCTGCTATATAAAGTTGCCAGCACAAAGTCTTTTTGTGGCTTCCAAATCATTAGGACAGCTCAACGCATTTAAATGAGTGATTATATATGAATTATTGTATTGAGTTGCAATGAATGTCTGCTTTTTTTTGCAATGCTTTAAGGGATATCCATATTAGGGATGTTTCTTAAGGGTGTGTACCTGGTTCAAAAAGGATTGGTTGGGAAAGCTCTGTTACCCATGCTTGGGTAGGGTTTACTTTAATAAGTCTCTCCAGCTTGGAGAAATGAGAATGCGTTTACCCAGCTTGGGTACGCAGTGATTTAGCAAGTCTCTCCAGCTTGGTGAGATGGAAATGCGTTACCCAGTTTGGGTGTGCAGGGATTTAGCAAGTCTCTCCAGCTTGGTGAGATGGAAAGGCGTTACCCAGCTTGGGTGCGCAGTGATTTAGCAAGTCTCTCCAGCTTGGTGAGATGGAAATGCGTTACCCAGCTTGGGTGCGCAGTGATTTAGCAAGTCTCTCCAGCTTGGAGAGATGGAAATGCGTTACCCAGCTTGGGTGTGCAGTGGTTTAGCAAGTCTCTCCAGCTTGGTGAGATGGAAATGCCTTACTCAGCTTGGGTGCGCAGTGATTTAGCAAGTCTCTCCAATTTGGAGAAATGAAAATGCATTTACCCAGCTTGGGTAGGCAGTGACAGACAGTATCCTGGAGGAAGAAATCAACTTGAAAATGGGTTTCTTTTGACGTTCTTCACGCTTTGATTTGTAGGTAATAAAATTGGGTAAGCTTTCATGGTCGAGGCTGTGTTCTCAAGATTACATCGGGAGTTCGGTCGGGGAATGGGGAACCTCTTCGAGTTCTATGGCGGGAAAACATGGATTTTCCTGTTCATTCCCTGTCCTGATTTCCCAATAATAGGTTTTAGGTGTTTGGTTTTGCTGCAAACCTAATAATCATTGGAATTGTCATTAGGTTAAGCGAATTTGGGCTGATGCACCAAAAGCCCAAAATAGCTCCCTATGATGTGAGAATATAGCCTCATGCCTGATATTTACATAAATGATGAATGAGCTATATGTCTGAGGGTGCTTTATTTCTAAGGAAGTAAAGTAGCATTTTTGTTACATTGTTTTGCTCTGAATACAGCAATTAACTGACATTAAAGCAGTGAAAAAATTTACTCATCATTTCACAGAATTTTGCTATTCCTGAAGTGTTATTTCCGTAATCTCTAAGTACTATAGCCATAGTCTTGCTTAAGATTTGGGCAGCAAGATTGATTTTCATCACAGAGTACGGGTTTAGTTCCACATGATCTGATGAAAGCCTTGGAAGTAGATGGAGGCCATTCTCTTGGTCCTGATAACAAGCATTGGCTATGTGGGTCCAGAGTAGATCCTGGCCATTATTCCACATATATCAGCTATGGAGACCTGAGCCTGACTTGAATAGACAGTTTTTGCTTGTCTCTAAAAGATGTGGAGCATCCCTGAAGAAAAAAATATCGCGGTCCTCTGCATAAAGATTTCTTAATTTGTGGACAACATTCTTTTTGTTAATTTCGATCATAACCTCTCGATTTAAAAAATCGCCTGTTTGGTTAGGCCCTATCTGCAGTTGCTATAACCACTGCCAATTTGCAACACATTTCCAGCATTGCAACATCTCTCCAAGAGATCAGAATTTTACGAAAATCACACCCTAGCACAATTTTGAGGTGAAATTTTCAAAAATCGAACTCATTTTCAAAAATTTTTCGATTTAGGGGGACAAAATTGGGGGCAAAGTTGGATTATAAGGGGAAAATCAGTGTAAAAGTAAACCTATACGAATTTGATGAAAATTGCAGACTAGCCTAATTTTGAGGCGAAATTTTTAAAAATGTATTTTGATATGAATGTGTTGTTTTTGTGTTATACCTTGCATCAAATCACATCGGCAACATACCTTGATCTGCTTACATTATTTGTCATTGAAAGGATCTAGGCGGGCTTGGGGGCTTGGAACGAGGCATTTTATAAAATGGCAGGAAATACAAAGTTGAAAGAGTAACTAAACGTCATTTCATACAAAAATTAGTCAGCATTACTCTATACAATTAATTCGCCTAGTGTCTTCTAGTATTCGTATAAAACTTTTTGTTGAGAGCATGGATACCGAGTCTGAATCTGATGATGACAAGTCAAGTGATAGCTTTTTGTTTGATTCTCTTCTGATGAAGAATTTTGTGAGTTTAGCAATGACACTACAGAATCTGACGACGCATCATACAATCTTGATGGAATAGACAGTGATGATGATGAAGGTGGCTGTTGCCACTGGTCTAAGCATGTTCCAGGTGTTTTTAATAACATACAAGAAGATGAAACCTTATCAGAATACGGCATTCCGCAAATCAATTTTGAAGATGGCACAAAACCACATGCTATCATCGAGACAATCATGGATAACACGTTTATTGAGCGATGTATCGATGCAACAAACGAACACGGGTCGTCCAATCCAAAATACCTTGAAAAAATAGGAGAGATCCCAAAAGATGAAAAAGGCATCAATTTTCTTCGGAGTTTCTTTGCAATTAAATGGCACCTCGGTCTCCTGAAATACCCTCAGATGAAATGGGCCTGGAGTGAAGACCATTTGAAGTCTTAGCCGGAGATCAAGAAGATAATGCCTTTAGATGTATATTCTCTCATATTGAAACACTTTCGTGTTGTCAAGAAGTCAACTTTGCCAGCAAAAGATGCACCTGACTACCATGCGCTGCAGAATATTAACAAGGGTGTTGAGTATCTGCGAGAAAAATCTTTGTCTCAATGGTCAATGGGCTCAAAACTTTGCATCGACGAAGGAAGAGTGCGAAGCAAAAGTAAACGTAACCTAATAAAATTAGAAATCCGGATAAGCCAATAAGAATGTGCTGGACCATTTGTAAAGTAAGTGCCAAAGGTACGAAAGGTGGAAACTTTATCGCAAACCATGTTGTGAAGTGCGGAAAGAAAACCTACAAGAATGTACAAAACGGTAAAAACTATGACATTGTCGATCAACTTCTAACGGGTTTCAAAAACGAAGGAAGACTAGCAGTTATGGATAGCGGGTTTCCGACAATAAAGTTAATGGAAGATGCGAAGACGTTACGGGGTACAAAACTGATGGCAACGCAGCGAGGTAACACTGCATATCTACCTAAGACCCACAAAGAGAATTTGAAGACAGCAAAGTCATTTGTAAGGGGATTTTCTAAATCATTGAATAATGGATCCTTGACGCTCAGTTATTGGAATGACAACAATGTAGTTATATTCTTAGATAATGATATACCATCTGGTAGGGAGTGCTGGGATGCAACTGAAGTGAACCAAGGACAAGATAAAGTCGTGATTCATGTGCCAGAAGTTGCAAGATTATACCGTGAAATGTATGGATAGGTTGATAGGTCTAACCAGCAACTAGCTTATTACAGAACCGAATGTCGCAGTATTAGAAAACAAAACAGAATCTTTGATAATTTATGCGAAATGTATGTTTTAACAAATGGTCACACGTTGTGGAGAAACTGCAGAAATCTGAGTGAAGGAATGTCAAAAGACGCAATTTCACGTTGGAAAGGCTGTTGGAAAGGCTGTTGGAAAGCCTGCTTATGCTGTCGCCAATTGCCACTATAATTATTGGCACCTTGAAAATTGTTTGGCCCACTTTGTTGAAGCATTTGTGACACCATTGCAAAACCTTCGAGCATAGTTCTTGACATTGTCATTGAAAATTGATGCATTGATTCATGAAAAGCTTTCTCTGAACTCTCAAACTGCTCTATTTGTCTTCTATTCAGCTCTAAATATTCCTGTCTTGCAGCAGCATCTTCGTTTTCAATACTAACCAATTGATCTTGCACAGATACTTGTTTAATCGATGTGCCATTTCTTCTGTCTTTCAGTTTCTTTGCAAGTTCTTCTCTTTTAGTTTTCATCTTTTTTTTTAGGGCTCCACAACATTTCCATCTGCTGATTCCTTTGATGAATCCCTTTTTGGTGTTGAGGATTTACTCTCACTGTCATTTGAAAATAAATCATTTCCGTCAGGCTCCAAAAGCTCAAAACTGGAGGAAGAAGGATCATCTCCAGCAGCGTCCTTTGTTTGTATTGATGAAGTTTCTACTCCATCATAAATGCTTTCCACTGCTGGACAACCTGCCCATATTTCGTAGCACTCACTATAAAGCGCCATCACTACTCGCCCTCCTCCACTTTGGCGGCCACTATCAACTGTTTTTCTGGAGCTCGTTTTTATTTTTTTTATTTTGGCTCCCAATCTTTCCTTTGTAAATTCGTCCTTATTTTTAGATTGAGGGAATTCCTCACTTTCTTCCTCTGGATAAAGAGCTTTGAATATTTCTTTGAAGTCTTCATATCTTGATCGGATAGTGTCCCAATTTTGTCCATTTGATAGTTTTGTTGTTTTGTAGCCATGGACAGCTTTCAACCGGCCATCTCTTCTTCTGTCCATTTGAACAAACTCATTTAAATGAAGGTGCAGAAGATGTAGGCCTCGATCATAAACAGAAATGGCGCCAATTTTCAACTTCCCCTGACACATGCGCAAATTGTGTGATTCTGTGATCAAACACAGATGGATCCGATCCTGTGTGAACACAAGCAGTTTTGGATTCGATCCCGTGTAAATGCTGTATAAAACTTGATCGGACCCAAAGCTATCCTGATAGCTTTTGGATCCGAACCCTATCGGATCTCGTGTAAACAGGGCCTTAGTTAACAAAAGGATCTAACAAAAGAGACAAAGAGACCCCCTGTGCAGTTGTCAGACCAGAGTATTTCTATTGACTAGTATTTCTATATCAGGTTTCTTGTAGAAATTTTCTTAGAAAAAAGTGTACTTAATTGCCTTTCTGCTTGCGTTTGCCATGAAAACATCTGTTTTGCTTTGTTTTTACAAAGTTTGGAGTCCTTGACGTGGAATATCGCTAAAAAATATTGGGGGCTCTTAGGGCCATGGGGGCTCCAAAATGGGGGTCTCGAGGGATATTGAATGTTCAATTTGGATATCGAACACCACTGATGGAATGATGAAGGAGGTCAAAAACCACTTTAGTCATAGAAAAGAGGTTAAAATCTAATTAGCAATAGGGTTTGAGTTACAAAATCAAACAATACTGCTACAGAATATTTGGTAAAATTTTGGTACAAACCAAAATTTCTTTGCCAAAATTTTAACTCTTACTGTTGCACTGTATATCTTTTCTAATTTCTGTCATAAGTAAGGGGCTATTTTGAAGTGTTTACAACAATGAAAATTTTGACATGATAATATGGTTGACCCACCCTGGTGCAAGACAATTAATAACTAAACGAAGCTCAAGAATAATAAACTTCAATCCCTGTTTGACATACCTGCCATGAACTTTCTTTCCAAAGATTATTTGAAATTGTTTTAGTAGATCCAACACACCTTCTCGACCACATTTATCCTTTTTCACTTTTAGTGTTTTAATAACATTATATGCAATAACAATATACTCGGCTTTGCTTCGAAGCTCCTACAGCTCAATTCTTAAGCTATCTTTTGAGCTGTCTCTACTACCACTCAATTTATTTGCTAACTGTTCATGGGTTAAGTATTCAAAATTTACAGATGGTGTGTTATCTGACTCTAAAAGTTCACCCTCTGTTGGTCCATTCAGTATTGTTGAAGGTATTGAATTATCATTTACATTATTTTCTTCATTTTCTTTGTTTCTTTTTGGCATACCTGAGAGCACATGCCCAGAGTGTATGCAGCTTGTCAATTTATTTACAGTGTTCACATTTGATTCTAAAACATCCCTTTGTGAGATGCGCTTAAACATGTCTAAATGTTCCTTTTATAGATCTGTCTTCAAAATATGGTTCAGGGTATCAGTCACAATTGCTGTCTGATTTACATAAATAGGTTTTAAAAGTTTGGTAAATTGCCAGGGACACGATGCCAAACCATTAGGGTAGGCAGTATAGGCATACATACTTTCTTTGAAAGTGAATTTTAAATACCACTGATAACCAGGAAGAATTTTGTCACTGTAATATGTGTCTTTCAAATCGAGTGAGGCCATCCAACAGTTAGGGGTTATCATTGGGAGAATACTTTGGATAGTTTCCGTTTTGAAGTCGTGATTGGTACACAAAAGATAGGGGAGATGAATTTAAGTTGTTCGGGAGTGGAGTGTCTCAGAACCTGTTTGAAAAGTAAATCATCACGTTTCCTTCTCAATAAGAGGCTCTTGCTAAGATGAGATGCACTTACAAGGATACTGAAAGGGAAGCTTGTGCAAATCATCAAATTTAATTACGTCTCACAAAACAATTTGTAGGATGTATGGGTCTGAAGTTATACTGGCCCAGTTTGGTAAATATTCGGAGATTTGACCTGCGGTAAAATTGTGTACTTTTGATTGCAAAAATGGCTTTAAGATATTGCTAAAAATTGTGAAAAACAAGATACAAATTTACATTTACATTCGCTAATTCTTCATAGACTTCTTCCCTTGAAGTGATTGTTGCTGTGATTGGTTGAAAAATCTGCGAGAGGGTAACCCCTCCCCCACTGCGATAAAAAAGAGGAGGACTGGCTTGATTGATTACGATCATGATGAGATGCAAAGCCCTTTTTGGGCTGTTTTGCAGAAACATTCTGCATAAGGCGACTGGCAGCTTTGGCTTCTTGCATGGTTTTTTAGAGGTCATTGCTGAAAAGAAGGGTTGTAGGCTTTTTTGTATGGTCACAGGCAGGTTTAAAATGGGAACTTATTGTAGGCTGCAAGGCTTCTTTGCGACGATAAGATAAATCTTTGCAAACAAAGCCAAGAAGAGTTATCATGTCAATTTGGTGCGAGATGATAGCCTGATAGTCAATGTCAGATTTTTTTCTCCCTTGACTTTAGCAGGTCTTCGATGAACATTGCAATTGCACCTGATGCATTCAGAAGTGCATCTTGCAATGCTGCAAAAGTCTTATCTGAGGCCTTAACATCAGAATTAGCAAGGCCGATATTTGCTGATTAACACAGGGCCGGTATAGGTTGGTGCAGTTCTCAGGAACCTGATATTTCTAAAAAATTTGTTTATGTTAGACAGGTTCCAGCTCATATTGAAATTTGGCATTTAAAATCTTTGCAAATGGTCTGAGACAGCCAGACCATGTGGAGTGGCAATTGCTGTTGCGGTGTCTATAGAGTCCAGAAAATCATCCTGAGACTGGGAAGATGTATTTCCCTCATCCAGAACACTTTCTGAAATGTTGAGGTCATCGTCAAGGTCCTGCTCACCAAAGAGGCTTACGATATCGTCTGTTAAAGGAGAAGCCTCAGCATGATGCCCGGATGTAGAAGGGGCTGGTGAGCATATATTGTCACCCTCAGCAACTAGTTCCTGATGGGCACGCCTTGGTGGAGCAACTAACTCCTTACGTGGACGCTTACGAGAAGGCGCATCATCATGTTCCGACGAGAATTCTAGAATTTCCTCGGTTAGCAACAAAAGGCAGGAATAAGAATTTCTCTGTTCCTGAAGAAGCTCGACAACCAGCTTATTTGATGACATTATATTTTTGTTCCTTTTATTCAATATAGTTGCATTACTAGGATCTTGGGGGGCTTATCGGTATCAAGAGCAGCCTGACTCGCATCTTGGCCAGGCTCTAGAGGGGTTATTCCACTCGCTAACCCCCAAAGAAAACAGAAGAAATTGAAAGTAACTTATGTTTATAACGCAACAAAGGATGTTCAAGAGTATCAAGACAAATGCCATGAGGCGATGCCAAAAGTAAAATCAAGCCATGGAAAGCTAGCATAATGTGGAGATGGCAGGATGGATTCCCCTGGTCATAGTGCCATCAAGGTACTTTTACATTCATGGATTATGTCTCAAATAAGCTGCTCGCTATGGAATGTGGAGACAAGAGAGAGATCAGCATATATTACTCCAATTTAAATGATATTCTCAACAATCATACTTACATTATGCACAAGCCTTGCAAAAAAATATTAGGAACCATTGTGTTATTAATATCCTTTCACTTGAATAGCTGGTTCCATTATAATTTATATTGATGATTAAACCCATACCTCTGATGAAATGTTGGGACAACAGACAGCATCAATGTTGCCAGGTATGCATATTTAATTATGACAATTAGCAAGCCTTTTTTGCAGAGATTGTAGTTATGAATCTTATTTAGTAGCATCAGTCCTTTCGTGTCTCAGCAAGCGAATTGTGCTGACATCAAATGCTTCACATTTTATCCATCATATGTTCAGTTAAAGTTAACTTGTTTAGAAGTTCATTTATTCATGAAGGCAATGTCTGCAGTGCTTAAAAGTCTTGAAAGATATGTTGATGATGCACATAGTCTGCACAGATGCACATACAGGAATAAAAAAATTAATGATTAACTTTGCATTACCCTTTCTTTTTCATTCTAAATATGACTACACTTCACAACGTAAACCAACAATAAAGTTTTACTACATTAATATACAATATCGAGATCTTTTTCTAGTTGTTCTCCTACTCATTAGCTCGGTTAACCCTATTTCCCAAAGATTGTTTTTTTAGAAAACAATCCTAATTTAAAGCCAATGCATCACAGTATGTCTGTATGGCACAAGGCTTCAAACTTGTTGAAAAAAACTTACAAAGGTATGTGTTCTTTCATTTGTCCCATCCCCTGCATAGACACAGCTATATTATTTTTAAATACTTTTTAGCAATGTCTTTGCTAGTTGTTATTATACTCTCTCAGTTTGCAAAAAATAAAATAAATGAGGATATGTTGCCCTGACTCCCATCAACCAGGAATCTCTTTTGGTTTTGCTGCAAAGAGAGCCATGGAAACGAGCTGTTCTGGTCAAGAGTGCTA